>CM012452.1:31559452-31886952 GCA_003999625.1 Oryzias javanicus | reverse complement strand
TCTTTCAAACTGTTAAAAAGCTTTATTTTAAAAGTCAAAATACTGAATCTTCTTTGATGTTGAGCTTTCTTTTCAAACAACCCCTTTATTATTCTGTGTGACACAAAGACTCTGACTTAGAGATAAACCCAGTTTATCAGTAACCGGTCAAACGTGAAGGCCTCTCATAACCTTGTGGTTAATTGGTTTAATCCCAAATATTTTGTGGTGATCTATAACTGCATTCCTGCCTTACACAGAGAGAAACAAACGCGGAGGAGTGTCGGTGGTAACGCTCAGAGACTGGTACGAAATTCAGTCTGCAGTCAGGTGGGAGTAGGTCAAAAGAGTGACTATAAAAGCTTTGTGTATGTGTGAATTCATGTTGTGGACCAAGGAACTCTTTTTGATCAAATTTAAAGGGACTTCAAATTTAGAAAATGGAAGAGCTGTTTCATGTTCACAGGGTGTAATAACCTCACACACACATCAGGATCAGACAACACTTTTGAAGTAATCTCAAAAGATTGTAAGACTGCAGTAAAAAATTCAAAAAAACAGTTACGGTTGGTTTCATTTTGATGCAAATTGACTGAAATGTTACACAATTTTGTGTCACGTACAGTATTTCCTATTGCCCTCTAGCAGTAAGAGTATCTTCTCATGTGTTGATGTAAAGTGAAAGTGTCAGTTACTGATGTCATTTTCTCATTTTGACTGAGCTGTATCTTAGGAGGTGGAGGTTTTAGTTTCAAAGATTAGATTTTTTGGAGTATAGAAATAAAGTTTAGTTTAAAAATGAAATGTTTGTGATATTTTAAAGGTGCTAAGTGTAAATGAAATGTTGGTAAACCACTTAAAGTTCTCCACTTTCCACTTTAAGTGTAAGTCAAATCTTTGACCCAAATGATTTCCAAAAAGTGAGGAATAAAAGAAAAATAGCTGCAAAAAAAATAAAATAAAATAAAATAAAAAACTAAATAGTAAACAATAAATACATAAATAAAACAGGTAAACGTGGCAACAAATTGATAATTAAAAAACAAAAATCGAGAAAAAAGAAAAAGTTTTATAGTTTGTGCCATTACTTCCTGTATTTCCGGAAGTAGTTTACCCGCGAACCGGAAACGCAGGTAGTGGACCGGTGGTCGTCGGCAGTAAAACGAAAAACTTTTCATAAACATCTTTTTGCAGGAGCATTTTGGGTACGTATGCCTAAAAATAATTAAAACCGGATCGTTGATATTACAATCTTCTTTTATACGTTTCTTTGGTTTGTCCGGCTAAATATTTTAAAGGTTTTAGCTAACTTTATGCTAACTATGCTAGCAGCGGTTTGGACTAATTTATTGTTATGGAGCAAGTCTGATAAGTCTCTCACCGTAAATAAAACCTTTAACTAATCGTTTCAATATTCGGCTTTGCTATTTAAGCTAACTTTTTAAACCATGTAAGTCTATTAAGAACTAATATTTATTTACTATGGCAATATGTTTTGTTAGTTGGTTTAGATTTTTCATGAACAAAATATATTTAAATGCAACTAATTTTTTTAATTTTTGAATTGAATTTTTGAATAAGCATTTGAATTTTGTATATCAAGTATTTTAACTTGTTTCCATGAGATCTGTGAAGTCTTAGTTTGTATTACATTTTATACTTATTCATCAACATTTTAATTTTAAACTCCAAATAAATAAAATTGGTGAAGACATTAATTATGCATTAGGAAAATCTGAGTCTAGAGCAAAGAATATGCTTTTTTCTGAAATTATAAAATCTAATTGATTAAAAAAAAGCAATAAAAACTTTTATGATAGCCAATTTTTGGGGGGAATACATCAACTTTTTTTTTTTTTTTTAAGTATATCCTGTCAGGGAATCTTTCTTCATTTGTCTTCTCTTTCTGATATTAGAGATATGTTTTTTGTCATTTCAAAAACTGAAATTGCATAAAATCAAGCTACAAAATGTGCAAGATCTGCATATAATTTAATGTCTAACTTAAAAACTATTTGTAAAGCAGTCATCCGTCTCACCTGTGAAGCCTCAGGTGTCTTTTTTAAGGAAACTTTTCCAAACACAAACGTTTTTATACAAACTGTAAAAGTAGAAATCTAAATTTAAACAAGACTTTCAGAAGCTTTAATTTCTCCCTTAACTCAAATTTTTTTTTACAAAATATGCTTAAACTCGTATTTGTTTCTCTGCAGTTTCCCCGTCTTTCTGAAGGGAAGGACGCCATTTTCATCTGTTTGGAAGCTGATGGCAAAGATCTGCAGCACATATGTCCCACCAGTAAAGAGAACTGCCAAAAGGTAATTTTTATCACTTAAGAATGAATATATCTGTACTCCTGCTGCATCAGCAAATCCATTCATGGATTTGTACTTGTCAACTTATCTTCAAGTATAATATATAGTTATATATAGTTGAATTAAGTTATAGCATATATAGTTAACTTCAAGTATTAAGTCTCACATTTTCTTTTAATTCAAGTCAGTGAATCACAGGTGTATACGTTTGTTTTTATTTATTAAGTTTTATTTCTTTATTTCATTTATTTACTTTCAAGACTGAAATTATTTAATGTTACTGTGATGTAACATAAAAGATTATCGGGTGATATTCAACTCAAGTTTCATTTGTTCAGCACTAGTATCCATCAATGAATCTGCTAAATTCCTTTTGGGGTCACAGGATTGGTGGAGCTAACATAGCTCCTGTTGGATGAAGGTGGGGTTCACCTTGAACAGGTCGCCACTCTGTTTCAGGGCCAGTTTATCTTCATTATTAGTGACTATCTTGGTGGATTTGCTCAAATGTTTATGGTGAGATCTTTTCTGTGACTGTCCTGCACATCCAGTTGCAGACTAGTGCTGCCAGAAACGATTATTTTAATAGTCGACTAATCATTGATTAATTTTTCCGATTAGTCGACTAATCGGATCATGGACAAAGTGGATGTAAAGAAAATCTGAAATATGATTAGCTTTAAAACAAAAAAATCCTAAATAAGCTAAAATCACTAGCATATAGCTGAAATATTAGCTAAACTCCAAATTAGTCTAAAAAACTGTAAAAATTCCAAATTAGCCAAAATAGCTAGCATGTAGCTGAAATATTAGCAAAACTCCAAATTAGCCTAAAAAACTGTAAAAATCCCAAATTAGCTAAAATAGTGAAATATTAGCTAAACTCCAAATTAGCCTAAAAAACTGTAAAAAAAATCCCAAATTAGCTAAAATAGCTGGCATGTAGCTGAAATGATAGCAAAACTCCAAATTAGCCTAATAAACTGTAAACATTTACAATTAGCAAGCTAACATGTAAATGAAATATTAGCTAAACTCAAAATTTGCTTACAAAACTGAAAAATTAGCCAAAAGAGCTAATATGTAGCTGAAATATTATCTTAATTCCAAATTGGCCTAAAAAACTGAAAAAGCCTATATTAGCCAAAATAGCTAGCATGAAGCTAAAATATTAGCTCAACTCCAAAATAGCCTGAAAACCCTTAATAAATGCCAAAATAGTCTAAAAAGCTAGCAGAATGTCATTATAACTTTCAACTTTACTACAGTCTAACTCCATATATTATAAAGTAACGACTAATCGACTATTAAATTAGTTGTTGACTATTTTAATAGTCGATTAGTCGTCGATTAGTCGACTAATTGTGGCAGCCCTAGTGCTGACAGCTGAATATCTGAGTCTGGTTGAGCCAGTTTGCATCATCATAAGTCCCCGACCTCTGTCATGTTACTTAACAAACGATGTTCAGTGTCAGTGAAAGAAAAGGATTTGATCATTTGAGCCTCTGAAGCTCCTTTGTTTGACAGTCAAACTGACTTACGTAGAAACAACATTTCCTCACATGGCCATTGGTTCTGTGTAAATCAGAGAGCTTTCAACACTGTTTTCAAGTCAAAACCTGTTTTAACCACAAATAAACACACCCAGCACCACCCACAACTGCTGTTCAAAAATGCACTTTAAGTGATGACAAATAATTCCTGTGAATCTTTGGAACGTGGGAGCAGCCTCGGCTTTTTAAACCCAGACTTCAGTTTTTTAGCCCGGATAATTGGCGTTTTAAATGAAAGAAGGGATGATCGGTGCTCAGCCTGAAGGGAGCTGTCTGACCTGAGAGGAAAGTTTGTTCCTAAATCTCTAAAACAATCAGGAATCCCTTCATGCTGATGATAGGTTTTGAGCTAAAACAACTTCCAGCTGATGTTCATGTGTGAACTTGCATGAACACATCACCACTTCACTTCTCAGAAATGAAGAAAAGCTGATATTTTTCATCTGGACGGCGTAAAGTAACCACAAATAACTTAAATGAGTCTGCACTTAAGCAATTACACTTTATAGTTTTTCTGCTGCGTCCCCGAAGAGTCTCGTTCCCCTGCAGTTTCCATATCAGCGGGGGCCACAGTCCCCCACCATTAAGTTCATGCATAATTTATCACTGCGTAAAAGGACCCAATTACACTGTGTGTGCATTTCACCGCAGCAGGGCTGCAGGACTCGTACCAAAGTGCAGCTTTTTTCTCACCAAACAGCCGTTTGAGAAGAATCCACTGGAGGATCAGAGATGCTAAAGTCAACACCAGAGTTTAGGAATTTATAATCCTGCAATTACAGCGCGTGCATGCATCAATTCTCTGAGTGTCTGCAGGGATTTCTCTTCATGAGAGGATGGGGAGAAGCGGAGGGTCTGCCAGTGTTTTCATTGCTTATGGGGCTGCTAGCTTTGCTTTGCACTTTTGGAGGGGTGGGGGTGGAGGGGGGGTGTTTAACCGCAATCCAGCTCACAGGAGTCGCTGATAATCAAGACATTCATTCCGGTGTAGGGCTGCCATAAACGATTATTTTAATAGTCGACTAATCGGGTCATGCACAAACAGGATGTAAAACACACATCTTAACCATTATTAGCTTTAAACAAACTAAAAACTAAATATATCCACACAAGCATTATCTGCGAAAATGCTTGTGTGAATGCTGTAAGCTGAATTTTGAAGCTGAAGCGAGTGACGACAGCGAACATGCTGAAATTGATAGCTAAAAACACTAAAGCTGATAGCCACTAAAATATTAGCTAAATGCCAAATTAGCCTAAAAAAGAATTAAAAGCCTCAGCTGGCCAAAACTGTTAGCATGTAGCTGACATGTTAACTTAACTCCAAAATAGCCTTAAAAAACTGAAAGAAATCCTAAATTTTTCCAAAATAGCTAGCATGTAGCTTAAATATTAATTAAATTCCAAAACACCCTAAAAAACTTTTTTTTTTTAAAAGCTAAAGTTAGCCAAAACAGCTAGCATCTAGCTGAAATATTAGCTAAACTCCAAATTAGCCTAAAAAATAATTTAAAAGCCTCAGCTAGCCAAAACTGCTAGCATGTAGCTGACATATGAACTTAACTAAAAACTGGAAAAAAATCCTAAATTTTCCAAAATAGCTAGCATATATCTTAAATATTAGCTAATCTCCAAAACACCCTAAAAAACTTTTTTTTAAAAGAGCTTAACTTAGCCAAAACAGTTAGCATCTTGCTGAAATATTAGCTAAAGTTAGCCAAAAAAACTGAAAAAAGCCCAAATTAACCAGAATAGCTAGCTTGTAGCTGAAATATTAGCTAAACTCCAAAATAGCTTAAACAAACCTTGATAAATGCCAAAATGGTCTAAAAAGCTAGCATATTTTTATTATAACTTTCAACTTTACTACACTCTAACTCCATATATTATAAAGTAACGACTAATCGACTATTAAATTAGTTGTCGACTATTTTAATAGTCGATTAGTCGTCGATTAGTCGACTAATCATGGCAGCCCTATTCCGGTGAGAGTCACAGCAGAGAAGCTTTGCTGGGCGTGTGGAGCTCTGAGCTTCAGGCCCTCAAAGCTCAGCAAATATAGAAACGCAGATCATTTGTTTTAGGCTAAATGAATCTGTGCTCATGTGAAAGCCGTGACCTCACACGTAATGAGGAGCTGCGGTGAATTTCCCTGTGGCTCAGAGATTTTTGGCCTCTGCGGGAAACATCTGAATGAAGTAATCTGTGCTTTAATTGGATTAACGGATCGGTCAGTCGCTCGTTGAATCCATATAACCGTCACTGAGGTGGTGATCTGATATACGCACAATAATAATAATAATAATCTTTATTTTTATAGCATAAGTGCTTCACAGTAAAACAAAAGTAAAACAAAGAGTAAGACACAGAATAAAAACAGAATTAAGAAAAAGCCATTTTAAAAAGATATATCAAAATCAAGGATTCACAGATCAAATAAGAATTCTTATTATTTTATAAATTCTGTTTGAATGGCTGCTATAAGTTTGTCTTTTTCTTGGACATATAAAAGTTAAAATAAAATGTATTTACTTTGATTTAGAACAGGAGATCAGAATCAACAAAACAGATAAAAACAAGATTTAGACTAAAAGAAAGTGTAGTTATCATTTTAAACAATGTCAGTTTTTATGTCAACTTCCTGGTTAACCTCAGCAGGAAACATAAACACAAACATCTCTGTAGTTTTGGATCATTTATTAAGAAATCCTGAAAATGTTCTCCACGGTTTTTCATCCTCAAAGTTCTGCTGATACAGTTCCAGAAGTTACCTCCATAGAAATAGAACAACTAGAAAACACTCAGTCCTCACAGCCTGAACTGAGTTTAAACAGGTTTTACAAACTGACTGTTTTCATCTTTAGTGGAAAAAAAAAACAAACTTCAAATTAAGATTTTACAGACTGGTTCCGGTTCCACTTCTCCACAGACGGTCACATGACATCACATCATTAGGGCTGTGGATCGTTGCTCAGGTGGCGATCCGATCCGATTCATGAATCGAACCACGATTCTCACTTTTTAATATTATATTTATTGCTATGTGTATATTTACTAGATGGAGGAAAATTGAAATTATTTGTATTAAATCAAAAAAATTTATACCTTTATTTAGAACAGTAGATCAGAATCAACAAAACTGATCAAAAAAAAACCCAAAAGAAATAAATGTTGGTGTCATTTTAAACTTTTTTTTGTCAGTCTTCTGGTTAAGTTCAGCAGTAAAATAAACAACATAAAAGGATAACAATCAATGCTGTTTGTATCATTTAAAAACAAAACTTGAAAATGTTTTCCACAGTTTTTTATCCTCAAAGTTCTATATATTTTTCGGTGCAGAGCCTGAGTGAAAAAGTATTTTTTTACGTTGCAGAATCATCTGATTCAGGTTGTTTACATCCATCTAATAATTATTAACATCCCAATTTTGACAGGATTTATATGTTTATGGAGGTTAAAAACTGAAAGTTATTTAAGGTTTAAGTTGATTTACTCTGAAACAATATTCCTGATTCCGGATTTTATTTACGTTTATCTTAAAAAAGTTACATGTTAAAAGTTTGAACAATTTTGATACATGTTTATCCTGAAAGTGTGTTTTGGATTTTGGCCTCCTGTGCGATTGAGTTTAACACCCCTGAGACGAGGACACGTCTGCAACCTGTCATACTCCAACACGCTGCTTCACTTTAAGAGAGAAACTAGTGGTAGTAGGAATTTCTGTGTACTTTCTGAGTATTTGGGATGTTTTTGAGATTCTTTACGATGAGTTTCTGAGAGATCGACGTCTGTCTGGGGTGTTTTTGTGCATCCTTTTACGACAGTTCCTGACCATTAAAAGGATTATTTCAGAACAAAATCTTTTTAATTTGATGCAGCAGCTCAGATGTTTGTATCCTTTAAAATAAGTTTCAACATTTACCACGTAGTTCTCATAGTGTAGAGCTTTTCTTAAAATTGAATTCCTCTCATCGTTTTCGTCCGCCTCAGCGAGGAGACTGTTATTTAATGACGATATCAGTCAACAGAAAGAGGTTGTTGGGGAATCGAGTTGAAGATGCTGCAGCTGCCGACCGCTTCAGGACGGAGATTTTAAGATGACTGCAGAGGTTGAATAGTATCTTCAGAGGAAAATCACAAATGGAAGGCGATGGCGTTTCCGAGGGGTCGTCGCTTTATATCTGAGAGATTTACACACATCAAGCAGTGAAATCCTCCATGATAAGCTGTTTAATCACCTTCCTAGACACCTTTCTCAACAGCGTCACACCTTGAAAACTCGTCAGTGTTGAGTTCAGCGGTAAAAAGCAGGATGATGATGATGAAAGCTGCTGCTGTTTGGATCTGACCGACCTGATAACCCACCAGGTCAGACGTGTCTCTGCTCTGGTTGCTGCATGTCACTCTTTTTGTTTTCCTGGAGAAAGTTACAGTTAAAGTCTGCAGATATCAGAGAAACTGAGCAGAATGTGGTCAAGAAGATCATATGTTTGTAACGGCTGAGAAAGTAGAAGGGAAGTCTTCAACATCTCTGTCAGAGGAAATGGAATCAAAAAAATCAAACTGTCCTCTGCTGCCCTCTGGTGGACAAGTGTAGCAGCTTCCCAGTTTCTCTGCATCTCCTCTGCTCACAGACGTTTGCTTTAGCAGCAGGCCTTTATCCTAAAAGTATGGATGTGGTCCCATCATGCATCTCCCTCATGTTGCTCACAGAAATTAAACGTTAAAAGCAGCTTTTGGATCATCTTAAAATATCAAATTTACAAATTTTTTTGTGTGAATTGTTTTATTTTGATTCAAAATTGACTTTTGATGTATGTCTGCTTGTTTGGGTTGTTGAATGTAAAGTTCTGGATATGTTGACAATGTTTTTTGTTTATTCTCTCAGTCACATAAAGATGAAACATAAAAGTAATCTTTAGGAAAAATTAAAAGAAGTTCAAATGTGATAAAAAGGTGTTTTTGCTGTGGATGCTCTTTGGTCAGAGACGCTGTTTCTCAACACTGTCGTTTTATTTTCACGTCTTTTCTTTTCTACTTGGAAATATTTGCTGTTATACTCATAAGGGCATAATATGGGCGAACAGCTAAACATTTTTTAAATTATTCTTATTAAATGTTTTTATGAATGGAGATATTTTGCCCATTCTTAAAGTGGAACAGGAAAATATTCCATACATTTTCTTTTTCTGAGGTCTTCAGTAATAAATAGATTGAATACATATTTTTTCAATACTAAATAGCACACATTCTATCCAAGCAAAGAATTTTTGGTTCATAAATTTTTGCCCGTGTGAGCTCTGCCTCCGTGACCTTCTCACTTCCGTCCTCTAGAGGGAGCCATTGTAGCTCTAGACAGATTTCCCACACAAGCAGAGATAACCCTGAATGACCAGTCAGGTGTTTTTCACTGAATGATCTTAGAAATGGGAATAAAAATTCAACAAACTTGTAGTTTTTGTCTGAGGTTTAACTGATAAATCAGCAGCAGATTCTTTTCTCTTAAAGTTTGACCAAAGGAAAACTTTAGGGGAGACGTTCAGCTGTAAAACGTTCAAGAAAAGTCATGTACATACTATATATATATATTATCACAATGATTTAAAGTTTTGGATGTAAAGAGAGTAAGGCCACAAAAAAAAGGAAAAAAAAGCTCCTGAACTGTGGAGTTACTTTGTCTTAAATATTACACATTAACACAAGAATAAACACATTAGAATATTTCAATTATACGGTTCAGTGGTATTCAAGAGATTCTAAAGTTTTAAGGGAAAGCATGATTTAAAGAGTTCATAATGAACTAATAAATGAACGTATCAGGAAGTTTTCATATTGATCCATCTGTCACAATTAGAAAAACAGAACAGACTTTGTCTGATTTGGATGAAATTTTCCAATGTTTGAACAGAATCTGTCAAAGTGTTCCACGGCGTCACATTCTCCTGTAGGACCAATTAGGAGCTTCAGTCACACCCTCCTGTGCGGATCGCCTCAAACCTCCCTGTGATCACACAGTTGCTTCGCTGCTTTCTTTGCTTAGTCTTTGTTTTTTTTGCACGTCGGCGTTCGCTGTGGCCCTCGCAGCGCTGCGTTTGCTCACTAACTACACCTGAGCATCACCGCTGCTTTGTCTGCTGTTACATGTCAGCTCGTCTCCGTCTGTGATTAATTAGCATCCAGTTCATAACCCCTCGGAATTAGCAGAAGAGCACTCGGGCTAATGAGCCGACGGCGAACCTGGAGGTTAACCAGCTCATCCATCAAGGCCTGGATGCTTGGCTGGAGCGTGAGGTAGAGTTAGACGGAGTGACTGGTTTGGGCTTTCTGGTCTTTGGTTGTGAAGATTTGTAGCTGCTAATTAGTCATTAGCTTCAGTAGAGGCTAATAAGCTTCAAATCCCAAAATTAACTCCAATCAATTTTATTTTGAACAAATTATTCAATTATTCTTTTTTTATTTTAAGCATTTTCTTGGTAATTTGGTTAGACACGACTATGTCCTCTTTAATATCACACCATGACTTTCATTTGGTTTATTGTATTTAAACTATATAAATAATAAAAAATATATATTTGAAAAGAAGATTCAATCCTTGTAAAAGGATGTTTTTTTTGTTCCTATTACGTTGAACCTGATTTAAACTTAGAGAAACTGAGTCGGATAAAATCGTTTGACACAATCTCCATGATCATCTGTGAGGTTAAGGTGAAAAAACTCAACAGAAACCCAGAAAGATGCTTGTTTACAGCATTCGCTCACTTTGGGATTGTAGAGGACAGAAACAAAAAAAAAAAAAAAAAAACAACCGAAAGTGAATTGAACAATGATGCAACGGCGATAAGAAGCAACTGCAATAAATCAAAGAAGAAACTACAATAAATCAAAGAAGAAACTACAATAAATCAAAGAAGAAACTACAATAAATTAAAGAAAAAACTACAATAAATCAAATAAGAAACTGCAATAAATCAAAGAAGAAACTGCAATAAATCAAAGAAAAAACTACAATAAATCAAAGAAGAAACTACAATAAATTAAAGAAAAAACTACAATAAATCAAATAAGAAACTGCAATAAATCAAAGAAGAAACTGCAATAAATCAAAGAAGAAACTACAATAAATCAAAGAAGAAACTACAATAAATCAAAGAAGAAACTGCAATAAATCAAAGAAGAAACTACAATAAATCAAAGAAGAAACTGCAATAAATCAAAGAAGAAACTGCAATAAATCAAAGAAGAAACTGCAATAAATCAAAGAAGAAACTACAATAAATCAAAGAAGAAACTACAATAAATCAAAGAAGAAACTGCAATAAATCAAAGAAGAAACTGCAATAAATCAAAGAAGAAACTGCAATAAATCAAAGAAGAAACTGCAATAAATCAAAGAAGAAACTGCAATAAATCAAAGAAGAAACTGCAATAAATCAAAGAAGAAACTGCAATAAATCAAAGAAGAAACTACAATAAATCAAAGAAGAAACTACAATAAATCAAAGAAGAAACTGCAATAAATCAAAGAAGAAACTACAATAAATCAAAGAAGAAACTACAATAAATCAAAAAAGAAACTACAATAAATCAAAGAAGAAACTACAATAAATCAAAGAAGAAACTACAATAAATCAAAGAAGAAACTGCAATAAATCAAAGAAGAAACTACAATAAATCAAAGAAGAAACTGCAATAAATCAAAGAAGAAACTGCAATAAATCAAAGAAGAAACTGCAATAAATCAAAGAAGAAACTACAATAAATCAAAGAAGAAACTACAATAAATCAAAGAAGAAACTGCAATAAATCAAAGAAGAAACTGCAATAAATCAAAGAAGAAACTGCAATAAATCAAAGAAGAAACTGCAATAAATCAAAGAAGAAACTGCAATAAATCAAAGAAGAAACTGCAATAAATCAAAGAAGAAACTGCAATAAATCAAAGAAGAAACTACAATAAATCAAAGAAGAAACTACAATAAATCAAAGAAGAAACTGCAATAAATCAAAGAAGAAACTACAATAAATCAAAGAAGAAACTGCAATAAATCAAAGAAGAAACTGCAATAAATCAAAGAAGAAACTACAATAAATCAAAGAAGAAACTACAATAAATCAAAGAAGAAACTGCAATAAATCAAAGAAGAAACTACAATAAATCAAAGAAGAAACTGCAATAAATCAAAGAAGAAACTGCAATAAATCAAAGAAGAAACTACAATAAATCAAAGAAGAAACTACAATAAATCAAAGAAGAAACTGCAATAAATCAAAGAAGAAACTACAATAAATCAAATAAGAAACTACAATAAATCAAATAAGAAACTACAATAAATCAAAGAAGAAACTACAATAAATCAAAGAAGAAACTGCAATAAATCAAAGAAGAAACTGCAATAAATCAAAGAAGAAACTGCAATAAATCAAAGAAGAAACTACAATAAATCAAAGAAGAAACTGCAATAAATCAAAGAAGAAACTGCAATAAATCAAAGAAGAAACTGCAATAAATCAAAGAAGAAACTACAATAAATCAAAGAAGAAACTGCAATAAATCAAAGAAGAAACTGCAATAAATCAAAGAAGAAACTACAATAAATCAAAGAAGAAACTACAATAAATCAAAGAAGAAACTGCAATAAATCAAAGAAGAAACTACAATAAATCAAATAAGAAACTACAATAAATCAAATAAGAAACTACAATAAATCAAATAAGAAACTACAATAAATCAAAGAAGAAACTGCAATAAATCAAAGAAGAAACTGCAATAAATCAAAGAAGAAACTGCAATAAATCAAAGAAGAAACTACAATAAATCAAAGAAGAAACTGCAATAAATCAAAGAAGAAACTGCAATAAATCAAAGAAGAAACTGCAATAAATCAAAGAAGAAACTACAATAAATCAAAGAAGAAACTGCAATAAATCAAAGAAGAAACTGCAATAAATCAAAGAAGAAACTACAATAAATCAAAGAAGAAACTGCAATAAATCAAAGAAGAAACTACAATAAATCAAAGAAGAAACTGCAATAAATCAAAGAAGAAACTGCAATAAATCAAAGAAGAAACTACAATAAATCAAAGAAGAAACTACAATAAATCAAAGAAGAAACTGCAATAAATCAAAGAAGAAACTACAATAAATCAAATAAGAAACTACAATAAATCAAATAAGAAACTACAATAAATCAAATAAGAAACTACAATAAATCAAAGAAGAAACTGCAATAAATCAAAGAAGAAACTGCAATAAATCAAAGAAGAAACTGCAATAAATCAAAGAAGAAACTACAATAAATCAAAGAAGAAACTGCAATAAATCAAAGAAGAAACTGCAATAAATCAAAGAAGAAACTGCAATAAATCAAAGAAGAAACTACAATAAATCAAAGAAGAAACTGCAATAAATCAAAGAAGAAACTACAATAAATCAAAGAAGAAACTACAATAAATCAAAGAAGAAACTGCAATAAATCAAAGAAGAAACTGCAATAAATCAAAGAAGAAACTACAATAAATCAAAGAAGAAACTCCAATAAATCAAAGAAGAAACTGCAATAAATCAAAGAAGAAACTACAATAAATCAAAGAAGAAACTACAATAAATCAAAGAAGAAACTGCAATAAATCAAAGAAGAAACTACAATAAATCAAAAAGAAGAAACTGCAATAAATCAAAGAAGAAACTGCAATAAATCAAAGAAGAAACTACAATAAATCAAAGAAGAAACTACAATAAATCAAAGAAGAAACTGCAATAAATCAAAGAAGAAAAAACTACAATAAATCAAATAAGAAACTACAATAAATCAAATAAGAAACTACAATAAATCAAAGAAGAAACTACAATAAATCAAAGAAGAAACTGCAATAAATCAAAGAAGAAACTGCAATAAATCAAAGAAGAAACTGCAATAAATCAAAGAAGAAACTACAATAAATCAAAGAAGAAACTGCAATAAATCAAAGAAGAAACTGCAATAAATCAAAGAAGAAACTGCAATAAATCAAAGAAGAAACTGCAATAAATCAAAGAAGAAACTGCAATAAATCAAAGAAGAAACTGCAATAAATCAAAGAAGAAACTGCAATAAATCAAAGAAGAAACTGCAATAAATCAAAGAAGAAACTACAATAAATCAAAGAAGAAACTACAATAAATCAAAGAAGAAACTACAATAAATCAAAGAAGAAACTGCAATAAATCAAAGAAGAAACTACAATAAATCAAAGAAACTACAATAAATCAAAGAAGAAACTACAATAAATCAAAGAAGAAACTACAATAAATCAAACTCACATCTGAAAAAAAGGAATGAACAACTGCAATTAACCGAACACACAAAGGAAATCAATCAAACATGTTACAGTAAATAATATAACTTTCAACTGCAATAAATGGAACAAACAACTGTATTAACATGTTATTTAAAGACACCCCCCCCCCCCAGCAGTCAAAGCCGACAGCATCCTAACTAAAGCCGTCTCTCAGAGGTAATTGGCTCTAAACGTAAATGTTGCTGCTAAAGCTGGAACTCTGTTTTAATCACATCATATTTACCTTCACGTCGGTGTTCATGTTGGGTTTTCTTACAAACGCTTATTTGCACCTTTCGTTTGAAATAGGTGATACTCCCATCACAGGCTGTGATGTTACATAAACAAATAAACAAACCCTCTAAAACTGTGTCTCTATGGAACATAAACTGCATCCACTGCTGCAGGTGTCGGTACCACATAAGACCGGCTCGGGGGCTTGTGACTCGTGATGATGTCACGATACGGAAACTTAGACGAACGACAAAGCTATTTTACACCGTTTTTCTGTACTGAAACTGATGTTTATTATGACGTTTATTTAAAAAAAAAGAAAAAAAGAAGTTCAACACTGCCAGAATGTGTTTTGAAAAAATTACTAGCGAATGACCACTTCCTTTTTTTTTTTTTTAAATGTGCGACCAACAACAAGCTAGCATGCTACTCCAGAGCATCCACTTTAGCACAAACTTCATGTTTCCAGCCTGATTTCTCTCTATTAAAATAAGGATCATTATCCTGTAATGATTCGCCTCGATTGAATTATTTTGTTGGAAAGGTTTTGTTGGTTGATTGTTTATAAGCCGCACAGTCTTGCAGGCCGAGCATATGTGGTACCTACACCGGATCTACGCAACCTAATGAGAATATAAACAACTTAAATTCACAGATTTTACATTTTGAAATAATTTTAAACTCATATTTTGTTTAAAAGAATTTATTCTGTGTTTAAAGTTTAAAATAGAAGACAAAGTCTGTCAGTATTTGGATTATAATAAAAACTGCTGAAACATTTGCTTATTTGAAATTGAGACGTCTTTAATGAATCAAAAAGAAAAGTTCTGTAATAGTAAAAAGGATTTATTTTCATTTATTTGCTCCATTACTTTGATCTTTTATGATTTAACTTGTTCAAACTTTTGAAGTTTCTCCGTCTCGTCCTATAACTCGCCGTTCCCTGCAACGACATCATCACGCCACGCGGCGCTTTGACCCACTTGGCCCTCGTTGCCCTCTGTTCGGCCCAGAGCCGCCAGCTGCTGTTGCCGTGGGTGACGGTGAAGACGTTGGCGAAGGCGTCGACTCAGGTGCCGTCTCTGAGGGGGAGCGAGGAGGCTGACGCCTGATCACACCCCCATAGACTGGAACCGTGGCGTTGGGGCTCGTTCATGAACGTCTCCTGACATGTTACACAAAATGAACGTGTTATTTTCACTTTGAGATGAAGACGTGTCACAAACTTTTTCCAGGTCAGAGCAGAAAGCTTCGTAGCTCTTGGCTAGCTCAATCACGTTAATTAGATTGCAGTCATTATTTAACATTTCGGGGCTTTGATGTGGATGTTTGGGATTCGTCGCTGTGAGCACAAAACACACAAATGAACACAAACCCACACAAGCGCGCACAAGTGTCTTTAATTATTCTGATTTATTTGTTTTCTGTTGTTGATTTTTGCACTTTTCTGCGCTCCGTTTATGTTTTCAGATGGATGGAAAACAAAACGTTTGGTCATTTGGAAATGTCAAAAGTTCAAGTTTGTGACCTCCTCGTGCTGCATTCTCATTGGTCGCTGCGAGTGATGCCTGCCAATTGGACGATGCGTTTACAGGAGCCGCTCTCATTGGCTGACGGGTCAGTCGGCGGTCCTCTCCCAATTTGACCACCGTACTTCCTGTCCCCCAGGACTCCATTAAGCACTTCCAGCTTCGCCGCCTGTTTGCTGAGGCTCGTCACACCGCCGGCCGACTTCACCCGAGCGAGGGAGGGGCTGACGCAGAGCTCGCTCGGGATAAACTGTAATGCTATATTTATAAGGCAGCATTTATAAACACATTTGCATATATCAAGATGAAAAAGTTGTTTGAATTGGGGGCAATTTGCATTTGGTGAAACATATGGCGGAGCCGCGGAAGCCACGGGCCATGCCTTCATTACCCGATCTTCGTTTCATCAGCTCGCTGCTCCCCCGTCGAGCCTCCCCACGGCGGAGCCTTCTGTCCCCGAGGTTTCAGTGACAGGGGACAATATGTCCCCAAGGTGAGGAGTAGGGGGAAAGCCGCACGCACGCCACTCCTCCGATGATTATTTAATCAGACTCCTCACTCTGGATCTAAGGGAGAAGAGAGGTACAAAGTGGCGCTTGTTACCCATTTGTTCAGCGCAGAGAGGGGAGGGGGGGGGGGGGGGGGCAAAAATGGCAGATCAGTTACAACAACTGAGGATTGAAAAAAGACACGAAAAACAGGAAAATGAACGTCTAGAGGACAACAAATTAAACTTTTTAGTTTCTTTGAACATGAATTCTCACCTGACTTCTTATAAATACTTCTAAAGGAACACCGGCACCTTTACAATAGGACTGTGGGTCATTATTGAGGAGGTGATCCAATTCAAAACGATTGATCAGCGATTCATCAATGACTCAAAACGATTCATCAATGATTCAAATCGATTATTATTATTATTTTTAACTTGTCCTCTCCAACATCTGAGCAAACTGATACGAGCTGAGAGCCTCTTGTGTTGGGCAGATTTTACTGTCATATATGTATTTTATATATATATATATTTATATTGATTATGCTTAAGTCTTTTTTTTTTTTTCCTTAACGCTTAATTCAACGATTCATTAACGCTTCATCAACAATTCACAACAATTCCCCGGTAAATCCACAATTCTTACTATTTAACACTTTATATTTGAATAGTTGCTGTTTTTTAATACTGGATGTATGAAAATGTAACTAATGTGCTTTTAATCACTTCTGTATTTATTTAGAACAAGATCAGAATCAATATACCTAATTGATAAAAACAGAAAGATTTAGACTTAAAGAAATGTTTTTATCTCTTAAAACATTGTCAGTTTATCCATCAACTTCCTGCTTAACTTAATCAGGGAACAAAACACAAACGTCTCTTTTGTTTTAGATCATTTAATGACAAATCCTGAAAATGTTCTTCACATTTTTTTATCCTCAAAGTTCTGCTGACTAGAGTCCCTGTAGAAACATGACCAGAAGAGCAACACCTCAATAGAAATAGACAAATAGAAAACATTCAGTCCTTTCATCTGGACTGACAGCAGAGTTTCCAACAGAAAACTGACTTTTTTTTAACTTTTAAACAGTTAAAAACTTAAAACTAAAGACTTATATCTGAACGTTTTATTGACGTGATCCGGTACGACTCCTCCTCCATGCTTGCTGACGGTCATGGTCAAGATTTTTGTTCCATTTTTTATTTAATATTCATTATTTTTTGCATTAATTTCTTTTTTTACTGTATTTAAACATTTTTTTTTAGAACTTATTTCACTAAACTGAACTCCAGTCTCGGTTTTTCTTTAGTGAAAAACACTGATAGTTTAACATTGAAAATGAGACTAACACTATACTTTGAAGGTTTATTTACTACTGATGTCATTAGCGCATTCGGTTGGTTTAGTTTGTATACCTAAAATTTAACATTATTCTGCTTTAATACTGTGATATTTACATTACATGAAATGTATTTTTACTTTACTATAATTATAAGGAGGGTACATACCTGTTCAGCTCAAATTAAAATATCTAATTCCCTTTAAAGGCTGATATAACAAAATAAAACCAACATTATAGTCATCCTGAAGGACTTCAAGGTTTTATGTTTATTTTTTACATCACAACAAAAGATTGTTTTGTCTGTTAGTCCAGCATTATTGGTAGTCTTTTCAAAAAAAAGCCAGTCTAAATGAGTCAAAATCTCTTGTTTTAGTCAGTGTTTGGAGAATGTCAAATACATTTTTCTTATGAAGTAATTTTATATTTTACACCTGAGTATTTGATATCAAGCAAAACAGGTGGAAAAAAGCTAGAAAAATCCTCTAAAGTGTAATTTTTTTCATCCTTAAGTGGCGTAACTGAACCACAATCCTTCTGGAAGAACATTCAGAGACACATCAGACAAAAGTAAAGCTTTTTGGTGAACGGCATCATGGCAGCGGTGTTTCTATGGACCTCATGTGTAGTCGAATCATAAAGTTGAGACAAAATTCTTTTCAGTTCTTAATTTTCTCTCTCTCTTTTTTTTTTTTAAACATAGTTTGATCATGTTTTTATTCAGAATTCTTTTAAATGTGACCTGGTTCAGCAGCTACTGTCCTAAGAATGAGGTTGGTTGTTAAAAAAAGAAAAATTGTAAGAAAATGCATAAAATGATCTTTTAGGGACTAAAACTTGCCTTAACTGAGATTTTAAGATTTTGAATTTGCCTTTGATTTGTTAACTTTTTTAAGCTATTTGTAAAACCTTCTGAATTTTTACAGAAAGATCCAGAAATATTGTTCTTTATTGTTATTAGGGCGGAGTATCGATATTAATTTCCAGAAATTATTCAATTTGATTCACCTGGATCGATTTGACTCTGATTTTTTTTTATTCTTTCAATTCACTCAATTCAATTTACTTTTGAGTTGACATGGTTTACACATTTAGACATATTTGTTTAGAAATACATTAAGAATCTACTATATGTTTTGAATATATTTGAATTAATCTGATCCAGTTCACATACTGTAATATGTAATACTGAAATAAAGAGATTATTAATATCATACAGTGTTACATGGATTCTCTAAAGGAGATGTTTTAACAAAAATGTTCAGATCATTAACATTGTAAACATTGTTCTGCTTCTCCTGGAGGACGTTTCAGTTTGGCCACTAGGTGGCGATCACGCTATAGCATTACAACTTATTCCAGAAGAAGAAAAAAGTATGAGCAAACTGTTTTTTAGACCACAAAAAGTTACTTTAAAAAAAAAAAATCCTTAAAAGAGTTTGGAAAATTCATGTAAAGAAATTTATTTAGTCAGCAATGTATGTTCAGGTCGACTGAGCGTTAGCATTAGCCGTCCTATGGGAAGCTCCATTAAACGTTAACATGAAGATGGCGGACTTTAGCTTTATGTGCTAGATCGGTCTATATTTTTATGCTTAAATGGATTCAAATTGATTAACCCAGCCCTACGTATAACCAAAACCACTTTTACAATGAAATGTTTGTATTGTAACCACGAGGAGGCTCAAGCTTGGATAAATAAAGACGGTTGTCAGGATGGGTATCTGATGTAAAATCTTTGCCAAAAAACAACAATCAGACCTACGATACCTATACCAGATCGGTCCAGGTCTAGGTTAACAGCGACCTCTACTGGTGCTGACCCCTAATCGGCACATCCTGGTGGAAATTGTTGGTCAAAGGATTGTAGGAAGGCGTTCTAGTTACTCAAGTTTTATGATTCTACACCAACTTGTCCAACGTTTGTTGCCCTTTCTGACTTACAAAAATAATTCTGCAAAGATTTAACTAGTTTTTAAAGTTCCGGTCAATTCTGCAAACATAAATATAGTCTGTAGTGATAAATTGAATATTTGAAGTGATTTTCAAGTGGTATGGATTCATTTAATCTATGAATTTGTAACATTTAAACCAATTTTTTTTGTCATTTTTACAAGAAGAATTGTTCTTTTCTTAGTTTTAATTGCAAGAATTCTAAATTTTACGCAATAAAGTTCCCCTTTATTCAGTTTACCAGTTCTGTGAAAACAGCTTTTAGTAACTTAAGAGAATTGAATAGAATCTAGAAATGAATTAAATCAATTCAGAATTCAAGTGTCATTGACTGGTCTGTGTATAAAAGCTGACTTGAATGTATAAAGAATGTCATGTAAGCATCAGTTTTAACAGTTTTGCTTTCTGGATGAAACCCGACACAGAACGAAGTCTGTTAAGGTGTTTGTACTCCGGTGGCCGACGTTTGAACCAAACAACAATGGAAAAACCAAAGAGCGGAAAGCAGCATAAAAAGACAGAAAAGTGGATGAATGTTGGGGTTCTGGTTGACAGGAAGTCCTGCAGGTGAAGAGGCGCTGTGACTCTGCGTCTCGTCTGGCTGCGGTTCGTCACGCCACTCACACAAACGCCGCATTTGCATGCGCGGCCCCCTCCCCGCCCGCCGCTCTTTAGTGAGTGCGGTCAGCCTGTTTGAGATTTGTTTAAAGGCTCCAGAAAACCTCCTCAGACTCGTTTTCATCTGTCAGACCCGGGTCCTTTCGGCCCCCGCTCGTCTCCAGCAGATGCCCCTGTGCAGGGTAAGGGGGGGTGAAAATGGCCCCCTGGTCACAGTTGTCTGACACGGTTTCTGCCCTCAGTGTTTGTCTTTCTATTTCCATACGCTCACTCCATTTGGGTAAGGCCAAGTTTAGAGGCAGATGGTTGATTCTGAAGGTCATGGAGGATATTTCAGAACCAGCTGACCGCAAACGTTCACTCACAGTCCAAACTTTGGGCCGTTTTAGTGTTTGTGTTGTACTGAAGAGGCTGTAAGTCAAATGAAAACAAATATTTTCACCTAAAAGTTTGAGCAGATTTGCCAAACATTTGAGAACATTATCATGTTTCTTGTTCTTAATTGAAGCCATTTTATTGATTTAAGAACTTGCTCCTTTACAGACTAACACCTGATCTCGGTCGCAGAGTTCTCTCTTTAAAATAAATGCAAATATTCTGGAGAAAGTTCTTTTCAAGTCTTCTTTAAAAGTTCTCGTAGATCTTGGCTCTTTTGTCTAGTTCCTCCCAAATCAGCTCCATGCGACTAAAGTTCTGATTTGCATCTTGTTCTTCTGTTTCTGGTTGTTCTGACAGAGAACAGAGCTTGCATTTATGTTTTGGTTCATCATGTAGGAAGAACCTCTCATCGTAGTAGGAGTTCCACAGCCGAACAATGTGATAGCTGTCTTTTTTTTAATTCAAACTCTGGATCCAACAAACCAGCCCATAGCATAACACTTCCTCCTCTGTGTTTTAAAGCTGATATTACACATTTGAGCACCAACCTGTTTGTTTTTGATGTCTTGAAAATATTCTCCTAGATGAATTCAAAATATCAATGTTTGCTAACTGCAAAAAACATTTTTTTTTTCCAGTCCTCAGTAGTTTCTTGATTTTTATCTTAACTCTGCTGTCTGCAGAAGCTTTTCTTGCTGTGACTTGTCCTGTCCTCTACACAGCTCACAGTCTTTTATATACAGTCAAAACTAAGACCTGCTCACAAAGACCTCAATGAAGCTCAGCTTTGGTGTCCTTGTTTTGTTAACTCAGAAACTTTTCTTCTGATTCACTTGTGACTTTTCTGTCTGTTTACTCCAGTTTCTAATCATCTTTTGATTAAAGAAACTATTCATTGACATTGAAACTTTCTTTTCAGTTTCTCAGTTGGTAAAATCTGCTTTATCTTCTTTTTTTGCAGCTTTTCTATGTATGATACCATTCAATGAAGCTCATGAGGGTTTTTCTTCTGTAGCGTGTTCCTCGGTCCACTTTTATACTGTTATGTTATTGCTACAGAACTACATTAAACTGTTTAACTGTTTTGTATCCGCTAAATCAGGCTTTTTGTGCAAACCTAAAATGCACACAGATACACACAAACTAACAACCCTTTGGAATTTTTTCATTTTATTTAATCTGTGGCTGTTCACAGTTTACTTTTGAACCTTTCGTTGGACTTAACTACCTTAAAATGGAAGAACTTGAACAGTTGAGATAATATTAAACTTATAACTCATAGTGTAACTTAAGACCGGTCCTTGTCCAGTACCTAACCCTGACCCGGTACTCTTAGTCTTGTGCAAACTGGTACCACGTCTGGCGGGGTACTGGGTTAGGGTTAGAGTACTGGTGCGGTCAACTTTCCAGTATTCTGTCGGTACCGGTTTGCAACCTGGAGGTGATTTAATTCGAGCATCCATCACTTAAAAAAATGACGAGTTGGGGTCCTTAACCATTAGGGGTGTGTCAAAATATAGATATCCGATATTTAGTCCTGTGGTTGACCCTCGATGGGTTCTTACCAAGTATCGATCTTTTATTTTAGTTTGAAGAGACTGTAAAGCTTTATATTCATCATCCTTTGATTAGACATTCATTTGAGGTAGATAGGGGGCGCTTTCCAAGACTGCCTCTTGTTAGCACCAATGCGTCTGGCAGCTACTTGAAACATAAAATTTTTGTTGGATTGTTTAGAACAGTTGTGCACTAAGTAGTGGCACTTCTGTTCAAGTTAAAGTCCCACCATTTGTCACGCAGCTTGGTGTGTGAAATTTGTTCATTTGACCCATCCCCTGGGGGAGTGGTGAGCTGCAGACACAGCCGCTCTCGGGAACCATTTGGTGGTTTAACTCCCCCTTAATGCTGAGTGTCAAGCAGGGAGGCACTGGGTCCCATTCTTTGAGTATTTGGTATGATTCGGCCAGGATTTGAACCCACAATCTTCCAATCTCAACCACAAGGCCATTGAGCTGGTGTTAACTATTGTTAACACTGAATTTTACAAATAATTTCAATTCAGTTTGTATCAATGCTTGTCAAAGACAGTATTAATGATTTGCACAATAGTGTCTATTATTTGTTGAAATAAATTAGATACAGGTTGTTTATTATGATTGTGTTCAAGCTAAAAAAAAAGGGGATATATTTTCTTTAAAAATATGCATTCTTCTATATGATGTGAGTTATTAGAGATGATTTATTTTACCAATTATTGATATCATCGATATTGTGAGCCATGTATCGCCTATCACATTCTATTTACCCTGGTGTTATCTTAGGGAGGATCCGTTACACCCCTACTTCTACAACATGTAAGAGGTACGTAGGTGAGACGCAGACATGTTGTACAGGTATTTTATTTTTTACGAAATGACAGGAAATTAGACAGAATGTGGTTTGTGTGGACATCCTACTGGGACTTACTTTTCACGAAATTTGTGTAGGGCTAATCAGGAGCCGGTCCTCGGGTCTCACTGGCTACTAGAGTGCGGCATAAGGACACTGTACGACAGCACCACCTGTAAGTCATAAGTGAGTGTAACTTCCATATTTCTTATGAATACTCCATGATACACTTGGCACACACACGAGTGGTACATTCCGTTTCAATGACGTCCCTCGAGGTGGTCGTACAACCCTCAAGGGAACTGTAAGACACACCTGTACTCCCTGAGAGATGCAGCCGCTCCTGTACAACCCTAAAGACCATACAACCCAAAAATCCAGAGAACCGCTGGTGCACGTGCAGGTGCACGTGACTAAAGCTACAGTAACCCTAGTTTTCAGTGATAATGCCAAGAAAACACTACTTTCATTCATCAGCATTCATCTATATCATTAAAGTTTTCCCCAGGAGGCTGGAGGTTTCTGCATTGATTGATCATTAATATATTTATTTATGACTGCACATCTCTCCACACACAAACTTAATTTATCTCAGCCAAACCAACATTAAAAAGTCCCTTCTTGGCTATGTAAACAGTCAACTGAAAATACTGATTTAATTAATTTCCCTTTATGATAATGACTTCATCTCGGGCCAATAAAGAGCAATTTTTGCATCGCCTTCCCCCTCAGTTGTAACCCCAATATTATTTTTTCCATTTATCTGGAGCTAAAACGAGGGCAAACAGGATGAGAGTGTCATTAACGCCACGCATCGACACGCGGCGACTGGGGGAAAAGCATCCAGTCTGTTAATAAGTAATGACTGCCCAAGATCACAGGAACCCCACTCTACAACAAAACAAGTTAAGCACAAGCTTTGATAATGACTCTTAATAATTCAATGTGTGTAATTATCGCTTTACAGGAAAGCACAATAGCGGCGGCTTGCTGTAGGGGTGGTGGTAGCAATTAAAGATGAGAGAGATGGGGGTCAGCGGATCAAGGGGAGACGGGGGGTTTCCTCTCGACTCGATGACCCCTACAGGTGATGCAGCTTCAGCATCTTCGTGTCTTTTTGCAGCAGAAAACCTCCACTTCCTGATATTTGCCTCTCCTTCGTACCGTTGACTTCGATTCACTCAAGCCAAACTAGGAGCAGCTCAAAGCTCACCAGATCAGTTTCAAACCTAATCACTCCGTTTGTCATCACCAGATTTGAATTTCACAATAAGCCTTCGAGGGGGAAAAAAAAAAACCTGGAAAGATCTCTCACTTCTATCCAAATCAATGTCTTTCAGCAGCTCTTTGACGGGAAAGGGCATTCACACGCATTTGGTGGCCATTGTTGGCAGCAAAATGACTAATCATAACATCATTGATGTGGTTAAAAAAAAAGAGCGGCGACGGGCGACGGCGGCAACCTTTGCTCCCATCTAGAGAGAAAGAGTTAATTTGATCATGATGACACCAGTCTCTCCAAAGCCCCTTTTCAGGCCAGCAGCAGCTGGGGCTGGAAGCAATGGGATGAATCCTGCGCCGTGAAGGGGTAAAAAAAAACAACAAAAAGACTTGTTATTACGGCTCCATTTTCAGAACGAGAGGGCTTTCTGAATTGCCCTGGATTGCGATCCTGCACTCGTTCATTCCTATATAGACCCTCTGAGCGGCAAATGGGCCTTGGGCCAGTGTGAGGCGCTGACGCTGGAATAAGAACAAGATCACAATTGTGTTTAGAGCTCAGAGAGGCAGCGGAGAGGAGCCGATGAGCCCTAATTGCCAGATGGTGAATATCTTTGCTCCTTTTCAACAGCGCATTAATTGCAGGGCTGCCCGGGGGTTGAGATGCACTGATCAGTGTGGCAGAGGATCCTGACCCTGATTACCCCCCCACCACCACAGAGACAGTTAGAAGAAGCCAATCATTTTCCCATTGAGCCACCTGGTTCTGGACTTTTTTTTTGGTTGGAGAAAAGTACGGAGCCCCTAAAGGGACATCGAACGAAAAAAAAATAATAATAAAGGTAAAAAAAAAAAAAAAAAAAAAAAATTCTAACTCGTGGCCACGACATACTGGAGCCCCTAAAGGACATCGAAAAAAAAAACAAAACAATTTCTAACTCGTGGCCACGACTTACGGATATGATACGCAGTTGCAGCCCATTCAAAACAACAGGAGCGGCTTTTAGGTTTCGTTTTGATCACGTGGTCGGATGTTTAGGTTTCTCCGGATCACGTGACTCTATGTGTTTATCTTTCTTCGTTTTGTCTGAAAGCATCCCTCGTTATTGTCACTTAAAATAACCGACATTTGTGTTTGTTTATGAGGAAGAAATTAAAGAAACATTATTTGATGCTTGATACTCTTCGTTTCGGGATCTCATTTGACCGTCTCCTGGACCGGAAGTGGTCAGACTGAACACATTCTAGCTTTACAGAAGTCATTCGGGGCCCGATTTAAAAAGGTTCCGGGCGGTTTCTCCGAACCTTCCCTAACCTTGACCCGGTACCGATGCGGGTCGGGTCCCAAATCCTGCTGATCGCCCGGTTCCGTGATTGTTCCGTGCACCCCAGACGTTGCTGTTTTACGATTTTTGAGCCCGAAAAGTCAAGCAAAACAGACAAACTACGAACTGTATGTCCAAAATAAATGCATGTCGTGATAGTAACGGGTACATTTCTCGCTAGAAATATTACCAAAATAAAGATTAGTCCACAAAATATTTTATTCAGAGGGATTTTACACCAAAAAAGTAGTGGATCTACCGCCATATTGTTAGCCGGCTGTCAGACAGAAATCGGCAGAAACTCAAAAGTCACGTGATCAGTCACGTGATCCGGAGAAACCTAAACATCCCACACGTGATCAAAACGAAACCTAAAAGCCGCTCCTGTTGTTTGAATGGGCTGCAACTGCGTATCATATCCGTAAGTCGAGGCCACGAGATAGAAATTGTTTTTTTTTTTTTTTCGATGTCCCTTTAGGGGCTCCAGTATGTCGTGGCCACGAGTTAGAATTTTTTTTTTTTTTTTTTTTAATTTTTTTTTTTAACTTTATTATTATTTATTTTTTTGTTCGATGTCCCTTTAGGGGCTCCGTAGAAAAGCGATCAAACGAGATCTTATTGGATCTAAAGAGAGTGGTAGCCCCCGCTCTTAAATCCCCCCTCCCTCACCTCCTCGTTTACATATCTCCAAAAGACGTAATTGAATTAAATAAAGCTTTCCTCGGGGGCAGCTGCCGCAGCTGCTGTTTGCGGCGTGTCAAAAGGCCCGCCACTTTAAGAGCACTTACATATGCTCCAAATTAGCAGGTCAGATAGACGGACGCTTGATGACAGGGCAGAGGCTGCCAACGCCACGAGGGGCCCACAGCTGTGAGCAATTCACTGGAAGAGGGTGGGCTCTTTTAGACCCCTGATTATGAAGGGCAGGGGTGCACGTGCTCATACACGCAAATACTTGAACACCCATGCAGACACAGATGGAGACAAAGGGTCATCGTGGTAATTAGGAGGAGTAACGACTTCATTTGACAGTGACATCGCCGGTTAACCTAAAGAACTTAACTGAAGTCATAGCTCTGAGTCTCAGTCAATTTCAAATTCTTATGTGTATAATAATTATAATATACCTTTATTTATACACGTAAATTGATTGAGAACAATTTTAATCTAATGAGTCCAGTCAATCCAGGTTGACTGGACTTGCTCCATAGTGCCTGAAGTGTAACTTGAACTTTCTTAATGCCAAAATAGGACATTTGAGTGGGACTATCAGTATTGAACGTGGTTCCTCACCGTTTCGCAGATTTATTTTAGTACAATTTTTCAAATGAAGCTACGTTCATACCACTCTTTGCAACGTGCATTCAAGCGACCAATGAAAACTCTACATAAACACATGTATATATTGCCTTGCTTCCATTGAGCATTCCAGTCCGGTCCGGTCCAGTATTTTGAGCGTTTCCATTGTAAAACGAACTCGAACAATACCGAACCTTACCTCCCCCCATTAGTTGTAGGTCCATAGAAAAATGGTTGGGGCCGAGCAAATGTTGTCACTTCTTAGCCCCCCCAATCTTCTTTCAAACAACATTAAACATTTGTTACAGACAATGTACAAGACGAGCTGCTGGATGACCTCCATTGCTGTTGCTATAACTAAATGACACGCTAGCGGTCTACATCACGCATACGTGATGGAAATGCTCGCCAGAATTAACTGGACCGTAATGGACCGCTCCTTTTCTGACCGCGCTGGACCTCTTAGTGGAAATAACGCTGAAGTGTGTTTCGAGTTTCCGTGTTCAAAACTCTCGCGTTCAAACTTTGTGTAATGTCTGTGTTCGGGCTGTACGTGCAAAACACATGGCAATTGAATGTGGTCTGAAAGTTAAACTAGGTTGAGCAATCAGGGACTGGGATTTGGTAGAGACGTATGAATGGCGTCATTTTTAATTCACAGAAGTGTCAAATGTTTGTGAATGCTGTTATGCTAACTAAAAACAGAGACAATTAGGTTGATATTTTACTAAAACTTTAATGAATCATGCAGTGTCTTTTCTTCATTTGTTTCTGGCATTAAACCTAAATCCTAGTTTAGAGATGAATAAAACACAATGATTAATCGACTATTTTAATAATCATCATAGTCGTGACTTATCATGGCCGCCCTACTGTGCATGAATTTCCATTTGATGTATTGTCTGATTTGTTAACACAGGAGTTAATTAGAATTTGCTCTGTTCTGAAACCAGCCTCTGCTGGTCATTTTGAGGTACTGCAGCTTGTGCTGTCACAAACGATTATTTTAATAGTCGACTAATCACCGATTATTTTTTCCGATTAGTCGACTAATCGGGTCATGCGCCAACTGGATGTAAAGCTCATATCTTCAACATCATTGGCGTTAAATTTGAAGTGTTGAAGCTTTATTCAAATTGAAATAAAGACGACAGTACTTATTAAACCTTTTATGATTAGAGGTTGAGCTTTAGGTGATGAACAACATGGTACTATTTAGTGGCAGAGCTTAACCAGTCATTTAATTATTAATGTAAGAGAACGCCTAGAATTAGATAATGCCAGCGTGTACGCTGTAAGCTGAATTCGGTGGCAAGAGACGCAACGCTTATAGCTGAAAACGCTAAAATTTACCTAAAAACGTTGAAGTTGATAGCTGAAATCACTGAAGCTAATAAACGCTAAAGCTGATAGCTAGCTAAATTAGTAAATGCCAAATTAGCCTAAAAAACTGGAAAAAAAAGCCCAAGTCAGCCAAAACATCTAACACACAGCTGAAATATTAGCTAAACTCCAAAATAGCCTAAAAATGAAAAAAAGCCTAAATTAGCTAAAATAGCTAGCATGTAGCTGAAATTTTGGCTAAACTTCAAAATAGCCAAAAATACTTTTTAATAAATGCCAAAATAGTCCAAAAAGCTAGCATAATACCATTATAACTTTCAACTTTACTACACTCTGACTCCATATAATATAAAGTAACGACTAATCGACTATTAAATTAGTCGTCGACTATTTTAATAGTCGATTAGTCATCGATTAGTCGACTAATCGTGGCAGCCCTAACTGTAACATGTGCTGCTTCAATGTTTGCTTCTTAGTTTGGAACTGAACTTAATGGAACGAGAAGGATTTATGAAACGTATATAAGAATTTCAAATCTATACTTCAGTGACTGTCTCTGTCGGGTCTTCAGTTTATTCATTTCAATGATGATTTGAAGACTTAACAATTGTTTTCACTAATAAAAAATTGTAGATTTTTGTTTTGGAAAGCCCATGCAGAGTTGCTTAGTCTCCACTTCCTGTTCTGTCCGAAGCCTCAGCAGCTGTGAAAGAACAACAGCATCAATATTTGTACTGCGGTGATGCTGCCTTTTATAAAGGTTTTTATGACAAACAGAAGCACGATAACGTGATCAACACTTTACTTTAGTTATGTATCCACTGAGAAACGCCTGTCATATCATAATCAACCGTAGTGAACAATCATTTAATGACTTGTCACTCAAGGTCGACTGGGCAATTATGTTGCATTTGCATGGTAGTGGATGATGTTTATGACAAATAAGCCATGTCCTAATTGCTTGTCTGTTTACTTTAAGGTGTGTACTCCTGATAAGATGTGATTAGCTCTAGACTAATGTGTTAAGAGAAGTTGGAACTTGTGATGCAGGTTATCTTCAGCTTCTGCAAAAGCTTTTTGTGTTCGGTTAATGTATAGCTGTTGCCCTTTGGAGCACTTAAGGTGCATCCATGCAAGAACGTGTTGTCATTGTTCTGTAAAGTTTATTTCCTTAAGTTTTGATTATCAGGTGTGAAAGCTCACCTGGACTCGACCAGGAATCCAACAAGGACATTAGTGCTGTCACAAACGATTATTTTAATAGTAGATTAATCGCCAATGATTTTTTCAGATTAGTCGACTAATCGGGTCATGCTTAAAGTGGATGTAAAGAATACATCTGTTCTATAATTAGCTTTAAACTGTCTAAAAACTGGATGTTATAGCATTTCCTGTGATAAAGCTAGTGAGAATTTGGCCACTGAAGATGCAAGTGCTGATAGCTGAAGATGTTGAAATTGATAGCTAAAAATGCTGAAGCTTATAGCTGAAAACACTGAAGCTGATAGCCAGCTAAAATATTAGACGAGAGCCAAAATATCTAGCATGTAGCTGAAATAATAGCTAAACTCCAAAACTGCCTAAAAACCTGAAAGAAATCTTAAATCAGCCAAAATAGCTAGCATGAGGCTCAAATATTAGCTAAACTCCAAATTAGCCTAAAAAGCTAAAAAAAATCTTAAATCAGCCAAAATAGCTAGCATGAAGCTCAAATATTTGCTAAACTCCAAATTAGCCTAAAAAGCTAAAAAAAAAATCTTAAATTAGTCAAAATAGCTAGGATGTTATTTTAATATTAGCTAAACTCCAAATTAGCCTAAAAAACTAAAAAAAATTCTTAAATTAGCCAAAATATCTAGCATGTCGCTGAAATAATAGCTAAACTCCAAAACAACCTGAAAATGTGAAAAAGTCTTAAATTAGCCAAAATAGCTAGCATATAGCAGAAATACTAGCTAAAAAAAATTAAAAAATAGCCTAAAAAATTTAAGAAATGGCATTGTAACTTCCAACTTTATTACACTCGACTCCATATTATATAAAGTAACGACTAATTGACTATTTTAGATTAGTCGACTAATCACAGCAGCCCTAAAGGACAGTTTGGAAGAGCAGGTCTAGATTTGCTTGCAAATGAACTCTGGTGCAGTTCACTTTGGTGTAAATGCACAAACACTGTGTGAGTAGAAGGGTCTGTTTTCACAGCGCACGTGTGGTGTATATGGCTAGCGTATTGCTTTGTCATTGTAGTGCGATTATTAGAAAAGGAACAACAACGGAGGTCATCCAGCAGCTTGTCTTTGTCCTGCTTTACTTCTAGTACATCGTGTATAACAGGAATTTGAAGAAGATTGATGAATGAGAAAATGGCTTACAAACGTAAAGGTTAGCCTAAGTCAGTGGTTCCCAAACTGGGGGGCGCGCCCCCTAGGGGGGGCGCAGAGGTATTGCAGGGGGGGCGCGGCAAGGCTACGGCTTCCCAGGTTAATTACAATGCTAGCATAACAGCATGGACACGTTTGTGACAGCGCTCCCAACTTCTGCATCTCAGCTTGTTACGAAGCTGGGGGGGGGGCGTGTGCATGTGAGGAGCAGCGCGCTCTGAGAGGAGCGAGAGAGAGAGCGCGTGCTGCGGAGACAGAGAAAAAGGAGAGAGAAAGGAAAGGGGAGGGGCGCGCGCGCACGTTAGCGTGCGGAGAGTTGTTCTCAAGTTTGTCTGCAAGTTAAAGTAATAAAAGTTCAGTTCCTCTACAATAGCTAAGTATTCGGCTTCGCATGCTCCAAAGAATCTGATGATCCAGAAAGCTCGGCTCGGCTCCGCCCACCACCACAGCGGGTCGTCATCATCTGCTGCGCTTTGCAGCCGTGTGATTGACATTTATCTTCCGCCTTATTTTATTGAAATAAAATATTGCTTTTGCCCAAAAACAACTGCAAATAAATGCCACATTCCTGATTTAATTTAATAAAATGTCAGGCTAAAATTCAAGGAAGTTTAAGTTTATTTAAGACGGAGTTTTATATTATGCTTTATAGTGCGCACAGCTGCACGGCAGGAGGGAGTCTGCGCTTGTTTGAAGCCGTTCTGCTTTGGATTTAGGAAGATAAAGGCATTATTTTTTATTACTGAAGTACCGCAATAAGCACCGAAAGGGAACCGAAACCGAAACCAAAGAACCGCGGTAGCACCGGAACCGCATCAGATCCCATCGGTGCCCAACCCTATGTGAGATAGGTTTTTCTGCTGTGGCCTCGATCAAGACTAAATACAGATCAAAGCTGGACATTGAAAATGAACTAAGAGTAGCAGTCTCACAGCTGCAGCCCCGATTTGAGAAGATCTGCAGCATGAAGCAAGCCCACACCAGTCAATAGTCACGTTTCCATTAACTCTGAAATTTCGAAAAACGGAATTTCGATATTAAATTCTCCTAATGGAAACACCACAATTTCGAAAAAACTCGCCTTTTTCGAAATAAAGTTTTTGCGCTTAGAGGAGGTGGTATTTGGGCCGTATCGAAACAGTAGTTTTTCGAAAAACTGTAATGGAAACACTTTTTTCGAAACAAACGAGTCACGTGACCATTAAACGGATATGACGTTTCGGACAGGAAGCAGGAAAAGCTAATCAGTTTGTGGCAAATAGCCTCACACACCCCATACACACACCTGTGTATGGTCGTTTTACTGACTCCAAATGTCTCTGCCACTACTCTGTACTCGGCACATGTTGCTAGTTTGTAGATGGCGATGGCGATGCGGTTTTTCACAGCAACTGGCTGCCTTGGGCACCGCACAGCGGGCGCCACGAGAGGTCCCACAGCATCGCACAGCTCATCAAAAGTTGAGCGTGTCATGCGAAAATGCTGAAGCCACAGCTCTTCGGTGAATTATTCAACCACGATTTCCCAAAAATGTTTGACTCTCCGTCGCTCCCACGTAAGGAGCCTGCCGCTCCAAGGCTCGGATCAGACGTAGACGTCTTCTCTGTTTTTTTTAATGACTTATCGCGGGAATTACTTCGAGTTTTTCGCATAATCATGGTTTAATGGAAACGCTGTTTTTTCGAAACAGTGTTTTATCGAAATTCTAGAAATTTCGATAAAGTTTTGCGCAAAAGTGTAATGGAAACGCAGCTACTGAAAAGATGTGGACATTCAAGATGCGGTTTTTGCAGAGTTAAATGTTCAGGATTTTGTTATTTTCTTCAGAGAGGTGGTAAACTGTAAAAGGCCACTTTCATGCAGGAATGAAGTACAAGAAGATGTGTTGAAAGCCATGAACACCATTACATTGTAAAATGTGATGATACATGATGCAGTGTCACTTTTAATAATTGTAAAGGTGATTTGTCTTTTTTTTAGTTTTGTTCAGGAAGACATTGCCGTTTTGTATGACTTACAATGTTAATTAAAGTCCAGTGGAATTTAGAAACAAAGGATTTGTATGTTTGTGTCTGTGTGTGTGGTGTGGTGTGGGGGGGTGAGGGGGCTCGAAAATATTCTAATCTTCAAAAAGGGGGGCCCTGCAGAAAAAAGTTTGGGAACCACTGGCCTAAGTGAACACCATATGGGTACGTTCTAATAGTGTTATCACTTTCAGCCAATCAACAGCTGGATACAGCGGCTCCGTCCCAACCGTTCCGCGCCACATTTGGACCTGCAAGTGACGGGGCCCCCTAGAGGTACGGTTTAGTTCTGTCCATTTTACTACGGAAACACTCAAAATACAGGAGACTCCAGTGCAGCGACACATTCTTTTTTTTATATTTCAAGCTCTTTTTATCTATTTCTTTGGTATTCATTTTTTTTATTTAGTTCTAATAAAAATCAGAAAAATTGACCATCTTTATAAAACTAAGAAAAAGTAAATATCATTCTTTAATATTCCTAACAAATGTCTAGAGTACTCGCGTCTTTGACTTTAAACTCATCATTTGACCTCATCCAGCAGAAACAAAGGTTGTCAACATAATTAAGACTTAAAGCACAAGTGAATAGAAGATGGCATCTTTTTAAAGGTCACGCTCGAATCAGGCTTTTGGACAGTTACGGTTTCTTGTTGTCCTGTGGCGATCAGAAAGGCTGTGACTCAGCTGTTTGCATGCAACATTTGAGAATAATGGATGTGAAGACACCAAACAAGGAGCTTTAAAAATGCATGAATGCCCCCCCAAAAAGTCTCCCTCTCTCTCCACTGAATAGAGCTATCACTGGTGCCTGTTATCTCCCCAAACCCCCAGGTAGAAAATGGTAATGATACCACTTAACATCGCTGCACATATGGAGGAAAAATGGAAATGCCAACAGCACCTCAACTATAAAGCAAATCAAATTGAAATATTAATCCGCTGATTAATATAACATTATGAGAGCCCATTCTCTTTGTTGTTAAACAACAAAGGGTTGCAAAATAAGCAACTGCCTAAGAGGTAAGGGGTTTAAAAGAGTCCCACAGAGGTGCTAAAGCCCCTTTCAAACATCATTACTCTGCATAATGTATTCCCTTCCACAGTGCTGAGATTTGATATTGATGTTTACTCATTTATTTTTTAATTAACGTTCGTTGTTAATGAATTCTTTGATGAAAGGCATTTTGTAAATCATTATCCTTAGAAGAGGAAAAAAGGGACGCGTCGCTCCTGCCCCTTATACTCCTGATGGAACCCAATGCTCCGTGTAAGGGGAAAAAGTTGCTCAGAAGAAGCCGGGTCATTGCTTAAAGTTTGTTTTGATGCATTGTTTGATTTTTTTTTTTTTTTTGGTTCGTTTTTATTTCCCGAGTTGCTGTTTTTGTGATTGCGTCTTATCTTTGGGGATAATCGACGAGATTCGACAGGGACTTGTGCAGGAGCTCTTAGTGGAACAGAGCCAGTGTGGATATTTGGTTAATTACAGGAATATATCTCAAGGCTTTCAGAGTGACTTCATCCACGAAGCCCTTGGTGGAACTCAGTCCTTCCTGTCTTTAATATTGATCAACAGGGATCTCTTGGAGGGCACAAATGAGGTGTAGAAGCTGCCAAACTTAGTTGAACTGGTTTACTTTTGTCACAAACACAGTTTAATCTTAAGGAATTAATGTACCCATTCACTTTCAAAAAGGGTTGAAACCTCCATTAAAAACCTTGATTTTTGGTTCAATAAATTATTTGTGGGTCACAAAATAACAAACTTAAAAAAATCCGAAAAATCTTCTTTTTAATATGCTGATAATCAAAACAATTTTAAATCTTTTGAATTTGGCACCAAACTGACACTTTTTACAATATACAGGAGAGAAGCAACAATACTGGGCTGTAAATGAATTCATGAAATGAAAACTTTCTTCATGATTCGGTTCAATAGTGTAACATACGGTTCAGTTTTAAACCTGGAATTGTGACATCCCTAATGAAAACCTTCACACGGAGATGTCTTAGTTTAGTCCTTTTGTCTCAAAATTCTCTTAAGAAGCTTTAAATGAAAAAAGTATTTGTGGTCGGTAGAAGAGACAAATAAGCGTCTTCTAACGACCCATTGACAAAGCTTTATCTGACTTTTATTATTTTTTCTGCAAAAGGTTGCATTTTGTAATTTTTATGATTGAATGAATAACTTATTTTTTTTCTCTATTGAAGGAGAATCTTTATCGTAGTGATGCTGTTGACTGGCATTTAGATTAAACTTTTCTGAGATTCAAACCATACAGTACATAAGTGCTTGACAGGTATTGCTGCCACAAACAATTATTTTAATAGTCGACTAATCATTTTTTCAAATTAGTCGACTAATCGGGTCATGCACAAACTGGATGTAAAAAACACATTGTAACCATCATTATTTAAACTAAATAAAAACTATATATATAGAATTATCTGCTAAAATGCTAGTGTGAATGCTATGAGCTAAATTTGGTCGAAGAAAATGTTAGTGACGATAGCCGAAAACACTGAAGCTGATAGCCAGATATAATATTACTTAAATGCCAAATTAGCCTAAAAAAGTGAAGTCAGCCAAAACAGCTAGCATGGTGCTGAAAGATTAGCTACATTCCAAAACAGCCTAAAACAACTTTCTAAAAAAAAGCCTCAATTAGCATGTAATGTAAGCAATCAACATGTAGCTGAAGTATTGGATTATATGTGTTGTAAGATGATGTTTGTGTCTTTGTTGTTTGCTGTTTTTTGTTTATTCTCAGGGACCTGGTCTGCAAATTAGCTGTCAGCTATATGGCCTGTGGACATGGCATCGGTTACATTTGAAAGTGTAACAATGTCTTTTTTGTCCTGTCCCTTTTAAATAAATAGATTGAATTGAATATTAGCTAAACTCCAAAATAGCCTAAAAAATGAAAAAACCCTAAATTAGACAAAACAGCTAGCATGCAGTTGAAATATTAGCTAAACTCCAAATTAGCTTAAAAAAACTTTTAAAAAAATATTAAATTAGCTTAAATAGCTTCCATGTAGCTGAAATATTAGCTAAACTCCAAAATAACCTAAAAAGCTAAAAGAAAAGCCTAAATTAGCCAAACAGCTTGCATTTAGCTTAAATATTAGCCAAACTCAAAAATACCCCCCAAAAAACCATGAAAAAAGCCCAAATGAACCAAAACAGCTATGCAGTTGAAATTTTACCTAAACTCCAAATTAGCCTAAAAAACCCCAAAAAACTAAATTAGCCTAAACAGCTAGCGTATAGCTGAAATATTAGCTAAACTCCAAAACAGCCAAAAAACAGAAAAAAAGCCAAACTAGTCCCCAAAACAGCAAATTGCTATAATAACTTTCAACTTTACTACTCCTTATAGTTTAACCCTTCCGCTCTCCTTGGGGTCCAGATGGCTCCAACCACATATTGTTATGCGATTTCTTCCATGACAAATGTGGACGAAGGGGGACAGGATTTTATGTCTGCCATGGACATTAGTGAAACTCGAAAATCAGTGAAAAAAAAAAGTTCAGCGCACTGTCCTGTGGTGTCCAGATGACCCCACTTTTAATGTAAACAAGCTAAGGAGAGCGGAAGGGATAAAGGAACGACTAATCGACTAATAAATTAGTTGTAGATTATGTCAATAGTCGATTAGTCGACTAATTGTGCAGCCCGATTAACAGGAGCAAAGAAACACAAATTTTTCGTTACAGGACAAGTTTTTCTCTAAATAATGTAGTATTTTACATTTTTGTCAATACAGAACCATAAATAAACTCTTTTAGAATCGGTGCGTAACATCGACGTTGTCATGTGATCCTTGACTCTCTTTGTCAAACGTTGTCATACTAATTCTGGTATGATTTAATAGAACAATATTAGATTTATTGACTCTACAATTCATGAAAATGAATCTCAAATCACTCGGCAAGTCTTGAAAAGTCTCAGACAAACAGCTCTTTTTTTTTTTTTTTTTTGGTTTGAAATTGAGATTTTTCTGAAGTTCCAGTCTAATCGTCTAAGAATCTCGCAGAAACATCCTAAATCTTCAACTTATGAATATTTATTTGTTCACAACACAGACAGTCGTTTGAATTGCTTATAAAAATCTCCATGTCCTGTTTGTGTAAGAGAAAGAGACATGGTGGTCCCTTCTTTATCACCCAGAGTTAATTCTATTCAATTTCAATTCAATTTTATTTATATAGCCCAATATCACAAAGAAAATGGCCTCATTGGGCTTCAGAGTTACCCTCTGAAATAATAACAGACAAAATCTATAAAGTAGTGTTTTTTTGTTTGTTTTTGTTAGATATTTCCACACTTTTCTCTCTCAAATTTCAAACGTTTATTAAAGAAAAGTCACATTTTATAAAATGAAAACAAAGTTTAGAAAGCTGTACCCATTCTATAAATGAGAGAGGAGGAGACTGATAATATTAACAACCAATCGGGATTCAGAACACAATGGACTGTACAACCCAGTTTATGTCAAAGACAACAAGTCTCCAGAAGTCTGTAGATTTGCTGCCTCTTGTAATGAAGAGTTTATGGAGGTCAAACTTTAATATTTACCGTGACCTTTAGCTGCTTTATTATTTATTGTTCTTTTTGTGTGTGTATCTGTGTGTCATTAATCTGACTGTTTCCTGCATGTGATGTCCAGCTTTTTAAAAACAATTTATATAGAAATCAATACTAAAAGTTATCTGTATCCATCGCACATTTGCACAAAACTTTATAGAAATTCTAAAAATGTTGAAAAATAACACATTTTCTCAATTAAACTGTTTCCATTATAACACAGTAATGCGAGTAAACACAAACCAACTCACGTAATAAGTCATTCAAAAAATAAAATGTGAACAGTACTTTGATTTACATTCACATTTTTGTCACGGCACTAGCGCTCATCATCATCTATCAAAGGAGACGTCGGCGTCTTATCCAGGCCGTGGAGCAGTGAGTTACGTGGCAGTGGCTACAGATGAAGGGATTCTGGGAAATGGCGGTTGGTGATTTTACAGAGGAACTTTGGATCCAATAATTCTGCATGACAGCCTAAACTTTTAATGAGCTGTGGGACCTCTCGGGGCGACCGCTAAAGCGTGGTATCCGATTTTAAGTTGCAAATTTATGAGATTAAAGTTGAAGCGAGTCTACAGCCCAGCAAGTGAACGGCTCTGATAAACAGACGAGTTAGGATCTTTTCACTGTAATTTATGAGATTTAAAGTCATAAATTTACGACTTTAAAATGTAAATTTGCAAGAAAAAAGTATAAATTTAGCCTATTACTTTTTATGACAAAAATATACAATTTTATTCTCGTAGTTTAACAGTTATGACTTTTTTTCTTGTAGATTTCAGAGATTTAAAGGCTTAAATTTACCACATTAAAATGTACATTTCAGAGAAAAAGTATATTTGGCATTTTACTTCTTATGTCATAAATGTATGATTTTATTCCAGTTATTTAACAATAGACTTTTTTTTTATTTACGAGACTTAAAATCACAATTTAATTTATTTTGTTTGTAAACTGGCCCTAACACTCGTAAAAACCACTTCCTCCAAACACAAAAGCTTTTCTTCAATAAATGCTTCAATAAAAGTTTTTTTTAAATAGTAGTGTTTCCATTTGGCGAATTTATTATCGTGAAACCGATTTGTGCGATTTCACAGTCAATGGAAATACAGCTATTGATTCATAAACATAAACCCAGTCACTCAGTAAAATGGCTGTTTCAAATTCTGACAGATTTGTTGGTGCATCTCTACATTTCTATTGTTTTTTTTTTAAAGTGCCTTGAGATATTAAAGATTTTCCTGACTATATAAACACAGCGCTTTCTGATGGGAGACCCCAAAAGTCAGACTCACTGACAGAAATGGATTTTGAGTTGCTAAAAAGTTCAGAATTTCTTTGTTTAAATAAAGTTATGAGCACAGCTCAGATAATTAGACAACTTTGGTTCTTTTCTGGTTAACTCTTTTCTTGTAAATTTACGATATTTAAAGTGATACATTTACGACTTTAAAACGTAAGTTACAAGAAAAAAGTGATACGTTTTGCAAATGACTTCAAAAATATACAACGTCATTTTCTTTATTTACCAGTTAAGACTCTTGTCGTAAATTTACGAGATTTAAAGTCGTAATTACATTTTTTTTTAAACTCCCTCGTACAAACCCTCCCATCCAAGCGCAAAAGCGTTTTCTTCCATAATTGTGAGTTTTTTTTTTAAATTCTAGTGTTTCCATTTGGAGAATTCATTATCATGAAACCAATGAAGGAAGACAAAGGCTTTGAGGAGTTGATCTGGTTTGAATGATCTGCGGATGTTCTGGAGAAGGTTCTAGATGGAATTCTTTTCCTGCAGACTCTAAATTCTTCCTTTCTATTACCAGTTAAAGTGAAATAGTTCCAGATTTCCAGAGTCTCTCTCTGTCTGTCTCTTCATACTCTGTTCCTGTTATTCAGCAGCTGTGTCCCGCGAAATATGACAGACCGATCTGTGTGCGCGCCCCAGGACAGCGCGCTTTCACCCCGCCGCGTGCACTCTCAGCACAGCTTCGCCCCGCCGCGTGCACGCGGCGCTTGCTCACCCGCGTGGTGACTGTTCACGCATGTTTTGAAGAGGAAAAGTCTGAGAGCTATAGAACGATAATAAAAGAGCACGGCTCCCGAGAAGGAGGGAAACGGTCACGTGGATCATCCATGACTGTTGTCACGGTAGATTGATCTCAATAAAGTTCCGGTGAAAATAAAAAGCTGCAAGGTGCGTAACGAATCTCTGGGTTTGATTGGATTTGCATTAATAGTTTCAATCGCAACATCAGGAAATCTTGGAGGGATGATTTCAACAGCAAGAGAAAGACTTTTCAGACTTTAAGCTCCGGTGATGGGACGAGATATGAGCGCAAGTGTTTGAAGTGTTCCCAAAATATTGGATTTTGCAGATTTTTCAGACTGCACACGTCATGTCAAGCTCATTACCCCAGGATTTGTAGAACCTGAAGTGCGCCTGAACATTTGCCCTCATTGACGACGGGACAGGAGCGCGCTCAGTAAGCTCTGCTAGCCTCCAGGGAAAACAAACTACGGTAGCTGTTTGTGACAAACATAAGCTAGCAGGTTTGAGCCATTAAATGAAACATATAAATGCAAGAATATGGGGAAAAAAACGATTCTTGGATATTTAGAATCGATTCTGAATTGTTTAAAAAATGACAATCTAGATCTACCAGTCACACAGTCAAATGGTTGTTTTAAATTCTGCCGTATTTGTCCTGAATCTCTACATTTTAATTCATTTTTTTGGAGTTCCTTGACATTTAAAGGTTTCCCGCCCGTACAAACTCAGCGCTTTCTGATGAGAATTGAGATGTAACAGATTTCCTTCAACCGGGCTCCGTGGAATATCTCTAAAGCTCAGAGGAGATCGGTCTGAAGGGAACACGTATTATTTAATTAGGATTTTGTGTTAACACTGACAAGTGGATGCGGGAATATGTTTCATATGTTTGGGGAGTCTGGTCTGTGATACTGTAGGCTACTCTCAGCATGAGGTTTGGACCAGTTGGCCGAAGATAAATCTCAAACCCCCAACCCATCTGGAGCCATCTTGGAGATGAGGGGGAAAACCTGGAGCTTGTCCATCTCTTGGCAGGGACCTTTTCTTTTCTGCACATACAAAGCTGATCATCTCTAATCCTACCAAAGAATTAATTGCTTAATTGGATCAATTAAATGTCCCAATTGGTGCGGTTGATGTGCGGTAGGTGCATCGAGATTGTCAAATCCACATGGTATTTGTGTTTCCCGTCATAGCTCAACCTCCAAAAATAATATTCATCAGCTCGCACTTCAATCATGCCAGCGCTTTTTTCCGAGTTTGCGTCACTCTGCGACATTTTTGTGAGACAGAGGAACTATTTTCATGACTTATGACATTTGCAGTATCTGAAAGATCTCACATCTCCCTTCAAGCCAGTTTTAAATGGAGCCAAACTGCACCGCTTTAAAGCCACATTCATCAAAAAGCGACTGCGCTGCAGATGCTGCCACTTTTTCTTTGAAAAAAAAAAAAAAAAAAAAGATTGCAAGTAGAATTATGGCTTTTCATCAGCCGATAAATTTCACTTGTGATTAATTGCAACACTTACTTTTGGGATCACTTCTACACAAAAGAGCATTTCTGCTTTGTAAAATTCATATAAAAGAAATGCAAATCAATGGTGTTCTTGGCACCAAACATATGCTGCCACAATGCCAACAAGCCTGCCCCTGACAACCCCAGCTGGGGGCTTGTAAGACTTGCTTTTGGCAAAAGACGTTTTTTTCCACCCGCTTTGCAAATGATCACCAATTAATACGAACAGCATCCAATTCTAATCTTGCACCTGGTAAGATTGTGAGCGTCTTGTAAAGCTCTTGTAAGCCGTCTAAATTACTGGATGTTTTTCCTCTCCCTTTTGGAGTCGAAGACGGAGAGAAGAAAAAAAATGATGGCGGAAGTCCATAACCCATCTAGACCAACATCGAAGACGAAGGTTTAGCCAGAAAGGTGTTTGTGATAAACAGAATTTATCTGAGGGGGTAACATTCTTCCCATACAGCAACAAAATCCAACTGCATGAAATAAATACATCTGTTAAGCTGCCGCACAAAAAAACAGAAACAAGTGTTTGTTCCATTCAAACAGGAAAATACAAACTCACTTTTTTCTTTTCCCTAAACTTTAAAACAGACATGTTTTATTTTATTTTTTTGCTTTGTAACGCAGCAGCATCCATCCATGTAATGAATTCAACATATTTCACAAAAATTAGACTAACAATTCTAAGGCGTTCCTCACCACTAATTGCTCATCAGAGATCTTTAGCATCTCGCCGTCTCTTTCTCCCTTCGCTCCTCACTCTGAAATTGATACTCGCCATACGACTTATGATGGATAGGAAGCTTTAATGAGCTCTTACAAGCAATTAAGTAATCAAGGAACCCCGCTGCTGTGCGCTGGAGCTAGCGGGAGCAGTGACAAACGGAGGCCCATCAGTACTGTAATCAGCACAGGACACAGTCACCGCTGCTCACCACTCCCTAACCGAGGCCGGCGTTGGCCCGAACAGCAGGTTCTCGTCTCGTCTCATTGTTTTTCGCTGGAAGACGTGCCGCTCGCTTTACCGTCTCAACCTATACTTTCTATGGAAACTTTGTTGGCGTCGTTTCATAACCTAAAGGCAGAAACATGATAAAAGGATTAATAAAAACCACATCAGCATGTACATATGAAGAAAATAACATGATTTTTGAAAAAGATTTTTTAAAAAACCTCCGTCTGTAACTCTTACTTAACACATTTAAAGATAAAATCCTCAAAGTTTTAAATCAAACTTTATTTATAGGCACTTTTCATACATCGGTAACACAAACATAAAATAATTATACTGTATAAAAATAAAAATCCTTTACAAACACAGAATTATTATGGATGAACCCACACATAGCATAACGAAACATGAAACAATTTATGAATAAGATGTTAAATGGAAATCTGACAAACATTCAGTTTCTTAATGAGTAATGTCCAAAATGTCACTTCTCTGATATATTCTTTTAGATGAACGGCGTCAAACTCAATCGCACAAGAGGCCAAGATCCAAAACACACTTTAGATCACGGGCCGAACGGGATAAACACTCTAAAACGACATTTTTAAAAAAAAGTAACTTTTTACCTTTACGATGAATAAAACAGGCAAGAATATTATGACAGAATAAATCGACCTAAACCTCAAATAACTTTCAAGGTTTTACTCTCCATAAAAATATATATATAATAAAATATATTAAAATGTTCTGGAGGGCCGGATATAATTACCAGCTGGGCCGGATCTGGCCCCCGGACTTTTTAAAGAATCTCTTAAATGTTATTAATGAAAACTCATATAGAAGTGTTTCAGTTGGAATTCTTTCAATCAGATAAAAAAAAAAAAAAAAAAAACTCAGCTGATCCAAGACTCTTTATTAAATATTTTTAAAACTGTGTAATTCAAATTCTATCATTGTAACAGTTTAATTTTGGATCTTTTCTTTTGTAAATGAAATTACCCAGTTGTTGGTAAACTAAACAAAGTTCAAGAAATTGTATAAAAATTCTTGGTATATCATCTAAGGCCAACATAAACTTAAAAATTCCGCCATGAGGGGTTTGAGGGTTTATATTGTATGTTTTATTTTTCTTTCAAATAACAAAATCATTTAATTTCTCATCAATGTAAGCTTTCAAATACCAGTCCCCAGTTTGTGTCTTGTTATAGTCGCCTCTTTTAAAAATTCAAGTTTTTTAAGTCGACAATTGTTTAAGTTTTCCAGGTTTATAATACTTGGTAATTTTATTTCAGCGTTTTTATTGATTTTTATATTTGTAATCACATTCTTTTTTAAAAATATTCTTACATATTGTATTTGTTTCTTGTGGCAAATGGACCTCGAGTCTGTTATAATGAAGATGTTTATATTCTATAAATAAAGTGTTTTGGGAAGAAAACCCACGATTTCAGAGCAGATTATTCTCAATTAACAAGGAAGTTACGATACTTGTCATAAAACTTAATACTTTATTGTCTCTTTCTAAAGTTATTTTTACAAAATTAGCAAAAATGATTTAACCAAGATATTTAAAATAGCATTAATAGAATAGAATGAAAGTCTTAATTGTCCACATGTACTCCACACATATGTCTTCACACTCAAAAATGAATATATGTGATATAAACATGTAGGTTGTGTATCCACTGGTGGCTTTCCTGACGTTAGATCTGAAGCTGAACAACCAGTCAGATCAAGAAAGACTCTTTTTAACACTAATTCAAATAAACAATTTGGGAGGCCAATTATATATGTATAAAAAAAAAATTTGAAAGCCAGCTTAAAACATTTGTAGGTTAAGATCGACTTTCTAAGACATTTTATAGTGTTGATGTAGAAAACAAAACAAAAAAACATTATAGAATGTCTTAGAAAGTCGAGTTTAACCTATTAATGTTTTAATCTGCACTAAAATCTAACAAAACATGGATGGAACATGTAATCTTCTGAAACAGAAAAGGTTTACTAAAACCATAATAATAACAAATAATTTCCCCACCTTGGGACAAATAAAGGATGTATAATCTTATACATCAGAATCAGCTTTATTGCAGAATTAGAGGAACTTGATTCTGGTAACTTATTCTGTACAAAGACAGCACAGCTTAAAAAAATAAAAATACAATAATTAGATGGATACAGTAGTGAGATTAATTATCACAACAGAAGCAAATGAAGGTTAAACTAAAAAAAAAAACAACATTTAAGATATTTTATCTATCCAACCATCTTTTGTTTAGGTAGATGTTCTTTAAAAAGAACTCTAATATAATTAAAAATGTTCATTTATTATTATTTTTTATTTGATTATCCTGTTTTGCTAAACAATTTTCTCTCCATCTATAAAGACTAAAATCACAGCTTTTCTAAAAAGTCAACATTTTCTATATTATTATTATATGACAAGAAGAAACCTTCACTTTTTAAAATTTTCTAATCAATATATAAACTTAAGTCTTAAATAGATTGGATATAATTGTTTATTTTACGGTCAATTTTTTTGCTAAAATTGTTTGAAATAAACAAACTAGTCGATCAATTAATCAAATCCAGCAAGTCCTTAAACTGTAAAACATGAATTTATTTGTAACGTTGCACGTAAATTTCTACAAAAATAAAACAATTGTGAAAATATAATAATATTTCAGCGTGTTGAAGCTTTCATAAAAAGGTAAATAATACATTGAGTTGATGATTAAGTTTAAATTGCCTCTCAGACGAATTGATTTTACATTTGATTTAGATAAAACAGTTTTAAACCCTTTTTCATGAGCATTCAAGGGTTGTAAACAATCCACTTTCTAACAAAAAAAGGACTATAACAGGAAGATTTGTCGCTCTCACATCTCTGATCACCTGGAGCATCTGAGGTGGTGAGATCCATGTTCTCAGCTCCACGTTCTCACCCACCCCTCACATGTTGAGCGCCCCAGGGCGACACCACACCTCTCCCACACTCTTTTGAATAATTTTGCCCCGACCATACGCCTGGCGTCGCCGCCTTGGATGCCTGGGATAATGCATTTCGCATAGAAAACCAAATATGTTGCTTATTAATAGGATAACTTTGCCGAACGCTACCTGGAGAAATGCCCGGGGGGGTAGAAAAGAGCACGGTCCCTCCAAGTCGAAACAGCTGAGGCTGCAGTTTGTCACAGTGGATGAAGATACTGAGGAAAATGCAAAAATTACAAGAAATGTAGTGTTTCATTTTCATATTAAACACAATTAATGACAAATTAAATGTTTTTCTTTGCTAAAAATACTCACAAAGCAAATATTTGGGTGGCAGCACCAACACTACCATTGGTTGCTGTTTTGATGAAAAACCATCTGGCCCATTATGTTCCAGCAGCAGACTGTATTTTAGTGAAAAGGACAAAAAAAAAAAAAATCCATTTCAACGTTCAAGCCCTCTGCTGTCATCTGCTCGTCTCTTTCGGGCTAAATGGCGTGCGATCAGCACGCGTCTTACTAACTTGCCGTCATTTCCTCGGATTCCGTACAGATTGCACCAGCTAATTATGATCTAATAACTGGCAGACTGTCTGTTTCAATATTATTACAGGAAGAGTAGGTTAAATGAATAGCTCATCATCTACCCCCCTGAATCAGTCATGTTGTTTTAATGGTCATAATTCCACCATTAAATCTTAATAATATGTCAAGATCATAAGGGAGACATGTCAATTTGGGACTTCAATGAGAATTAAGTCAAGGATCGCTGAAGTTGAGCCTGTTTTTCTTTCCTGGGGGGGTCTGATTGGGTTAGCCGAGTGGTTGCAGCAGAACAGAAGCAGAGCTGTTTCTGAGTCCATCTGATATTCAAGAAATTAATTTCTGATCCCTGATTGATGTGTTGCTGCTGAACAGGAAAGGAGCCGTGTAAATGTTTTCCAACACTGGCATTCGTCTGGAACATATTCTCATTAACCTCGCAGGTTATTTATTTCTGTTTTTCAACATGTGTTAAGATAATAAGCATTTTGCTGATTGATGAATTCAAGAACTGAAAAGACACTGAAAGAAGAAAAAAAAAAACCTGCTGGTGTTTGCATAGCTTTTTTATCTATTAACTTTGAATTTATCTTTCTTAAGGAAAACTAGTGTTGCTTGAATACATCTGTTTTCGTCTAAAAGATAAACAATAAAATATGAAAATTGTGATTGCATTAGTTAAACTGAACTTTTTACTTTTTTCTTTACAAATATATTTCAAAATAATCATTTTTAAGATCTGCTCCAATGTAAAATTTTTAACATCATAGAGGACATATTCTAAGAAAATTCTCTTAAAGTTCAGGAATCAGAAGCAAGATTGTATTTGTGACGTAGAAAATACGATGGGCGGGGCCACAAGCTTCCTGCTCTGCCCCATTCTGATGAAGACTGATAGATCCATGAACGTCTTTGCTTTCCTCGTCTAAACTGGATCAGAACTGCACTTTTTTTTTGGCATTGTTAGTTTGGGGGTGTGTAGCGGCGCTCAAAGTGAACGCGCATCGATTTCCTACGCAGCAAATGCTTCTCATCTGTACAAAAATGTGTTTATTAGCATGAAGCCCCGGCTGCATGTGGGAGGGGCTTCCAGCTAGTGTTTCTCATGTTGGAAGATCAGGTTTATTTATCTTATAAAGCTCTACTGAAGCTTTGGTAATCACGTCTCCATGTTTGAGGTTCATAAGATCATTCAAAGACTGCTGGATATGGTCTTTCTGTCTTTTTCTGACCTCATTTGAAGGCTCAATGTCCCCCATTAACCCTAGAGGGAAAAAATAAAAAACAAGATTAAAATTAGGCTATGAAAATAAGAAAATTGCTATTACAATTTCTTGTAAGAACTCATTAAAGCTTCGCAGTGGCTCTCTGTCTGGTTGCTAGCTTGCGTCCCAGAGGCCGGCGTAGCGTTTGGTCCAGGTTTACGGCGACAGACTGTCCAGGGTGGTCACGCCTTCTCCCATCAGCAGAAGGCTCCAGAAACCCTAAAAGCATACATCAATTTAAGAAAATTAATTAGTGGTAGTTCAGGAAGAGAACCTGATCCATCCACCATACTGATGTGGATTCTAGCCGCTTATTAAGTCATTGAAAACGTCACATACCCAAAGTTGACTTATGATTGGTTGACGTGATGTGGCAACCTCGCCAAGTCCAAATCAACCTCAGATCGCGTTGGACTTTACATTGAATCTGATGCCCACACTGCGTTCGTGTGAATGGTGCTTTAGCGTGAAGTATTATGGGAAATGGGTGCAGGCTTACTCGACTCCAACGGCCCCACCCACAAGTCAGATGAATGAACTCCTGCCGCTCTGCAGAAACTATGTCCTAGATTTGGATTTGTCTAAAAACTGCATCATCATAGCTTTAAGACCACTGAGAACACTTTAAAGGTAAATCAAAAGATGTCAGAGCGGGACTTTAATACGGGAAATTTTTAAAATAACAAAAAACTGAAGTCAGGACTTTGAATTTGTCTGTAAGAACGAGTTGATAATTGTTTCTTCAAGGATGATAGAGAATAAAACGCCTGTATAATAACGTGAGTTGTGTCCACAAAGCTTCTTTTCATGTCGCTGAAGTTTTTCATTACATACCTGCTAAAACGATTGAGCCATTTTTGGAAGTCATTTCATGTTGCTTTGGAAAATAATTACAGTCTGAAGGTCAGAATAAATAAATAATGGTTGCAGTTAATGAGGAGTGGGTATGCAGAGCGCCTGAGAGCAGCAGCTTTGGTTCATCACACAAGTGCTGTCATTAACGCTTTCAGTAAATATAGAAAAACTTATTACTGTCATGCTGTCAATGATATTTTTTTGCCAATCTAACCTTTAAACGTGAACTTCAACAAGCTGTACACGACTGCGTGGGGTTTATTGGTGCGCTTTGTTCTTGGGTTTTCCAAGTTTACACTATTGTCCTTTTTTTTTTCTTTCTTGGAAGAAATTTTTATCATTAGTCTATCAAACTTCTTCTAAATTTAATTTATGAAAATGCAAACAATGTGAGTTGATCTGTTTGAGATCACAGACCTTTTAGACAAAATTGTGACTGACTGGGGAAAATATGTAGAAATGAACATTTAAGATATATCATAATGTTGTGATGTATTCTGTTAATCCAAACTTAATGTTTGCTCTCAGACTTCACCTGTAATAGCTCATTAAATTATCCCCCTACTCCATTTTATCTTGCTTTTTAAATCTACATTTCATCAGGGTACAGTATTTTTTTTTTTGTAATTATATTTTTATTTGAAAAAGATACAATATACAGCAATTTTACAGTATTCATTATACAGATTTCTCTGGTAATCCTTTTCAAGCATTTTTTTTTTTTGTTGTCCATAAGTTCCAACGAAAATAAATAAATAAATTAAAAAAAACAGGCCAAGTTGAGGCTAGAACATCAGAAATGAGGAAAAAAAATAAAAAATAAAAAAGTGATCAAAATAAACCTAAACAAGGGTATATATATACTTATAATTTCCAAACAAATATTTCGCTTATAATTTGGGTAAAGTGTGAAAACATTTCAGTCATTAAGTAGATACCACAGATACCATATGGTCATTCAAAACCCGCTCTATATGGTGATATGTATTTAATGAATTTGGACCAAATTTTGTAAAATTTTCCCTTTTGGATTTTAAGTGTGTATGTCAGTTTTTCCATTTTAAAGATTTCGTGTATTGTGTCTAACCAGTTATCTAATGTTGGTGGATCTGGGTTCTTCCACTTCCTTGTTATTGTCTTTTTACTTGCTGCTAAAATAACCTGCAACAGTTTTTTATCTGTCCTTTGATCTAGAGCTGGAACATGGCCCAGGTAAAGAGAAACAAAATCAAATGGTATCTGGACCTCGAACAGAGATTTTAACAAGTTATGAACGTCTGTCCAGTATGTGTTCAGCTCAGGACAGTCCCAAAACACATGATGGTGGCCTGGGGCCATGGAACCACATCGCCTCCAACACTCCCGGTTTACGTCTTCATGTTTACACTGGAGAGGAGTTTGGAAAAACCTTACAATATTTTTCCAGCAGTGTTCCCTCCAATCTAATGAAGTTGTTGAGGACCATTGTGATGAGCATATTTCTTTCCAGACCTCTTCAGAAATGTTAATGTCAGCTTCCCGCTCCCATTTTTCTTTTATGTAAAAGGGTACAGTATTTTTAAACAGCAAAATAACAAACAAATTATATTTTTGCTTCTGCAGTACTTCAGTGTGAGATTTTTGGTAAAAGCTCTTTTACGTTGCAGCTTTGCTTTTTGGAATATTTAAAAACTGTCTTCAAATTCAGATGTTACTTTCACTCAATGATATCATCAATATCATCAATGTCAGCCTGTCATCCTCGTTAGCACCTTAGCGCTTGGAAAATACTGAACGTCGATTTTATAACTTTAAAAAGTCCTGCTAAAACAAAAAGTTGTTGCTTATATTTATATTAGGGCTGTGAATGTTAACGCATTAATAAATCATAATTAATTCATTCATATTTATTACTTGCCCTCAGGCGTCCTGCCGTGCAGCTGTGAGATCAGCGTAATAAAACTGTCTAAAATAAAAAATATTTTACATCCTGTGATTGAGATTTTATTAAATTAAAGAGATACTTATTTGTTGTTTTTGGCAACCCGGTCTCAGTGAAATGCGTCCCTATTCCACGGCTTTGCACCCTCGGAATACCGTGCATAGTATACGCCAAACACGGTTTTTGCGTGCATATGATACGCAGTTGCAGCCCATTCAAAACAACAGGAGCGGCTTTTAGGTTTCGTTTTGATCACGTGGTCGGATGTTTAGGTTTCTCCAGATCAGGTGACTGATCACGTGACTTTTGAGTTTCTGTCCGGCACCGTAGATCCACTCTTTTTCAGGTGGAAAATCCCTCAGAATAAAATATTTTGTGGACTAATCTTTATTTTGGTAATATTTCTAGCGAGAAATGTCCCCGTTACTATCACGACATGCATTTATTTTGGACATACAGTTCGTAGTTTATCTGTTTTGCTTGACTTTTCGGGCTCAAAAATCGTAAAACAGCAACGTCTGGGGTGCACCGAACAATCACGGAACCGGGGCGATCAGCAGGATTTGGGACCCGACCCGCATCGGTGCGGGTCAAGGTTAGGGTTAGGGAAGGTTCGGAGAACCGCCCGGAACATTTTTAATCGGGCCCCGAATGACTTCTGTAAAGCTAGAACGTGATCACTGCCTGACTACTTCCGGTCCAGGAGACGGTCAAACGTGATCCCGAAACGAGGATTATCAAAATAAAATAATGTTTCTTTAATTTCTGCCTCATAAACAAACACAAATGTCGGTTATTTTAAGTGACAATAACGAGGGAGGCTTTCAGACAAAATAAAGAAAGAAAAACACAATTGGGTTATTTTTTACTTTTCATTTTTATTATTATTGTTAATATATTAATATTTTTAATACAATAATAATAATAATTATTATTATTAGTGGCAGTAGAATTAGCAGTATTAATTTATTATTATTGTTGTTATTATTATTATTATCATCATTATTGTTATTATGTAAAAAAAATAAAATAAAATAAATGACATAAACAAAATCCAATTGATTCATAAATACATTGTTGATCCACAAGATCAACAGACTCCAAGTTTTAATGATTCTTGAACGTTGAAGGGGTCAAGAGAGAATCTCACTATTCAGACAATTCTTTATTCTTTATTAAAATTATCAGCACTCATCTTCAGCAATCAAACTCAGCTCACAGGATTCACACCAACATTTTCGCTGGTGATGCCATTAATATTTAATTCATAATTCTATTAAAAAGTTACAGTTTTAAAGTTTTAATACTGTAGTTCTAGTGTGTTCAATAAATGTTTATCCCGTTTGGCCCAAAAACTAAGACGTGTTTTGGATTTTGGCCCCCTGTGCGACTGAGTTTTACACCCCTGGTCTACGCCATTCAAAAAAGCTTTAGGATATTTGGAGAATTACCGTCAAGTTTCACTAGAGATTGGTTGGGAAGCAATTTTGGTGTGAGATAAACAGGTCGTTTTGGGGCTGACTATGTAATTGTTTTGATTTGTACATTGTACCAAATGTACGTAAATAATATCCCTAATTTATTGTGAATAGTTACTTTTAACTTCTTATCAAACCACAGGTCAAAGAGATGGGAGAATTAAACAAATTATGTATTAATAAAATAATGATATAAATGAATATGAGCTCTGGTATTGCTAAATTGATAAATGAACAGATGTTTTTTAGATTTTAAATTGATAAAGTTGACAGTGCTGTAAAAATTGACAAACTCATTTTTCTGAAACTTAATTATTTAGAACTTCAGCATTTTTGTATGCTTGTGTTTAATGTAATCTGTTGGTGACAAGGACTTTATAGACTCTGCGTAGTAACAAGTCCTAGTTTGTACATTTTAAGAAGTTCAGAGGATTGTTCCTAAACAACAATGATCACACAAGGGACGTTTGATCAGTCCTCCCTGAAACTTAGACAAGTTTTATGCAATTTACATGAATAGACATTAATTGGAGCTTCACAACTTTGTCAACTTTGCTGCTAACAGAGTAAAATTTCAACCCAGTCTCCTCCTAAAATGTGCAGTACGTTCTGGGATGTATCATGACTTCTGCGAAGAAATACAGTCTAACTTTCCAAATTTTGAGTACATACTAAAGCTATTTCACATTTTTTAAATGTATAGATAAATTTTGAATTTTACAGAGGTCCCACACTTCAACACGTATGTATCAATTCTAATGAGAGCGACCCATCACCAGGTTTTACAGGTTCCACGAGCTTAAAGCCCCATCAAGGGTTATCCAGGCTTTTTAGGGTCAGTGCTGTTTTGTTTTTTCATATATTTTTCAAATGTAATTAAGTTTATTACAAACAGCAGGTGACCTGTCCCACGAACCCTCCACTACTACACGATGCATCACTCTGTTCCCTGCGCTGCTTTGAGACTTTCAAACCTGCCTCATGTCATCCCAACCGACAGAAGAAAGCTGAAATCAGCTAAACCCAAAGTGAAGACTGTTATGGACGGATAAGTCCAAGATGAAAAATGCAAAGATTGGAACACCTAGATCAGTTTTTGTGAGGACATATGCCTGCAGACCAAAACCTTCTGCAAATTCAACAACATCAAACAACGGTTTACAGCTGCTGAGGCAATGCAAGGACAAGGAAGAGGCCTAAAGGAGTCGGGGTCGTGACCTTTAGAAATAGGTCAGGAACAAGATGAAAAAGAAGATCAAGGGAGCTAATATGACCAACACTGCAAAGATAACAGAGCAGTTTTCTGCCAACAACTGCAGTTTGTTAAGTTCTGCAGACCCTCATGAAAAGAGATGCCCCACCCCCACCCTGCAGAGAGCTGCCACCATAACGACTTCTATTCAGGTTCTAAAGGAACATAGCATTCCCTCCCCCATCAATCTTAATTTAAAGGATTGACTTGTCTCAACTTCCTTCAGACTGGACACCTAACCTGGACTGAGGATCTGATGTGCATCAACAGTTTCAGAAGCAGAAGATCAGGAAGTTCCAGGACCTGATGGAGTGTCTCCATCCTGTCTTGAAGGTTGCTCTGACCAGCTGCCTCAAAGTTTCACCCGTCTCTTCAACAGATCCACCATCATCCAGTTCCTAAGAAGTCCTCTCTCACATGATTAAATGACGCAGACGATGCAGTCAACACAGCTCTCCACTACATCTGACACCACCTTGACTCTGCAGGGAACTATGATCCTGTCTGTGGCCTTCAGCTCTGCATTTAATACCATCATCCCAGAGCTCCTCCATCAAAACGTCACTGTGCTTTCCTCCACTTGTTAGAGCAGGAAACGGAGCGTCTTGTCCTTTGGTGCAGCCAAAGCCACCCGGAGCTGAACATTGTTAAAACTGTAGAGATGACAGTGGACCTCAGTGAGAAGGAACACAACCCCCTCATCCCCATCCTCTTCACACAGAACAGTCCCCTCTATAGACCCATACGCGTTCTTAGGGTCCACTTTTTCGAGAGACCTTAAGTGAACCTCCCAGGTTGACTCACTCTGGAGAGAAAGGCCAGCAGAGGTTGGACTTCCCATGATAGCTTAAGAAGTGACTGAAAAAGCTTGTGTCAGGAGCTGCTGACTATCTTCTACACTGCCATAATCCATTCTGTCCTGACCACATTCATGGTGGATCTGCAAGCAGACAGGGACTGACTGAAGAGAATCATAAGATCTACTGAGACCTGTGCCGGATATTTTTTGTTTATTTAATTGAACCAAAAGCAAAAGAAAATCACTTCAAAATCTTGAATGTTATTTATCCATCTATAAACTTCATAATATTTTAAAAATTGACAAAAATACGGACACTTCTTGCAGCAATGAAAAATAAATAGTTTGGCAACTGTTTTATTCATTGTGTTTTAAAAATGGTAGAAATCTAAATTATCTCTTTATGATTTTCAGTGCTGGTTAACTTTCAATAGTGTTCCTTTTAAATTTCAAAACTATTAGATTTGGTCTAAAAACAGAAAACCAAAAAGAAAAATGTGGTATTAACACTTTCATAATATTTGAAAAATTTGATACATGAATGTTGTTTTTTGACAGTGCCATTTGTTCTTGTTGGTTTCAAACATGATTTACTTATGTAACTAGGCCTGTCTTATTTGAATTTTTAGAACACATTCTTAAAATAGTTAATAAACTTTAATTTGTACATGTATTTTTATGAGAAACTGCAAGCTGAAACATATCCTGTGCCTTTCTTTTAAGAATAATATATTTATATATTTACTCTTGTGCAACATTGTTTAGATGTTGTCTACTGTTATTTTTTCCTTTCTTTCTCCCTCTTATTCTGATTTGAGATCTTGCGTTCTTCTTTCCGGTTTTGTTTTGCGTCCTTTGTTACCGCCATAGCAACATAAAAGCGTTCCATTGCCACTATGTAGTTGAGACACCTGAAAGAATGTACGTTAAAAAGACTACGTCTTGAACACAAAGAAGTAAATAATGTTGAAAACAACTCTCTAATTGTCACTTGAACAGTGATCAAAACACAGCCCAAGTGTTTATACATCCTAAAATATGTTAAATTCCCTCCCAAAACCCAGGTGATGTCCTCCATATTTTGTTCTTACCACTAAGAAACTTGCCCTGTGAATAAACGTTACTAGTTTATGAGGCAGAAATCACAGGAACATTATTCTGATGGTTTAGAATCTGTGTTCTGAGATCACTTATTTTCATCTGCTAGACCGGAAGAAATCAGACAGCACTACGTTACATTTATGTTTCATCCTATGGATGATACAGCGACATCCTCTGATATTTTATTAAACCAAGTATACAACAGACACAAACCTGTATCAATAAAATTTTAAGAAATAATAATAATAATAAATGTTCCCTGAATAGTGAGATTCTCTCTTGACCCCTTCAGCTTTCAAGAATCATAAAAACTTGGAGTCTGTTGATCTTATGGATCAATAATAATAATTATTTATTTATTATTGATATAATAACAACAACAACATTATTATTATTATTAAAAAGAATAATAACAATGATATTATTTATTATTAATACATTTTTGAATGTATTAATGAATTTATGAATCAATTGGATTTTGTTTATGTCATTCCTTTTATATATATTTTTTACATAACAACAATAATGATGATAATAATAATAATAACAACAATAAATAATAAATTAATACTGCTACTTCTACTACCACTAATAATAATAATAATTATTATTATTATTATATTAAAAATATTAATATATTAACAATAATAATAAAAATGAAAAGTAAAAAATAACCCAATTGTGTTTTTCTTTATTTATTTTGTCTGAAAGCCTCCCTCGTTATTGTCACTTAAAATAACCGACATTTGTGTTTGTTTATGAGGCAGAAATTAAAGAAACATTATTTTATTTTGATAATCCTCGTTTCGGGATCACGTTTGGACCGTCTCCTGGACCGGAAGTAGTCAGGCAGTGATCACGTTCTAGCTTTACAGAAGTCATTCGGGGCCCGATTAAAAAGGTTCTGGACGGGTTCTCCGAACCTTCCCTAACCCTAACCTTGACCCGGCACCGATGCGGGTCGGGTCCCAAATCCTGCTGATCGCCCGGTTCCGTGATTGTTCCGTGCACCCCAGACGTTGCTGTTTTACGATTTTCGAGCCCGAAAAGTCAATCAAAACAGACAAACTACGAACTGTATGTCCAAAATAAATGCATGTCGTGATAGGAACGGGGACATTTCTCGCTAGAAATATTACCAAAATAAAGATTAGTCCACAAAATATTTTATTCTGAGGGATTTTCCACCAGAAAAAGAGTGGATCTCCGGTGCCGGACAGAAACTCAAAAGTCACGTGATCAGTCACCTGATCTGGAGAAACCTAAACATCCGACCACGTGATCAAAACGAAACCTAAAAGCCGCTCCTGTTGTTTTGAATGGGCTGCAACTGCGTATCATATGCACGCAAAAACCGTGTTTGGCGTATACTATGCACGGTATTCCGAGGGTGCAAAGCCGTGGAATAGGGACGCATTTCACTGAGACCGGGTTGGTTTTTGGACAAAACTAGGGCTGCCACGATTAGTCGACTAATCGATGACTAATCGACTATTAAAATAGTCGACAACTAATTTAATAGTCGATTAGTCGTTACTTTATAATATATGGAGTCAGATTGTAGTAAAGTTGGAAGTTATAATGACATTCTGCTAGCTTTTTAGACTATTTTGGCATTTATTAAGGGTTTTCAGGCTATTTTGGAGTTTAGCTAATATTTTAGCTTCATGCTAGCTATTTATAATTTGGAACTAAGATAATATTTCAGCTACATATTAGCTCTTTTGGCTAATTTAGGATTTTTTTCAGTTTTTTTTGGCTAATTTGGAGTTTAGCTAATATTTCATTTACATGTTAGCTAGCTAATTCTAAATGTTTACAGTTTTTTTAGGCTAATTTGGAGTTTTCTATTGTTCCAGCTACATGCTACCTATTTTGGCTAATTTGGAATTTTTACAGTTTTTTAGGGCTAATTTGGAGTTTAGCTAATATTTCAGCTACATGTTAGCTATTTTGGCTAATTTGGAATTTTTTACAGTTTTTTTTAGGCTAATTTGGAGTTTAGCTAATATTTCAGCTACATTTTAGCTATTTTGGCTAATTTGGAATTTTTACAGTTTTTTTAGGCTAATTTTGAGTTTAGCTAATATTTCAGCTACATGTTAGCTTGCTAATTTTAAATGTTTACAGTTTATTTGGCTAATTTGGAGTTTTTCTATTATTTCAGCTGCATGTTAGCTATTTTGGCTAATTTGGAATTTTTACAGTTTTTTAGACTAATTTGGAGTTAAGCTAATATTTCAGCTATATGCTAGCGATTTTAGCTTATTTAGGATTTTTTTGTTTTAAAGCTAATCATATTTCAGATTTTCTTTACATCCACTTTGTACATGATCCGATTAGTCGACTAATTGGAAAAATTAATCGATGATTAGTCGACTATTAAAATAATCGTTTGTGGCAGCACTAGACAAAACTGATCTTCTATTTTAATAAATAAGGTGGAAAACTAAAATCATTCTGACGGCTGTAATGCAGCGGCAGCGGTGGATCCGCTATGAAGGGCGGGGGGGCAAACGGAGCTGTCTGCTATTAGAATTCCAACTACGAGGAAACAGACCATTGTTTTCATTTTAGGATGGGGGCCGACATGAATTTTCCACAATAAAGTTCAATTGTGGAAACTTTGCGGTTATCTGTGAAAGTCCCGCCCACCGACACAAAACAGGAAGACAGACACGCCCCCACCTGTGATCAGCTTACCTGAAATCCAGCTGGATCCAATCTCTGTCAAAAAATGTTTTATTATTTTTACAAGCATAATAAATAAAGTTTGTGAAAAAAAAAGCTGAAAAAAAGGAAAAAGCTGAAAGGAAAAAAAGGAAAACAGTAAAATAGACAGCAACTCAGAGGTGAATTTCAATGAACTCCTGCCACTCTGCAGAAACTATGTCCTGAAAATGACATGTTTTTTTATTTTTGGCTAAAAAACATAATCCTAATTGAATGACCACTGGAACCCTTTAAAATAGATCAAAAGAGAATCAGAGAGAGATTTTAAACCATTTGTTCATCAATATCAGCTTTCGATCACAGATTTTTCTAGTCAAAGTAGAACTCCTCAAACATTCAGATCTTAAACCCAAATTCATTCTTAAAAAGTTGTTGAGGGTCTCAAAATTCATCAACAATAACTTAAATCTCAGTTAAAACTTATTTCAAATTTCTTCTATTTATTCATGCGACAGCAACATATGCTGACCTTAAATAAGAACATTTCCAAACATGTTTTTGATAAACACCAAAAACAAAGAAAATGCTCCAAAGCAACATTAATGGTGGAAGTTGTTGTACACTTTGGCTTTGACTTTATGATCACAATAAAGTCATTTCTCACACATTTTGAGGTTTACCTATCCTAGCTATCTGTCCTACTGACAGTCACTGTACTGATAGAGTAAACGGTTGTTATGGAAACAGTAGTGACATTGAGGTCACAACCAGGAGTTAAGGACTAAACCCCGGATGATTATTATGATAAAAACATCCATGAGGAAGAGACCCTTAAAAGCAAAACTAAAGTCCAGAAAACATGTGACGTTTACATGTGTAGTTGTCACATTATGGTTGTTATTTCTGTTTAACTGGAGCTCTGTGACCACATGTGTAGAGTTGGCTAAATAAGAAGTCTGGTCTTAAGAGGTTAAGCATTTGATGCAGCAGATTCTCTTGTTTTACTATGAATTGAGCTGCAAAGAGAGTTTCAAATAAATGTAGTTTATGTAAAACTCAACCAAAGTCTTTATTTCAACAGCTTGCAAGAATTTGGTAAAATGTCTGAAATATTGTTTTGGCATTTGTGTTATCAAATTTATGTTGTTAACATATAAATATATATATATATATATATATATATATATAATATATATATATATATATATATATGAGGTGTAATGGATCACAAAACTCACGGTTCGGATCATTTTTCGGATCAGTAAAAAGTAAAAACAGCAAAAACAACAAGATAAAAGCTAAATTAAATTTTTGGAAACACGTCGAATCATATTTTCAATAAGAAAAAGTACATCTCACACAATATTTATGAATCCAACATAAAAACTTTTGGTCCTTGAGGCCTATTTATTAAAAAACAAAACGTCTTTAAACTTTGAACACAAACAAGATGCTAAAACATGTAATTTCTGATGACATTTCCATGTCTTTAGAGCAAATGTACAAAAACTGAGAGAAAAGAATGCTTAAAAATAGTGTTAAAAATACCAAATCTATCTGGAGTTCCCCTTAAAACACAAATGTTCTCGTCCCACCCCCCTAATGTCCAAATTAAATAATAAATTAAACAGTTATTTTTTATATTGATTGTTTTATTGAAACTAACTGTGGAACATTTAAATATTTAAAATAATAATTATTATCTGTTAAAACGTGGTACTTTGTGCTCCCTTTTCCTGGTGATTTTTGGTCTCTTTGGCTTGCCATACAATCTCCCCCGACGGGACCGGAGAGTCCGTTATGCAGCTTTCTCCTGTGCGGGACAGTTGCTGCTCCTCATTGGGAGATTCTTTGAATTCAGAAATAGTTTTATTCAGCTCTTAAAATTAACTAAAGCTGATATCTATCGATCCACATCCTTCATTATGAAGTCTAGAAAAGTTTTTGACACAAGCTCCTCCCACACGCAGTGGGCGCTTCAGGTGAACAGACAGCGAAGCAGCTGCTTTAGCGCTCGTCAAAACAGGAATTACATGAATTTGACGCGAATTCCATGCAATGTGAACAGACAATTGATTTAAAATATGCTAGCGCGAGGTGTCCCAAAAGTAAAAAATGTAAAGAAATGTTCTTATTGCTCTAAACCAGGGGTGTCAAACTCAATCGCACAAGGGGCCAAAATCTTAAACACACCTCAGGTCACGGGCCGAACAGAATAAACATTTATTAAACACTCTAAAACTACATTTTATTACTTTAAAACTGTAACTTTTTAACATAATTGTGAACTAGATGTAAAATATTGACTAAAATAATGCTAGTGTGAATGATGTAAGCTGAATTTGGCTGCTGAAGATGCTAGTGCTGATAGTTGAAGATGCTGAGATTGATAGCTAAAAATGCTGAAGCCGATAGCTGAAAACACTGAAGTTGAGAGCCAGCTAACATATTAGCTATATGCCAAATTAGCCTAAAAAACAAAAAACAATCCTTAGTTAGCCAAAACAGCGTAGCTGAAATATTAGCTAAACTCCAAAATATTATCTTAGTAAATGCCTAAATAGTCCAAAAAGCTGATATTATGCCAATTTTTAAAACTGTAACTTTTTAACAAAATTATAAATAATAAAAAGTTAGAATTTTCCAGAATAAATCAACTTAAACCTTAAATAGCTTCCAATATTTGACTCTCTATAAAAATAGATTATGTCAAAATTATACAAGTTAGACATAAGGGCAAGATAACATCAGGCCGTTAATAACACTGTAATAAAATGATCCGGAGGGCCGGATCTGGCCCCCGGGCCTTGACTTTGACACATGTGCTCTAAACAGTAATTTTGAGGATCAACAGGAGAAGCTGACCAGCATTAATCTTGTTTTATGTAAGATTCCTCTCTTTCCATGCAGACACGCTCCTCCATTCATTTGTGCAGCAGATAATAACCAATAGTTAATGCTTTAATAAAACTATTGATCTTCTGAGAGAAATTTTCGTTTTTACTTTAGACGTACTCTTTGTTTTCTGAGAAAATCTTGTTTGAAAAGTGATCAAGCAGAGACTCTTTAAGGTCTTGATTTAAAAGCCACTGTGTGAGGAAAATACGTTTTAAAATGAATAATAAAACGTTTGCATGTTTGATCCTGACGTGGTATTTCTTGGAAAACTCTTCATTGTCTTTATTGAAGCCTTCACTACCAGCACTTTTATGGATGCCTTCTAGTGCGTAAACATTTCTCTTCCTTTAGAGTTAAAAAAAATCTGTTCTCTAATCATTGTACCCTCAAGGTTTTCTGTTTTTGAGGTGCGGAGAGCCAGCGCACACAGCTCCCAGCCAAAAATAGCTTCAGGAGAGAGAGAGAAAAGCTGAGGAAACACGAAAGGCAAGGAGAAAATGAAGACTTGTAAAAATAGAGACAGTGGAGAAGGTCTGGATAAGACAAAGGCGCTGTCAAGGAGTCAAATGAAGTAAACATCATCAGTGCAGGCGGGCAGTGACTCGATCCGGCTCCCGACCAAACACGGCGCTGGGACGATCAATCTGAGTCAATCAAGTGCTTGAGGGGGTGGTGTGTGTGCGGGGGGGTGGGTGGTATCAGTGCGGTGACAGGGTGTACTCTGCTGCGAGGTCACCGGCCCGGCCTCACATGTGGGAGCGCAGATCTGACTCTGAATGAGTCCATTCAGCGCGAGGATACGCTGGAGTTAATAAAAGAGCATTGTGTACAGAAGGTGGGTCTGTTTGCTAAACAGGACAAATCCGTCCATTCAAGGACAGACAGTCTTTTACAATTACTAAGACAGCAGAATGAAGGGGAACTGGAGATAGGAAGCTCGGAAATCCACTCCTGTAATCTCTTATCTGCAAACAGGCTGGGAGAACTGAAAGAACTGCATCGGTTTCAGCGGGGGCGTGGCTCCGATTTGTTGTTAACCCTTCAACACCAGAGGTGTCACAGGCGACACCTGAATAATACACACTCTTTGACCATTTACACGATCACTACCTGGGTGTCTTACATCTGATCAAAGATTAGATTAGAATTGAGCCTTAAAAAGTGGATCTATGGACAAACGTCCACACACGGTACGCCACACGCTCAATCAGAATAAATCAATACTGGAGTAGAAGTGTTCTGTTGTAGACTAGGGCTGCCACGATTAGTCGACTAATCGATGACTAATCGACTATTAAAATAATCGACGACTAATTTAATAGTCGATTAATCGTTACTTTATATTGTATGAAGTCAGAGTGTAGTGAAGTTGAAAGTTATAATAGCATTCTGCTAGCTCTTTGGACTACTTTGGCATTTATCAAGTTTTTTTAGGCTATTTTGGAGTTTAGCTAATATTTAATATACATGCTAGCTGTTTTTGGCTAACTTAAGCTTTTCTTTTTATTTTTTTTAGGCTATTTTTGAATTTAACTAATATTTCAGCTATATGCTAGCTGTTTTGGCTAATTTAGGATTTTTTTAAAGCTAATTTTGAGTTTAGCAGGAGTATGATAGCTATTTTGGCTAATTTAGTTGTTTTTTTGTTTGTTTTTTAGGCTAATTTGGAGTTTAGCTATTCTTTCAGCAGCATGCCCGCTATTTTGGCTAACTTTGGGTCTTTTTATTTTTTAGGATAATTTGGCATTTAACTAATATTTTATTTGGTTATCAACTTCAGCATCTTTACATCCAGTTTGCGCATGACCCGATTAGTCGACTAATCGGGAAAAATAATCAGTGATTAGTCGACTATTAAAATAATCGTTTATGGCAGCCCTATTGTAGACAAACATGTCTGCTGTTAGCATGTAGATGATCTTCTGAGCAAGCTTTTATTATTTAATTTACATTTTTTAAGTGACTTTTTGCACATAATTTTCTAGAAGATTTTGGCTGCGCGTGAGAATAACATTCGTGTTTTTATTTTTTTCTGGACACGATTGCTAACTTTGGAATTGTCATGACTGTTTTCACACCGTCATGAGCCGCTCGTCTGCTCGGAGACATGGTTCTACGTAGCCATGCAGCCTGCTCGAGCAGAGCGCCTGGCCGGACTGCGGTCTAAAGCCTCCTCTGGAACGCACACGGTAGCAAAGCACACTTCCCTGCTCGTAAACATGAAACTACAGAGTCCGGATGTTCTTCTCGGGGAGATAGTTCTCTGTACCCATGCAGCTGACTCGCGTGGAGGAGCTAGCCGGTCTTGTTTGCACTCCAAAACCTCCTCTGGACTACACACTGTCCAGCGCTGTATACTAATAACCCACAATCAGAACTAATCAGCATAACCCACCTGTCTTGCTTGAAAGGAGATTTTGATCTGAATGAGTCTGATCAGGTCCAAATGTTGTGTTTGCATGAAGCGTTTTTATTCTGATTAGATTTTCAACAAGTAATCCCATTACTTGTGCCCATGTAAACACAGCTACTGTGAATCAGCTGATTCTGACACGGAGAAAAGCATCTTTTTATATTGTATGTTTCAAAGCATGTAGTGCTTAATACAACAGTACTGTGACTGGTTGATATATATTTTTGTTCCCACTGATGCTTGAAGATGAGGTAGAATTGCAAGACCACAACGTATTATTAATAAACTCAGTGATGCTTTTTTCCAAAGTTCCAAAAAACTTGATTCTAAATTAATACAGCTTTAAAAAGTCAGTTTTTTTATAGAACAAGAACAGACTTAAAACTCAAAAACGTGTTTGAAAATGTTGAGACACTGAAGGGCAGCTCATGAGGAGCCGGGAAGCAGAACCTTCCAAAATGCTATTTTCAAACATATGCTACATTTCTTCTTTCTCTCAAAAACGCAAAAAACAAAGCATTAATAAAAATTTTAAAAAAGCACTTTGTGCACTTCAATAGTTCTCGTTTTAGTCTTTAATTCACATCTGGCCATCACGTTGTACTTCTGGTTGTGAGGGATTGATATTGATATTCTGTGCCAAATTTGCTCCAATATCAATTTATAAACTATAGGGCTGACATAAATGATTAATTTAATAGTCGAAGCTGAATTTGGCCGCTGAAGATCCTGAAATTGATTGCTCAAAACGCTGAAGTTGATAGCTGAAATTGTTGAAACTATCAGCTGAAAACAGTTAAGCTGATAGTCAGCTAAAATATTAGTTAAATGCCAAATTAGCATAAAAACTGACAAAAAGCCCAAGTTAGCCAAAACAGCTAGCATGGTGCTAAAATATTAGCTAAACCCAAAAATAGCCAAAAAAAAATATATTAAAAGTCTAAATTAGCAAAAATAGCTAGCATACACCTGAAAAAAAAAAAAACCCAGAAAAACAACAAATACCCCTCAGTACAACAACTGAAAGTATCCTTTCCTTAGGCACGGTTAACACACAAACATGCAGCGATGTGCATTTTAGCTGCTCATATTACTGGAATTTCCATCAGTTTTTGTGCTGATTGGACTAAAAACATCAAGCAAAATAGAATATGTTAGAATAATATCTGCTCAAATGAAAGGTCGATATTTTAGATAGAACTTCAAATATTGAAGGATTATTCAAATTTGTATTTAGATTCGTGAACGATCTCAGACAGGAAATGAAAATAGAGTTCAACAGGATATTTATAAACTAAATATTGTACATTTTCTGTTGAAATAGCTTAGGTTATCTTTTATTATTTATGTAAAATAGTTTTGAACAGTGTTCAGTTCTGCTGTTCTAAACCCATAAACCAGAAGTAACTTTGCATTTCCGGCCCTGTCGTCATTTTTTCTGGCGTCACTGTGAAAAGAGTCTATAGTGAGTAAACACTGTATTGGGTTTTCTTTGACTAGAATATGTATACCAGCTTCTATCATTGGAACTAAATCAGCATCAGACTGTTCACTTTCATACAACGTAAACATACAGCATTTGACATCACATTTCTGAGACTTTGTCATGTAGAAATGGACATGAGTACTGACATGAGCAGTTTGATATGGTGCAAACTTTCTTCTCAGGCTTATAATGTTAGAATGTGTCAATGTTGAGTCCATATTCAGTGTTCTGGATGTTTAGATAAACGGTTCTGTTCTGTGAACTCAAAGGAATGAACTTTCCTGTTTCTCCTCTAAAGTAAATCATGTTTCTAACAAACTTCTTAAATTAAACATTTCCAACCGTATGCCTCTTAATGAAGAAAGCTCTAGGGCAGAGGTCGGCAATATTTAAGAGTTAAAGAGCCATTTGGGCTCGTTTTCTACTGATCCAAACCTAGAAGGAGCCGCATTGACTTACATTAGCCTTTAAGAAAGTTGGATTTGCATTTATAACCTTCTTTTTTTTTTTTAATAAATGTGAATAATGTCTTTTTTTTGGCAAAAACAAAAGCAAAAAAATATACAAAAAGAAACTAGCATCTCTCAAAAAGGTATTTTTTTATGTTTTTAGCATTAGTAGCAGAAAAGCTAGCTCATTCCTTAATTACTAACTGAACTTCAAATTAGCATAACATTTCTCTGTAAATTAAATCAGCCAAAAATTTTAGCATGTTGCTGAAATAAAAGCTAAACTCAAAATTAGCCTAAAACCCCCAGTAGATAACAAATTAGCTAAAAATGTTAGCATATTGCTAAAATATTAGCTAAACTCCAAATCACCATAAAAAACTAATTAGAGGCTAAATCCGCCAAAAAAAACGAGCTTGTTGCTTAATTAGTAGCTGAACTCCAAAATAGCCTAAAATTCCTCAGAAAACTAACTTAGTCAAAAACGTTAGCATGTTGCTAAAATAGAGGCTAAATTCAAAATTATCCAAAAAAATTTCAGTAAATAACAGATTAGCTAAAAACATTTGCATTTTACTAAAATATTAGCTAATTTCCAAATTAGCATAAAATTTCTCAGAAAACTTAGCCAAACACGTTAGCATGTTGCTAAAATAGAGGCTAAATTCTAAATTATCCAAAAAAATTTCAGTAGATAACAGATTAGCTGAAAACATTAGCATTTTACTAAAATATTAGCTAAACTCCAAATTAGCATAAAAATTCTGAGAAATATTAGCCAAACACGTTAGCATGTTGCTAAAATAGAATCTAAATTCTAAATTATCCAAAAAAATATCAGTAGATAACAGATTAGCTGAAAACATTAGCATTTTACTAAAATATTAGCTAAACTCCAAATTAGCATAGAATTTCTCAGAAATCTTAGCCAAACACATTAGCATGTTGCTAAAATAGTAAATCTAAATTCTAAATTATCCAAAAAATAATAGTAAGTTAACAGATTAGCTGGAAAACATTAAAGCATTTTACTAAAATATTAGCTAAACTCCAAATTAGCATAAAAATTTGAGAAAATATTAGCCAAACACGTTAGCATGTTGCTAAAAATAGAATCTAAATTCTAAATTATCCAAAAAATATCAGTAGATTAGCTGAAAATTAGCATTTAAAAACATTAGCAATTTTACTAAAATAGTTTAGCTAAACCTCCCAAATTAGCCATAAAATTTCTCAGAAATTTCTTAGCCAAAACACTTTGCATTGTTGCTAAAAATAGAAGATAAAATTCTAAATTAGCCTAAAACTTAGTAGGTAACACATAAGCCAAAAATGTTAGTATGTTGCTAAAATAGAATCTAAATTCTAAATTATCCAAAAAAATATCAGTAGATTACAGATTAGCTGAAAACATTAGCATTTTACTAAAATATTAGCTAAACTCCAAATTAGCATAAAATTTCTTAGAAATCTTATCCAAACACGTTAGCATGCTGCTAAAATAATAGCTAATCTTCAATTTTTTTAAATGTACTATTATTTTATTTTTCTTCATCCAGAGATCCACTATGGAGAGATGAAAGAGCCACATGTGGCTCCGGAGCCGCAGGTTGCAGACCTCTGATCTCGGGGTTGTATTGGGGTAAAACCACCAAAAGGTTCTTGAGCGTGGCTGTGACTACAGCTCATCACCTCCCCCAGCAGATGGATCAAATGTGGAGAAAAGACTCAGGTGTGAGGCACCTTAACTGTTAGGATGCAGCGCTGGCCTGAACACACCTGTGCTCAGGTGACTCTTCTTCCTCGCCTAAATTCCTCCACATTCCTCTAATGGTTGAATGATATTATTCACGGTTGAGGCAGAAACATGCATTTAAATGGTTGTTAGGAGCCCTGAGTTTGTGAGGCAATAACCCTCCGTGGATTGAAGGGAAGAGCATCATCGGTGCTGCTAATTTGGGTTTGCATAAATCCATTTATTTGAGTCTCACACATGAGCACACGAGGAGCTAAACAAGCGTGCTGCTGAAGTGCACACCTGAAATAGATCGCTGGCAAAAATAACAATGTTGTTTCACATGCTCTAATGCCACTTGATCAATAGTAATTACCTACCTGTGGACCGAGCTAGCGGAGCCCTCTTGGCCCCTGGGGCTTTCACGATAGACGGCTCACAATCCAGTCCCGGGTAACTCCGTAGGACAGACCTTTTAATTGCCTTGTTCACTGTGAGTAATTGAGGGTTGGAGCGTGTTTGCCACGAGGAGTGTGACTTCACTTGGCCTCCGTCTAATTAATCCCGTCACACAAGCCTTGTGTCTTTAATTTTCACTTTGCACACGGCATCTTGAGGTGCGAATACAACTGGAGATATAGATCGGTAACTGTATACGCTGTGCTGAGCCAGATGCACCACAAATGCAACCATATGGATCGGCAGAGACGTGTTTCTGTGTGTTTTTTTTTTTTACTCTACCTCTGTGTGGAAGAACATATTGCCTGACAGTCTCCGTATCATTTGAACACAGCGACTGTCCCACTGCTCTGATTCGATCTCATTACACAACAGACCCAAATCAGGCGAGTGGAACTGTATCAATATGGCTTCATTAGCATAGTGATTCATCAGCTGGTTAATTAGACAAATCTCCTATAGACTGATTATGCCTCCTAGACCACTTGGTGGGAAGACTTCGTGTGTGTTTGTAGCCCTTGATCTTATACAAAGCAAATCTACACTTTTTCATGTTATTGTTGCAACTGAAACAAAACACGTGACGGAGAAACTGCAGAATTTGATTTAACTTAAAGTCAGGCTGATATCTTAATCTGCAGTAAATGACAAATATTGATTAAACTATTTAACCAATTATTTTACTTACACTTGTAGAACATGTATACATTTATAGTATGTTTTTCATTAGGGGTGTAACGGATCACAAAACCCACGGTTCGGATCGTGTCACGGTTTTAGGGTCACGGTTCGGATCATTTTTCGGATCAGTAAAAAGTAAAAAAAATTAAACGCAAAAAACAAAACGAAAAAAAAACCCAACAATATCAAAGCGAAATTAATTTTTGGAAACGCTTTAACTCATATAAGCATTTCAAGTACCTTACACACACAATATTTACATATGCAACAACAAAACATTTGCTCATTGAAGCCTATTTATTAAAACAAAACATTTATACTTTAAACACAAACAAAATACTAAAACTTGTAGTTTCTGATTACATTTGCATGTTTTTAGACCAAATCTACAAAAACTAAGAGAAAATAATATTTAAAAATAGTGTTTGAAAACACCAAATCTATCTGGATTATCCTTTAAAATTAAATCATAAATAAAACGGTTACAATTATTTTTTTTGGGTATGAATTGCTTTATTGAAACTAACTGTGAGAACATTTAAATGTTTTAAATGATAATTTTCTGTAAAACATGGCACTTCTGCGTCAGCTTTTCCTGGTCAATTTTGACATCTCTGGCTTGCCATACAAATGTTCCGCGATTCCACCGGAAAGCCCGTAACGGAGCTTCCATTCGATGCGAACGGACAATTGGTTTAAACTATGCTAGCGCGAGGTGTCCGCGTATGGGGGGTAGAGTGTTCGAGCGGTCCGCGGTACACACGTGTCCCGAACCGTGGCCTCTGATCCGTACGGACCACGGAAAATCCGTGATCCATTACACCCCAATTTTTCATGGTGTGTACTTACAACCATTTAAGCATGGGTTGTATAAATCTCCAGGCGACTTTAGGTCCCCAGTCCTGCGTACAGGTGGATGCGGGTTACAAAAATGTCAGAGCCACACATATAGATGACCAGGACGAAATGTCAGGGTCATGGACTGGTCAGTGGATCCGCAGAGAGAAAATGTTCATTTTTTCTATGGGTATGCTGCGGGCGACAAGTCCTACTGAACGCGTATACATCAGAAAACAGCAGCTGGGTGGGGTGACGCTTTTAGGCTAAGTAACACTTCTGGTTTCTTGGAAGTAAAATGTGGAGTTTTAAGAATAAAACGTCATAATATGCAAATGAAAATATTAAATATTTTATTACAAAAATAATTTTAAGTGTTGACACAAATGTTTTCAGATGCGCAAAAATCACTGAATAAAAATCAAAACAACTAGTTTGGAGAAATTAACATAATGTTTTAGTCTTATGATTAAGCAATACAAAAAATACAGATCTAGATTGGGCATTTCTTTGTCTCTAAAGTTTGACTATAATCAATAAAGACATATATATCAATGTTTAGATCTAAAACCTGCCTCCAGTGGTCTTTGGAGGAACTGCAGCATTTTTATATGTGGGGGTGGGCTTGGTGTGAAGTAAAGGCACCTGTTGCACCCCGATCTGTAACCGCTACCCGATCACTCTGCGTTAGCATGAATATTACATCACTGTCTTTATATGGGTAACATTGCTGTATGTAACTTATTGCACTGTGGTGTGTTTTCTGTATAATGATGGAACTCTGGTAATCGTTGTAAATGAGAAAGTGGGTAGTTTAATTTATATTTACTCCTGTAACTTGTATAGTTTTTGTATGTTTTTTGGTTAATATTGTAAACATTGAAACTCAAAAAAATTAAATTAAGAAATATTTTTAAAAGATCAGCTCCTGGTAGCATTTCCCAGCAGCAGTTAGCAGTCCGGCTAACTCCATGATCACACAGATTCATGTTTTTTTTTTCTCAACAATGGAGAGATTCTCATGACTGGATTATAGTTGAGAAAAAAATAGCCTAAATGCAACTTGAGCTGCTACAATTAGTCGACTAATCAACTATTAAAATAGTCTACAGCTAACTTAATAGTCAATTAGTTGTTACTTTATATTATGTGGAGTCAGAATGTTGTGAAGGTGAAAGTTATAATGGCATTCTGCAGGCGTTATGGACTATTTTGGCATTTAAGGTTTTTTTTGGCTAAATTGGAGTTTAGCTAATATTGCAGCTACATGCTAGCTATTTTGGCTAACTTAAACTTTTTTTTTTGTTTTTCAGGCTATATTGTAGTTTAGCTAATGTTTCACATACATGCTAGCTATTTTGGGTAATTTAGGCTTTTTTCAGTTTTTATGACAATTTGGCATTTAGCTAATATTTCAGCTCCCTGTTAGCTTTTTTTTGGCTCATTTAGGCTTTTTTTCTTTTTTAGGCTATTTTGTAGTTAAGCTAATTTTTCAGCTGCATGCTAGCTGTTTTGGGTAACTTAGGTTTTTTAAATTTTTTTATGCTAGTTTTGCATTTAGCTAATATTTTAGATGGGTATCAGCTTCAGTGTTTTCAGCTATTAATTTCAATATTTTCAGCAACCAAATTCAGCTCACAGCATTCACACCAGCGTTATCCTAGGTAATGCTATGTATCTAGTTTTTAGTTAGTTTAAAGCTAATAATGGTTAAGAAATCTGTTTTATATCCAGTGCGCGCAACTGGATTAGTTGACTAATCGGAAAAATAATCGGGGATTAGTCAATTGTTAAAATAATCGTTTGTGGCAGCACTAATAGCAACACTATAATTATAAATTATTGTCATTACAGACAATGAAAATCTCAGATAAGTTAATAAGCTAATTTAGAGCTTCAGTGCTTGTTTTTGTCTTCAAACCATCAACTGTTGTGGTCATTTTTCTGACAATGTTAATGTAAAGGAGACTGATCTACAGATATGAAACCTCACTTTAGGGGTTTCCTTTAATTAGTCTGATGGTTTCTGTGTTTCAGCTGTTGTTGCTATATTTTTTGAGTATTACTTTATTTCTACTAATTGAAGGATCAAATGTTCTGCCGTTTGGTCACAGATTTTAGATTTGTTATTAGAAAAAAATAAGATTTCAGAATGCTTTGGAGTGAGATATTAATATTTTTGACCTTTGATGCATTTTAAAAGTAAAAAGCAATTTTTAATTTGAGTCATGACAGGAGTCTCAGGCCCCTCCCATCTAAACAGTTCATTGACAGTACGAGAAAAATGGGACAAACTGATGGAAACAAATGTGACTGAGACAGTCTTAAGATTGTAAACGGGCTAAACATTCAGGATTCCCGCTCTCGCCCGGGTCTGTCCTGTAATCCACGCTCGCTGCAGCGCGGCAGAGCGGGCGGCGGCGCTGGCACGGCCGTGTTTGGGTGGCCGAGCAACAGTATCTGCGGGCTGCCATCCTTCTGTTCGCAGAGAGTCTGAAGAAAGCAAACTGCACTGTTGCTCACACTCCCAGATCCCGTTGTTGTCATTGGCCGGCAGCCACCAATAGCGAGCCAACCGAGTTAACAGACACTTCCGCTCAGCACATGAGGAACCATCTGTTTTGAAAGCTAGAAAGAAATAAAACAGGAGCCTCTGTTTTCCTTCTGTGGTCCTCTCCTGCTCCCTGTCATAAGTCTGCACCAGCTATTATCCTGCACCTCTCTGCACATCATTTGCAATCTACAGCTAGCCTCCAAAATTACTGCTGTGACTGCATGCAATCTGTGCTGCCCTTCATTGGCCTTTCAAATGGTTTCAAAATGAAAAACTAAGCAATTTCTCATTTCAGAAAGTATTTCATTTCATCAATTTTCCTGGTCAAAAAAAAAAAAGTTGATTTGTTTTCTCTTTGCTCAACTCCAATCATCATCAAAAGCAGGCTGCACAAACACACACAAAACTCATTTGTGATTTATTTGATATTAGTAAGGTGAGGATCACAGGGAAGCCTGATGTTGGGAACATCTTGGAAGTCACGCCTGCGCGCCCGTCTTGGCTGCGCCGGGCTCCTCAGACGTGCCAGCTTGTAGCTAAATAAATATTGGCCGAGGGGTGTTTGAAAAAACATATTGTCCTGGCTCCGCTCGCGCTCCCTCTGGCCTCCGGTGCCAAAACACGGCAACGGGGGTCCGGAGCAGAACCTCTCCTCGCCCCGGCGGCCGGGTGACGGTCAGCTCCGCCTGGAGCCTTTGTGTCTGCGCTCCAGCAGCGGCGGCGGCGGCGTGCGAGCTCGCCTCGCCACCGTCAGCCCCGTGGAGGGGGTCCTGGATGCGTGCCACTTGCACCATTACACTAGTCTTTTGTTTGTCGTGCGGCTTGCAGGAAGAAGGGCGCACTTGTGTTGTGTGTTTTGCAGGTTACGCGACAGCCAGAGATATCTTTGCCACTCCTATTTATGACACATGTTTGGAGATTTAGCTCATAAATATGACAGTGTTTGTTTTTTCAGCCTTCTTGGTGTTGACAATCGCTTATTTTAGTTTGGGCGTGTTTGCTGTGCTAATTTAGGGTCAAAACTGGAAAAAAACAAAACTGAAAACAAAAAACTGAAAAAACACAAAACTGACCAAACACCAAACTGACAAAACACACACTGACAAAAACACACACAAACTGACAGAAACACACAAACTGAAAAAACAAAAACTGAAAAAAACAAAAACTGACAGAAACACAAACTGACAAAAAACACAAACTGACAAAAACACAAACTGACAAAAACACAAACTGACAAAAACACACAAACTGACAGAAACACACAAACTGACAGAAACACAAACTGACAGAAACACACAAACTGACAAAACACACAAACTGAAAAAAACACACAAACTGACAGAAACACACAAACTGAAAAAAACAAAAACTGAAAAAAACAAAAACTGACAGAAACACAAACTGACAAAAAAACACAAACTGACAAAAACAAACTGACAAAAACACAAACTGACAAAAAAACACAAACTGACAGAAACACAAACTGACAAAAAAACACAAACTGACAGAAACACAAACTGACAAAAAGACACAAATTGACAAAAACACACAAACTGACAAAAACACAAACTGACAAAAACACAAACTGACAAAAACACACAAACTGACAAAAACACAAACTGACAAAAACACACAAACTGACAGAAACACACAAACTGACAGAAACACACAAACTGACAAAAAGACACAAATTGACAAAAACACACAAACTGACAAAAACACAAACTGACAAAAACACAAACTGACAAAAACACACAAACTGACAGAAACACACAAACTGACAGAAACACAAACTGACAGAAACACACAAACTGACAAAAACACACAAACTGACAGAAACACAAACTGACAAAAACACACAAACTGACAGAAACACACAAACTGACAAAAACACACAAACTGACAGAAACACAAACTGACAAAAACACACAAACTGACAGAAACACACAAACTGACAAAAACACACAAACTGACAGAAACACAAACTGACAAAAACACACAAACTGACAGAAACACACAAACACAAAATCCAGATCCACTTTTTGAATGCGAGAAAGTCAGAAGATTGTTCTTAAAATGAATCCACTGCAGGTTCCTCCTCACAGAAATCAAGGTATATTGGAAGAAGTGCATTATTCAGGAGATTTGACCTGGCTGCCACAGATTCACAGAGAAAGAATGAATATACCGTGGAAAAGAAAGCAAGAAGAAGCAAATCTACTGAGGGTTATTAATTATAGAGCCTATTTCTAGTCCTCCTTTTAAGCCTATTTAAAGGGCATTAGGTATTATGAATGTGAGGTGGTCTAAATTTACCCCCATGAAATTTGTCTTCATCCCACTACATTAGTGTACTCTTCCAGCCTCCCGTTCTCTATTTAAGGATGAATAACTCCTCACTAGTCTGCTTTTTAGTTCCTCTCTTTACCTCTTCATACAGTTTACAGCAGATCTGATCACCTTTACTCATCACAGCGTTTCTGATAAACCGCTCAAAGCAACAGACTTCATGAGATGAATTATGGATTTGCTAAAGAAGAAGTCATTTGGGAGTTAAAGCGGATAAGTATTGGTCCGTTTTGTGCCTGTTAGGGCCCCCTCTTGGAGCTGTGCTGGGTGCATTAGGGAGAGCTAATGGGTCCCGGGAGGGGGGTTGAGCCGGGCCCTCTTCTACCCGAGGACTTGGGGGCCCCGGTGACAGATGGCTGGTGATCCTGCTGGGTGGCTGTGGCCACAAGGCCTGTTTGAGGCTGACTGCAGGTCGACATCGGCGTTGAGATCTGACGGGGTTGTGGAAGGTGACGGGACGCGTGGCGTGCCAGGACACAACCGAGCTGATCACTTTAAAGTCCCCCTCCGATGAAAATCCTGTGTTTTGAGTTTGAACATGTCTGTTGGGCATTTTTCTTCTGAAATAGAATACATTTAATAAGAAATCATTTAGTTTTTATTTCTCCTTTAAATCAACCAAACAGTCTTGGACAGACTCTGTTTTTCATCAATCATCTTCTTTCTGCTGCACATTAGGGCTGCCACGGTTAGTCGACTAATCGATGACTAATCGACTATTAAAATAATCGACAACTAATTTAATAGTCGATTAGTCGTTACTTTATATTGTATGAAGTCAGATTGTAGTAAAGTTGAAAGTTATAATAGCCTTCTGCTAGCTTTTTGGAATATTTTGGCATTTATTAAGGTTTTTTAGGCTATTTTGGAGTTTAGCTAATATTTCAGCAGCATGCTAGCTATTTCGGCTAACTTTAGCTTTTTTACGTTTTTTAGGCAACTTTTGAGTTTAACTTATATTTCAGCTATATGCTAGCTGTTTTGGCTAATATAGGATTTTTCCATTTTTTTAAGGCTAATTTGGAGTTTAGCTAATATTTCAGCAGCATGCTAGCTATTTCGGCTAACTTTAGCTTTTTTACGTTTTTTAGGCAACTTTTGAGTTTAACTTATATTTCAGCTATATGCTAGCTGTTTTGGCTAATATAGGATTTTTCCATTTTTTTAAGGCTAATTTGGAGTTTAGCTAATATTTCAGCAGCATGCTAGCTATTTCGGCTAACTTTAGCTTTTTTAAGTTTTTTTAGGCAATTTTTGAGTTTAGCTTATATTTCAGCTATGTGCTAGCTGTTTTGGCTAATATAGGATTTTTCCGTTTTTTTTAAGGCTAATTTGGAATTTAGCTAATATTTTAGCAGCATGCTAGCTATTTAGGCTAACTTTGGCTCTTTTTATTTTTTGGTAAATTTGCCATTTAACTAATATTTTAGCTGGTCATCAACTTCAGCATCTTTACATCCACTTTGGCCATGAACAGATTAGTCGACTAATCGGAAAAAATAATCGGTGATTAGTCGACTATTAAAATAATCGTTTGTGGCAGCCCTACTGCACATGCACTAAACCCTCATCTGGTCCAGTTAGCGTGTCTAGTTCAGGTTCTGGAGAAGAGAAGATGATATCTTCACATTGACTGCAGCCGTTCACATTTCTGTGGTCCAATCACTGGATTTTTGGTGAGAGTTTCATCCAATACTTACGGTAGCAGGGCTGAGAACGCTGGAAAATCTCCACCAGACTCCACGGAGCTTCTTGATGTGACCACGGAAATGTGAACGGCGGCTCATTTGACCGCAGTTGGAAAGGATTGTAAATGAATGAAAGAGCATTTGGATGTTAGCTTTCATTTTCTGCTCTGGAGAAATCAATGGATTGAATGGATTGATCACAGCAACGTCAAGAAACATCAAAGAGTCTTTGGTGAACTGGAAGGAGAAAGAATCAGGATTCTGGAGGAAGTTCTGTCCATGAAGATCTGAGCTGACATCCGGATCAGAACCATACGACTAGACGTTACCCAGATTGATGGATGTTTTTATGTAGCAGCAGTGAAGATTTATGCTAGTGAGTCACAGAGATATCTAATCAGCTCTGCTGCAAAAGCCACACCCCCTCAGAGGAGATATTGGAAACAGAGGCTTCAGATCAACACGAAAAATGACTTTTTATGACATTTAGGTTGTGGGATTTTGGTCAAGTTTGACTGTTTTTATTTGTTTTTAGTGACATTACATTGAATATTTGTAAACTGGGGGGAAAAACAACAACCAAGGCAAATTTAAACTAATTTAGTTTAAACTTTTCTTGCAACATTTAGGAAAAACAGCTGCATCTTCCAGTTTTTTCTGTCAGTTATCCCCAAAAAAATGCACTTGAGATAATGGAAGGACTGCACATCAATACAGACTGTAGAGTTTCTCCTTTTTTACAGTTTTAGATGCTGGTGTGCTGTGAGATTTTTGTCAAGAAAGTTGAAAACGACTGCCTCAACCAATAAACTCCTAAAGTATGATTGAGTGAACAGGTTCACTGTGTAGCCATATTTAAAGAAGTATTACTCAAAAGTTTTCACAAATCTTGTAATACCTGGAAGCTACTATATCTCCTCCTAAAAATACTACGTTCTTGTTCAGGACGTTGAGAGTTGCTGCCTTCTTCATGTGGGGATTATGGAAAGACATTGTTAATAAACACACATTACAGAGTCGTGAGTCTTCCCTCACTTTAGATTTAAGTAATCTAATTACTGTCATGGTGGCAGAGCCATAAACTGTCATTGAGACTTCCACACTGCTACTACAAATATAAGTAAAAGGTCAGAGTTGATGTAACCAAGCAAACTGTTACATATCAGCCAATAAGACACATAAACACCAACGTTACTGTGGATTTCAGAATGTCATGTGGCCTTTAGGTAAGGTCATAAACAATAAAAAAAGCTTCTTGAAATGGATTTCCATATCAGAAGAGCCGCCTCCAAACCTCAATGCTCGGTATCGTATGCAGAAATGTAAAACATCCCGTCACTGTCGAGGAGGGATGGAAATGTCAGGGTCTCTCACGACACCATACAATTCACAATACATGCCTCAAGATATCGATAATGGTAAATATTGCAATAATCAATATATTATCTTTGCAATCTATGACATATCTCTATTTTGTCTGCAAATATGTCCTTTTGTTTTCCCCAAAACCTGCTTTTTTAAAATTAATTTTACATTTTATGTTAAATAATATATTTTTTATTAAGACACACTATGAACTTTAACCTTGTTAATATAACATGATCTTATTTTTTCACGGTGCTGGCAGCCATGTTCATTTTCTTCTCCGTTTTATTCAAATTTCCCGCTCTTATCTTTAATAAACAACACTTTAGTCACATACAGCGCTAGCATACACACGAAAACGAAAACTTGGATTTGACTAAAAAATAAACTAAAAGTTGACGAAGCCACAACAATTTCTGGTGTTACAACAAAAAAATATGGTTAATGATATCCAGCTTTTGATTATGGAATTCCATCCAAACTGTGTTTATATAGCAGCCCAACATTTCAGTTAACACCTCTGCACTTCCAGTGGTTTACATTAAATTTCCTTCTAGAAACGAGAGCCCCGTGTTTGGCCGTCTCGGTGGAACATCGTTCCTCTCTACGTTCATTCGCTTTCTCTTCTGGAAAACACCAACATATTGGCCAACAGAAGACAAAAACGTGTTTTTTTTTTTTGAGTCTTTGCGACTCAAAATAGTTGAAAAAGAATTCCTCATTAGGACAGCGCTCCACTTCCAGGACCCTGTGGGCGAGCGAGACCCGACCCGTTAGGCGATCTGCCCCTCTCACCTTCCCAAGGATTTGATTAGACCATTTCCCACCGTCTAGTCTGAAAGTACTCCCGACCTGCGGCTCCAGAGAGCATCTTAATATCCAATTTCACAGCTTTCTAAACCTGGATCACAGAGACTATTTATTACTGTCACAGTCTTTGTGTTGAGGAGAAGGGGGGGGGTCTGTGTTTCATCGTCTCCAAAGCAGGAAGACGAACAACAAGAGAGCAAGGTGTAATGAGTGGGGAACCTGTGGCGTTGCCCTAAACCTTCTTAAAGACACGGCAGACCTGTTTAATTAGACCACTGCCGGGCTCGTTTCTGCAGTCAGCAGCTTCCTCCAGACTTTTGATGTGAACGCAAACGGACCGCCGAAATTCAAATTATGACCTGGATCAGTAATTGACAATGATAGAGAATTCCTGCTTTGACTTTTAGCTTCCTTTGATGGAAAGGAGGATGCGTGGAAAAGATTTTGATTAGGGCTGAAAATAGTCTTCAGATGTGGTGATTCTGGACAGATGGCGTAAAACGGAGGCGTCTAGATAATAAAGTGTTCATGAGGCCGTTTTAAAGTGGAACGGCGGCAGCAGAGGCTTTATAATTTCTCTGCTTTTTCCTCTTAAACCCCCTGTTGTTCCTCCGAATTACCTCTGAATGATTTATGCTCACTGGTGTGGCCGCTGATAGACCCTGGCAACACAGATAGAAACCCACTTTCAGCTTTTTGGTGTGTAAACACACCGTATGAAAAGCCAACTTGTTTCGAAGAGCCAAACACATTTGCCGCGACGCTGGACCACTTGGTGTCATTTCACTTGTCAAACACTGCAGTGTCACAGCCAATCAGGGGCCTCAGAGGCCATTTAACCTGAGCAAACACGGCGTGTCACGAAGCCGGAGGATGACTTAAGAGCCTGCGCAAACACTGGCGAGAGCCCTCGGGCACGAATCAAGGCGGCCTGGCTGAGGACAAGTCACTCTGGTAATGGGTTTGTGATGACTCAAGATCGAGTGGCCATCTGTTTGTTACAGTGGGGGAGGACCACGATTCACAGATACACAGAATAGTAGCCGCTAGAGCAGAAGAGGAGGGAAGGCTCCTGGCTGGCAGCACAGGAAGTGAAGCATATGTCCATAAACGGCAAACGCGCCGATAACCGAGGTCAGACGGAGCGCCTCCTGAAAGGGGAAAGACTCGTCTCCCTCAGGTGACCTTCAGGACCGTCTCCTCGGTCCCGTCAGCTGTGGGAAAGTCGCCGCAGATGTGAAGCTTTGACAGATTTGCATAGAATTTTAATGATGGGAGTTTGAATAGACCGCAGTCATTTGTGTCCGGTCGGTAACCGTGAAATCATTTGAACAACAAACATCAGACCACAGGCTCTACTCTGAGGACGCCGATTGACGCCAAAACTCTGCGACACAGTCGGTTCTTTGTGTTCACCAATTAGTCACACATTTGTGTAGAAGTTTAATTCACCTTTCAAATTGTAGACCCTTCTATCTGCACAACATAGTTGACAAAAGAAGATAAAATCTTTAAATTGTGAAATTAATGTTATTTACTGTTACAAAAATGTAATGTTTTGTAAAATGTACCCAACATTCCATTTGGAAAAAAGGAGAAAATTCTGATCCTTAAATCAATCCTTCATATTTTGGCTTCTCATCAAACTTAATTTAAAGATACTTTTTGTAACTTTACAGCCACAAGGCTGTATTTAACAACAGCTCATGACTTTATAAGTTAAGATAATAAAAATAGAAAATGGCACCAAGTTTCACTTTAGAAAAATTGGTTACAAACTTCACAAATTTCAGGTCAAATTTCTGGCCAACAGGATTGTAGATTATTATATTAAGATTCCAATTTTATAGTTTATCTGTTAAGAATTTTGTATTTTGCTTGATTATGAAAGAATTTTCAGGTAATCTGTGTTTTGAACTGAAAAAGGTCAAACGTGAAGTATAAAACTGTAATCTCACATTAAAATTCAAACACTAAAGCAGGTTTCAGATGCAAACATATGGAGAAACAATAATTAAAATGATTTAAGGATATTAGATCTTCTCATTTGTTATTGATTCAATTTTCTCTAATTCTTATATTTGTTTCCCATCAGTCCCAGTTTTGTTTCGTGGATCACAAACTCCTCCCAAAGTTGTCTCACATTTCCTAAAGATCTGAGAAATGATGTGAACTAATTTGACTGAACTTGCTTGGACAAATGCAAATGTAGTTTATCTTTCAAAATGTTCTGCATCATGCAGTCCTGATATTCATCAAATCAGAAGATGTCCTTTAGGAAATTAAAGAGTGAAGACCTAATATTAGCTAACATTAGAAGCTTTCTTAGTATTGTAGATGTGAAGGAAAACTCTTGGATGAGCCATTCGTCATGCGAGAAGGCGTGCTGCTGGTTTTAGCTTTGTAGATGCCGGATTAGATCTCGTTAAATATCCTCAGGGAACCAATCAGGTGTTTAAAGTTAAGACCGATTCCCCGCACTACACGCGATCGATAAATAACTCCAACTGTATAGGGTTGCCGTGTGAACCTGCTTTGACAAATTAAGGCAACTAGTGTTTTTTCATTACTTACACATCCGTTTTCATTTTTCCCATCGGTGAAAGCAATTAAACAACGCTTCCTTAAATTAGTCATTGATTTTTAGCCATAGTGACACTTTAAAGAAGGAAATAATAACTTTATGGGGGTGTTTTTTCATTACTGGACGAGAGCCAGAAACAAAAGAACAGAAACAATTCACCTACATGAAAAAGGCGCCGGCTTAAATTAGTCATTGATTTTTTCCTCAGGTGTCACTTTGGTTAAATGCCTGGTGGTTGGCAAATTTCCCTCCAACTTGGGAATTGACAAGAGTCTATTATCTGTTAGCCATCGTCCCCGAAACTACAGACTTTTAAATCCAAAATTCTTGGAAAGAAAGAAAATGAATCGTTTTATCCAAATCAGAATAGTCATTTGAAGTTCTTCAGTTTTTCAGGTTTGTTTTATTACAGAATTCTGTTTCCTGTTGCCATCCCATCCCAAACACATGAACCTCAAAGACAAGACGCTCCACAGACCCGACTTCTTTTTTTAATGCTTAAACCAAACAAAAATGAACGAAAAGCCAAAACTGCCGTTTCCTTTTTCGGAGGGTTTTTTTTTTAGCCTTAAAAAATACATCGACAACAGAAAGCAGCAACAAAAATGTGAATTTGCCTGATTATACAATGGATTATTATTATTATTATTATAGGACTTTTTTTTTTTTAATTCACCACATTATAAAACTCTAAATATTCTTTTTTTTTTTTTTTCAAAAAGAAACACAAAATGAAAAGCATCAACATTGAAGCAAAGTGTACAGACAGAAAAAAGAAAACTGCTGGATCCTTTTTCATTAATCCTGAAGAAAACAACAAACATGTTTTTATTTGTGAACATTTCTCCTGAAAGTTGTCAAATTTCACGTACCTGCAAAAGAAAGCCCAAAATAATTGTCGTCAACAGTTGTTTGACAGCAGATTCTCTCAAACGCAGGCGGTTCACACGGATGCAGAACACGCTTCCGGTGGGAAGTTAGCTTATGAGCGAATGACCCAGGGACAGCAGAAACATGGGACGCTATCGTCTTATCGGACAAAGGGAAGAGTTTATTTCATAGTCATTTCTCCAAATCTTTAACAATGTCTTTTATTCACAAAAGTTCCACGGTGAGACGATGCAGAGAAGACCGACTGAATGAGAAAGGAACTCCATCCTTTTGTTTTTAGCCGTCAGTTCTTTTCTTAGCCGGGCATCACATGCTCAAAAGGGAATATTAACAAAAAAACCCAGAATGATTTCCGTGTTAATGGATGAACATTAACGATGATCAACAGCCAGTCCCGTTCCTGTCCATAAAGTGCACTCTCCATCCTGCTGTGCAGCTTGAACGTCCAAAGAAAGGATGCGCCGCTGTTGGGCATACTGACGAGAGGGGCCCGTGAGGGGGGGGTTCAGTCTGATGAGTCAGAGCGGAGGTTTGGGTCTGATGGCGCCGGAAAGAAAGCGGACGTTAATAAACGTAGCCTTCGCTGTAGGGGTGTGGCTGGCAGTAGGGCCCCTCCTGCACGTAGGCCATGCTCTCGTCAAAGTGCGACAGCGGCACGGTGTCCTCCTCGTTGATTTGCCGCTCCACGTCCGTCTTCAGCACCGGACGCTGATTGTCGGGGAACGCCATGGAGAACAAGGCCTCGGGGTCGCACACGAACTTGTAGACGTATCTCTCACCGGCCACCTGCAGGGAGACGGACACATTTCTCGTTTCCACTCAATCGTCTAATAACCGTCCAATCAGAAACGGGAACCAGAAATCCACGAATGTACATTGAATTAATAGAAAATGTGGCAGAATTTTTTTATTTTCAGTTATATTTTGTTTAGGGCTGTGAGCGTTAATACACACGATTAATCAAATTAAGTTCATCTTGTGAAGAAACATCTTTACTTTACTCTTTTGTTTAGATCGCTTTTTCACAAAAAGTGGACCATTCAATCCATTGTCCAGTGCGTCGTCACGGTAACACGACTTGTCGCTGAGCCTCGACTGCAGCGGTGTAAATAAAGCATCAGTTCAGAGAGAAAGTTCACCTTTTACTGCTTTTTTCTTTATTTTTTAGGACTACAGGTCTGTTATGTATACTGTATGTCAGCATCTTTGCTTTCTTGTGGTAACACTGCAGATATAAAAGTCTTTTGTGTTACACTTCTGGGTTAACACTTCATATATTTAAACATTTCAAACAAAGAAATTGAAGGAAAAAAATTTCTCTCTGGTCTGTTTTTGTTCAAAAGCTGCATATTGTCGTATAAAATGTATCTCGTAAAACATTGTGATTAATCACAAATACTGTAAAAAATAAAATAAAATCAATAATAATCATGATTAATCAGAATTGATTTTTTTTTTCCCAGGTTTAGAATTAATTAGTTAAAAATGTTTGAATCGATTCCTGGCTCTGATGTTGTTTCAGAAATCTATTTTAAGTTTTTTATAAAATGTTACCTCAAAGCAAAAGTCATAAATGTGATAAATATCAGACACATTATAGGCGGTGAAATTATAAAAAAAAATATTCCAATAAGATCTCAGGTGAACTAAATAACATGTGAACGTTACAAATTAAAAGCTCAAATTCTACAGTAAATTTTAAATATTTTTAATGATGTGACAAAATAAGACAACAGACTAGAAACTAAATAAACAAAGTAAAAAATATTATGAATAATAATTTCTTTAGTATGTTGACTTTGTCGTTATAAATGAAGCCAGATTTTTGAATGTCCTTTATATTTAGTTTTGACGACATTTATGAACTCAATTATTTATTTCTGCAACTCAAACATATATTTTTAAACCCAATAAAGTTGTTCTTTAGTTTGATGCAAACTTGTTTACTTTTCTTTCACAAAAACCTTTCCTGATTTGATTTTTCTGTTTTTACCTTCTGCATGATTCCTTTCTCGTAGTAGTAACGCAACGATCTGCTGAGTTTGTCGTAATTCATCGCCGGACGATTCTTCTGGATGCCCCAGCGGCGAGCGACCTTTGTCAAAACAAAAAGCAGGACAGTCAGTTTGCAGAGCAAAACGAGAACAATCACAACAGGAGTGTTGGACAAACTTAATAATGAGTCTGTTTCTAATACCAGTAATTAAAGCGCGTCCAGCCGGAGCAGACTGGACCAGGAATGTGTTCATTAGGAGCTTGTCAGACTCCCAGCAGAGGAGGCAGCAGATGTTGCAGCACCTGTCTAGCAGACCACCCACCATCCGTCCTCGCCGTCCAAACACAGCACTCCTTTTAGCTTTGGACTTTTTCCACTCGTCCACTTCTGATGTTTGTCACCATTTCTTTACCCGACAGTGGATTATTTCTCCTTATTTGTAGCCTTAAGCTGCACCCCGAACAGCACCGGCAGGAGGTGTCGGCTAATGTTAGCCTGAACGCGTTTGGTCACCCGATGGCATGAATGGACCCCCCTGTTAGGTGCAGCTGCCTACACCTCCAGCCTCCACCGGGCTGCGTGGACCTCCGCCATATAGACCTCCATCTCCTTCATTCTGCCTTCCCTCCCTTAATGATGACTGAGCCCCCTCTATGTGGGACGTGAGCGGACACCAACTCCACCTCTGTTGTTAGACATGTGTAACAGACGTTTTTACGTTAAAACAAACATGAGAGGCAGAAGGAGAATGTCTGGGGTAAAATACCTACAAAGAAAGGCAAAAGAAACGGAAGAAATTGTCCTAATAAACAATAAACTACTGAAGTCTGGAGGGAATTTCCAAGATTTAATAATATTTTTTATTTCATTTAACAAAAGACGTAATAGAAAATGTAGCATTTATGGATATAAATAAATATAACTATATTAAAAAAATGTATAAATACATAAATTAATTAAACTAAAAAAGGAGGTATTACATTGTAAAAACCAAACAGTAGTGTTCCCTCGCGTGTTTCTTTATTTGCTGATTTTTTTTCTTTTTTTAAGTCATGTGACTCTTCCAGTTTGTCACAAAATTCTGACAACTCAAGAAACTTTTGCTTCAGAAGGAGGTGTGCGGAGATGCACCTCCGGAGGGGCGGCCGGATCAATAAACCCCCTCCGTGAAAAGAGCGCCTATCCGCGCTCTCCCTCCGTTAGAGGAGCGTCTCCGCTTGGAGAAATGGCATCAGCTGAATCTAAAGCGGCTGAAAAAAAAATCCTGACATGCTGAAGAAGAAAATTGCGAATGGTAATTATCATCCGAAGCAGGGGTTTATTGTTTGATGAAGTACACTTCATCTCTGTCATAAAGTACACTGCTGTACAGTCTGAATTAAAAAGAAACACTCTACATTCTTCTATAAATGTTTAAAAAGCATAATCAGAAGTGTTTTGATGAGTATGGATTAGTAATGGACATTATTTGACTGCGGAGGGTGAGATGGTGACACGGGGTTCTCTGTATTGGCAGATTTGGTGTTTTCGCGGAGGGCTCTGCTCCCTAACCCCTGCGAATACGGGGGGAATACTTTTCATATTTATATAATATAGTAAAGATTTTAAGATTGTTACATTCCACAAAAATTCCTTCAACAAGGTGATATTTCCAAAATAAGTGGATCCAACTTAAACCCTTTGATATGATAAAATTTAAATTCAATTTAAGTTCAGCCAATCACCACAAAATATTTGACAGTTTCTTTAATTTTCCTGGTTTATTACAATCAGATCTTCAAATTGTTGTAAAATACTGAATAGTGAAAATATTACACTCAACATAGTATATTATGCTAAATTGGTAAAATATAGTATTATTTCAAATATAAAACCTATTCATATTTTGTATCACATATTTTGGAACAGAATGATTTAACTAGTTTGATGTAATTGTCGTCTCCAGGGAGGAGTTTACTTAACTTTACTCATCATAAAACATCGTCTGCACACAGAAATGTTTGTTGTTATTTATTAATTGTGAGAGGTGGGCGGTGCCTTAGATAACCAATCGTACTGGACAAAATATGTTGGCAGAAAATATTATAAAGTGAAAGTAAATAGCTCCTCCCCAAACCACTATTTGAGGTTTTTTTTTGCATAAATTGAAGATGATAAATCATTAAAGTTAATGTGATCAAATCCAACTTCTCACCTCTTCTGGCTCAATGAGTTTGAACTCCATGCCGCGACCGGTCCAGGCGATGAAGTGGGAGTTTGAGGGATCGTCCAGCAGGGCCACCAGGAACTGCCAGAGCTGCAGGGAGCCTCTGCGCTGGTAGGACGGGCCCTCCCGGAACAGGCCCGACTCCTGCTTGATGTCGCCTGCTACACGCCACCGCATTCATTGTTCAGCACAGGGAAACGGCTGCCGTTTGTGACTTGCTTTCACCAGGGACTCACCTTCAACCTTTTCAGGCACCACGCAGGTGTCATCGTAGAAATGCCGCGCCACTTTGTCAAACATGCACCCTGAAACGCAGGACGAAAAACGTAAATCTCGTGTAAAACTACGGAAAAGGTTGACCTGGCGGGATTGCCGGTACCTTCGGTCCGGTTGGAGTGAGCCAGGTAGCCGTCTTGCCGTAAGTAGACGGAATGGCAGCTCGGCACTTCTGCAGGAACAAGGAGGAGAGTCGGTGTTAAAGGGCCCAGAGGCGGCGTGATGGGAACCATCAGAGAGCCTCATGAACTGCTGCTCTGATGAAAGGATAACCCCTCCGGCGTTAGCGGCGCGAGCTGCTTCACGCCGCAAGTCTTTCTACCTAGAGGAAGATCTTCTATCACGTACCAGAAAGGGTGACATGACGTAAGGTTTTCATGTTCTAAAATAATACTTTCCCTCAGATTTGATCAGAACGACACACAAAGACGAGTCTGATTCTCACAACTGCTTGATTTTCTCTAATTTTAATGATAGTAAATTAACATTTTTAGCCTGGAAAAAAAAAAAAAAAAAGGTTCTGTCGTAAAATGATTTAAATTTTTAGGTCATTCTTTACGATACAGTTCAACATCTGTTCTTTACTGAATTCAAGATAAATACAGTCTGTAAAATAGGGATGGATATCATTTGAGTTTTTATTTAATACCAAACCAGTACTTTTAAAATACTTTTCTGGTTACTAAAGTGCTCAAACTAATGCTTCAAAAAAAAAAAAAAAACATGCAGATTTTTCTCCAGAAACACTTGAATGTTACTACGATTCTTTATTTTGTTTCCTCTAATGTAAACGCAGAATTCATTGCCACGACAACGGCCTTTCTTTGGAGCATTGTGAAGTCAAGGCCCGGGGGCCGCATCCGGCCCTCCGGGTAATTCTATCAGGCCCTCCAGATCGTTTAATAAAATATTGAACGTTATTTAAGGTTTATTTATTCTGGAATTATATTCCTGCCTTTTTATGATTCATAATTATCTTAAAAAGTTACACGTTTAAAGTTTTAAAAATGCTGTTTTAGTTCGATTAATGTTTATCTTGTTTATCTTGTTCGGCCCGCGACATAAAGTGTGTTTTGAATTTTGGAGTTTGACCCCTGCTCTTATTCATTATAATCATTTGGTGTAAAGTACAGCCAAACTTTTGCTCGCTTGGTGAAGCTCCGCCCACCCTCTTATATAAGCCCATTCCCAATTGCTGGAAAGCTAAATTGATTGGCTGGAATTGTACAGAATAAAATATGTCTGAGATGAAGCATCATAACTAGACCTGATCAATAAATGTATCATTATCACGATATCAGCCTGTTCTACACCCCAAAAGATGGCGTAAACTATAATAAATGGTTACCTTAAACATTAGAACAATCTAAAGTCAGCTTGTATTTTACAAATGAAATAGAGCCTTTGATTCATTTGACCAGTTGGATTTATCCTTTTTTATGTTAGATGTTCACCTCCTTTTAGACAGAGTATATTTTAAATTATACTCTTATTTAAAAAAACAGTTGTAGTGAAAATAGAATTTATGTTTTAGTTGGTTTTCTTTTTTTTTTTGTATCATAGTCAAAATCGTGCAGTTTTTATTTTCCTCATTTTGTGCAGCCCTAAACAAAACCCGCATTTTTATATAGTACCAGTAGTTCAGTATACGTCTGTAGCAGTGACGGATGGATCTATCTTTATTTGTCATCGTCACATGTACAATGAAGCTAAAAGTGCTTAGCTGGTAACTTAAAACAGAAATTAAATCAGTACTGTAATCATCAGTACCCAAAACTTCAACCAAACTTTACATTCAACAAATTTTCTGCAGGTTTGAAAAAAGATTTAAAAATAATACACGTGTTTTTTGTAATGGAATCAAGATTTTTCTTGCTCTAAATTGTGTTAAATTTGTGCGATAGTTCCATGTCAGAAACCCGTGGCAGCACAGATGTGTTGCTGACATCAAAAACCGTCCGAGCAGGTTACAAAGTGAATATTCAATAAACACACAGCGGCCCATAAACATTTCTGAGCTTCATCAAAGTAATGGGCTGGTGGAGGAAATTGCTGCTAATGAAATTACCCGCTCCCCTCCCATCCTTTCCTACAGGCCTGCTCCGGTCCACACGCTCCATTCTGACGGCTAATAAATTCACCGCCGCCGTCCGTCCGGCGTGTTCGGTGCGGCACGGCGGGAGGGCAAACACGAGACCTCTTGACATGTCGGCGCTCGGCATAAGAGTAGAAACATCCAGGCTTTTGTGTGCTCGGAAGTAACGGAGATGTCGTATAAATAAGAATTATTTCTGTTTGTGTTTTTTTCCTGGAAAGATCCAAAGGTGCTAATTGGTGTTTAGATGTAAAATGCTGCAGACGCGAGGTGAGAAAACGCGAAAGGAAAACTGAAACTCCTCGTTTTTACAATAAAAACAACACTGAGGCAGACGTATGGAATATATAGCATACAGAGACGGAGACGAGCGATTGGCTGCAGTGTTTTTCTTGGGCTTGCTGCCATGAGGCTGCTCCTCTCAGCTCTGCCCCCCCCCCGGGTCTGCGTGGCCTTGTGAATGAACCCGGCGAGTGTTCATTCATGCCCCGATGCAGCCTCGGGCTCTGCAGGGCCCAACCATTAGGCCCCTCTACCCCAAAGGGAGCGTGGGAGGACCACTCTGGACCCCCCCCTCATGTTCTATTAGAGCTCCACAGGAAATGGTCAGCGGCGCAGACACCCATCCAAACCAGAACCCCTGCCCCAATAACAGGCAAACTCAATAAATGCCTGTCATCTCTCATCCCTGAAACGATAACCGCAGAGGATCCGCCCCTTTCATGTGGGGGGCTCAGCAGGAGGCGGCGGCCTCTCACCTGAGTCGTAGGTGAAGTCCCTGGGCTCCTGCTTGATCATCATGCCGGCGGGGTATCCGTGGGGCAGCGGCGCTCCCATCATAGCGGGGTGCTCAAAGAGGGGGTCGGGGTACTCCTGCTTGAAGCCTTGCGGAGGGAAGGGGATGTTTGGCTCCGACATCTGCCGGTGGTAGATGGGCCGGCTGTCCCGGGCCACGGACGGCGGGGAGGGAAAAGAGTGGCACGGCTCGGAGAGCTGGCGGCGAAACCTGAGGGCGGAGAGAGGACACCTCGGTCACACCATCACCAAATGACGATAAAGAGGCTTCGACTCTCAAAAAGATGATTTATTATTTCTATTGAATCTTATTTTAAATATAAAAATAATAGAGAAAAGGCACAGCTGCTTGTTTAATTAAACTGATAGATAAATTAGACATTTAGGTTTTTAATCCATGAATACACGTGTTGCGGTGGTTTTTTCAGCTTCAGGACCCGCATGGAAATGGGATGGAAATGTCAGCGGCTGCAGTACCTGTGGTCCAGAGAGTAGGCGCCGTCCGACAGCGGCTGCGAGGGCGCCATGTGGCCGAACGTCCGGTCCGGCTTAGGGGTGGGCGCCGCCGTCGGGGAGCCATGGTGGATGGGGGACACGGGGGTGCTGCTGGGGGGCGTCACCGGGCTGGAGGGCTTCATCCCTGCAAGCTGCTTCTGCTCGTAGGCACTACGGAAGCAGCAGGGGCTGCAGTCACACGCGGAGTTCACGCTATCATTTGGGTTTCATTTTAATTTGTGGGAATTGAATTTCCATACAAATATTTGCAATGTGCGCTCATGTAGACGTGCTTTAAATGTTGGGTAACCTGAATACACGTGTGTGCGTGTGAGGGATGTTTACACAGATAATAATAATATATTTGATTCTAAAGTGGATTACATTTCGCAGTTTTCATCTGACTTTTTAATCGGTGGTGGAGTTTCAAATATTTGACAAAAATAGTACAGCATGAAAAATATTTTAGTTTTGAATTTTTTTTTATTTATTATACATTATTTTAATCATTGATGATTGCAAATTAATTTATTTTTAGTGGTAAATTATTTAGTTTTTCATGTTTAATGACTAAATAATTGCTCTGATTGTTAGTTGTAAAAAACTAGCAGTAAATTATTTAATTTTTAATATATAATAATATATTTTATTTAGACTGCCTTTCAAAATTTTAAAGGACTTTGTACAATTGAGTTAAAATACAAATGGAATCATAAATAATAAATAAATATACTGTGCAAACTGACCAGAGAATTTTTTGGGTTCATTGTACACAAAATAATAACAAAATGTTTATTTATCTAGTTTGTGCAAATACACAGATTAAAGAAGATTAATTGCTGAAATCAAATTATACCAGATAAATTACTTTCAAATGATTTCATATAATTATTAAAAAAATATTTGGTAATCTTAATTCTCCTGAAGGGATCCACTCAAAAAGGAGAAAGAACTTTAATGTGAAAATGATAAGTTGATTATTAATGTTAATGAGCTCAAACTTCAAGTACGATCATTCTATTTTTTTTATTAAAACTGAATTTAAAAATAGAATTTGTTTCTGTTTTTGTGACTCCTTCCTGTCAGTAAATCTCATGTAAAAAGTCCTAAAGGACAAATACATTTTATTTTTTTCATGCTTTAAATAGTATTTTATTGCATTTTTGTGCTTTATTTTTTCAAAATAAAATTTTCAGTCAATAAACGACAATTTAGTTTTTTTTATCTTTCATAAATCTGAGAACTTTTCTGAGATTTAGTTTAAATTTTTTTAATGATTCTTTATTTTATTGACCAATTAGAAGGAATTTTGTGGATTATTTCCTCCATAAATGAGAGTCGTTCTTCATATCTGAGGTGTGTTTTTCCCTCCTTCCACTGTTGCTGGAGCCCGTCTGTGACCGACAGACGGAGGATTTTCGAGTTTTAACGTCCCACCTGATGCTGTAGGGGCCCTTCTCTCCATACTGGAGCTTGAAGGGCCGCTCCTGACTGCAGGTGGAGCTCAGCTCGGAGCACGGGCTGTGCAGCTCCCGCTTGATCTTCAGCTGCAGTCCGTGGAACGCCACTGAGGGGAGAAGAGAAGAGGCGTCACGTTTTCTCCACGCCGTTCCCGTTCTGAGCGGCGAGGACTGAATGAGGGTCGTTGCATTCGACGTCTCAGGCCATCGCTTACGCAGACGACTGGCTTCAAATCTCATTTGTTTGGCCTTTTCCTGCCGTGGGGGGCGGGGTGGGGGGGCGGGGTGGGGGGTCTGGTAGTTAAATATGACAATCATAAAAGCGAGTGTGCGGCGAGCTCCTGTAAATGCTTTCAGCTGCTGTCAATACGCTCCTGACGACAACAATGGGGCTCATTGATCTTAAGAGAGCTGGGGGGGGGTTGGAGCGCATACCTACGGCCCCCGCGGTGCATCTGAGAGGCCGTTAAGTGCCTGATCCGTCCAGATTAACACGCCATCATCTTGAGTCATGATCAACGCTAACCCAATTGGCTGCGTCTCTGACGAAAATCCAGTCGGTCAGAATGAAGTCGGGATCGGGTTTCCTCGCCGATCGCCGTCTCGCCACACAACGCAGGCAGCGAGGGGTGGGGTGGGGTGGGGTGGGGGGGTTTCAGAGATGTTCGGGGAGTTTCAAACGCCGGCCGGCAGCTGCCGCGCGAGCAGGGGTCGATCTGCCAACACCCCCCCGGCCGAGCCCCTGGGGGCGGGCCACGCGGCCCGGCGTGACAGAGCTCTGGGGTTGTTCGCAGCCTTCACCGGGGGCCTGACCTTTCCAGGTCATCGATCAAAGGTCAGAAAGACACTTCCTGAGGGGAGACCTTTGGCGGCCTTGTTCCAGCTCGACAAACCTCCGCGTCGGTCTGACAGGATTACACCTCTGAAAAACCCTCAACACAAATTACTGCGCCGCCGCCGCCGCCGCCGAGCCACGAAAACAGTGGCATCGCAGCCGCTTCTGGCGTGCACCGTGCTCGCTCTTACATTAGAGATTGAAATGTCACAATAGATTTGGTCAGTGGGGTGCCAAGGTACACAAATCAATAGTGAGGGCATCGCGTCTGACTGCAACAGAGACTTCCTTTTGAGCCCAGAATGTCACGCCTATCACTGCCTGATTGCTCTCATTATCTACATATCGATTCATGCAGTTTAGGAGGAGCAGCAGTTAGAACAATTACTGCCTCTATTTCCAATGCAAATCTTTCTCTTCCGTTGACTCAAAAAGTCTTTTTTGTTGTTTAAATATTGCATTATCCCTTTTCTCATGATATACAGTCGCCTCATTTTACCAGAACCTGTTGGTCCCAAACCAGAGTTTTGGCAGAACCGGAGCCTACGTTTGGCAGATCTTTCTCCAGTCCATTCATAAAAAAATTCAGGTCTTTTGGCAACAGCGAAAAAGCCTCCATTCCATTTTCACCTACTGTAGGCGCTCGCCTGTGCTGTCAAATGATGGAGGCTGAGATCTGCTGGTAAAGTGTGGCCTCATTTTACACCTCCTCTGCTCCTTCATTCCCTGCTAAGTTATGCTAATGGTAAGCATCTGTGGAGGAGTTGGAGACAAAGAAAATTCTCCTTCTTCTCCTGTAGCCTCGGGACACTTTAGCTCGGAGGCCCGCTCGCACGCCGCTCTCGCTGCAAGTGCAAAGTGTGGCGCCGACTTTGAGAGGAGCCGCCACGAAAAACAAAACGGCACGCAGGTATCCTGATGCTTTCAGTTTCAAATTTATATTTATATTATATTTTATATATAATTAAATATATATGTATAATTAAAATAAAATACAATACAAAGACACTTTATTGTCACTTTTATCTGAATTTATTTTAGAATGTTTATGTACCGACATGAACAAAAAGTGACATTAGACAAAAATTTTGAACATTAAAACTAAAGCAATTTAAGAATGGATTTTAATTCAACTTAACGTTATTATTTCTTGTTAAATCCAGTTTGTTTCTGCTGCTCCAAATAAAACAGAAAACAAACAGATGTCAATAAAGTTTGATTGAATTACAGCCTAAGCGAGAAACATAACTAAATTATTAAATCATTTTAATGAAAATGTTTACTTAATTTTTAATCAACTCTTTAAAATATTCAAATTTATCAAAATTATGTTTTTATTTTGACAACATAAATACGCTGCTTATGCTAATAGCATACCAGATAGCATCTAAGCTAGCTAAACATTAATAAAAAAAAAGCTTGTTAATCTGTCACTAAGTCACAATGACTTTTACTGTTAGTGTACTTTTATTTCTGATTTAAAAATAACAACAAAGATTTTTTTATTTTGTCAACATAAATATTTAGCTAATGCTAATAGTACAACAGATTTCCTAGCTAAATGTTTTACTAATAGTGAACGTTTATTTCTGACTAAAAAAATTACTTAAAAGATGTTTCTATTTTGACAACATGAATATGTTGCTAAAACTACTAGCATACAGATAGCATGTAAGCTAGGAAAAAGTCATAAAAAACAGGTTTGTAAATTTGTCACTAAGTAACAATACTATTATTGTACTTTTATTTCTGATTTAAAAATGACAACAAAGATGTTTTTCTTTTGACTAAATAATTACGTTACTGATGCTATTAGCATACCAGATAGCATGTAAGCTAGATAAACGTCACAAAGACAGGTTTGTTAATCTGTCACTAAACTACAATAACTTTTACTAGTAGTGTGTTTTTTTTTATGATTAAAAATTACAACAAAGATGTTTTTATTTTGACATTTTACATAAATATGTTGCTAATGCTACTAGCATACATATAGCGTGTAAGCTAGCTGAACGTCAGAAAAACTGTTTTGTCACTAAGCCACGATGGTTTTTATCTTTTAGTGAACGTTTATTTCTGATTAAAAAATTACAACAAATAAGTTTTTATTTTGACAACATAAATATGTTGCTAATGCTACTAGCATACAGATAGCATGTAAGCTAGCAAAATGTCACAAAAATAAGTTTGTTAATCTGTCACTAAGCCACAACAACTTTTTTTAACAGTGTATTTGTATTTCTGATTTAACGATTACAACAAAGATGTTTTTATTTGGACTAAATAAATATGTCGCTAATGCTACTAGCATACCATTCAGCTAGCTGAACGTCACAAAAACAGGCTTTTTAATCTGTCACTAAGCTACTATGTTTTTTTTTTTTTTTTTTTTACTATTGGTGTACTTTTATTTCTGATTAAAAAATTACAAAAAAGATTATTTTATTCTGTCAATAATCTAAAAAATGTTTATGAAGTAGTTCTGGATTTTTTTCCAGTAGTATTTTTAGTCCCAAATGTAGTAGTTTTTCACAAACGCAGTAAAAATATTTTATTTTTATTGTAAAAAAGCTTCTAAATCTTGAGTTTATATTCTAATTATTAAATTAGTTTTATTAGACATATAATAATTACATGTAATTTGAATTCATGTATTTGACTTTACGCCCTTTACGCCACAAAGACAAACTGTAGTACTTTTCTCCCTCCGAGTACTGACCTGCTGAGTATCTGGGGTCATTTCTCCTCACGTTCCCCTTCTGCTTAGACGCCTCACCTACACCTGTTTCTCTCTCGGTACCTAACCAAGCGTCCCTCCGTCTCTGGGGCTGATGAGACCCATATGGGAGCGGCGCCGGCTGGGACGCCTGCTCAAGCGCCCCACCACGGTGCCCTCACGCTCCCGCCATCTGTCGGTGCCCCTCCAGTCTGCCGCGGCTTTGCCAACAGGACAATTCATATGGTCAGCAGTCTCCTGCCATCGCGGCCACCCACCCGGCTGCCTCTCTGAAGGACAACGGGACAGAACCCGTGACCTCTGGTCCACCAGCGCACTTTGGAGAGGGAACCCGAGTGTTTTTAGCCAGGGAAAAATTAGGTCAGTGGGAAAATCCGTCATATCTGCTTGTTGTTTTAAGGTGGATTAACCCTTTAAAAACGGAGCTCCAGCGGTTACGTTCTTTGATTTACTGTATTTTATTTCTCACGTTACGTCGATCATGTGAACGGTTATAAACTTTAAGGAGTAAACCTCATGAAAACAGCTGATCCTGCAGAAACGTGGTCGCTTTTGTTCCTCCCTCAAGGTGAAAGGGCATGGAGGACGAGGGGACAGACGCGGGGTGTGGACACACACTTTGGTGGCTTTTTCTCACAGTTTCATGCGCATTTTGGCTCATCAGAAAGACATGTGCTCGCTCCGGGTCCCACTGAGCTCCACTCACTCAATTTCTGTCCCCACCTTGGCACCGCTTCCTCCAGAGCCCGGGCCGTGCCAAGTCATCAGGCGCGGCGTGCGATCGCCGTTCGCGATCGGGTTTGACTAACGGCCTCATCAGGCGGAGGAGAAAAAAATCAGTAAAATAAAAAGGATAATAGCCACAAAAAAAAAAAGCTTTAGGTAAATTTATCCTTTAAAACCGCCAAAAAAAATCAACAGTTTTAAGCAAAATGAGGGCATTAGAGAGAGGATCATGAGGGGCAGAAGGGTCTCTCACTCACAGTTTTCGGTCTGGAAGTCCGGAACAAACTGCTCATCGTTGTCGGGAACTTGAGCTGCAGACGAGAGGAAAAGAAGGAGCGTCACTGACGTTTGGTCCCGGCGGCGTCCGTCTGCAGGAACGCCACCAAATGAAATCCGAGCCGGTCATTTCAATATTTCAAAATGAGGAGACGCTCTTGTTCCTTTAGGGAGCAATTTTATCAAATCATTTCTCGCTCGTCTATTAAATTCTGAACCATTTTCTTTCGGCGCTTGAGGACTTTTTAGAACACATCAGACGTTTAACTTCTTTCTATTGATCGTTATTAGTTTATCGTATTCAAATCTACTATTTAGGAAATCAACGATCCCCGTCTGACACGCTCCCTCCACTTCCTGAGCTCCTCGTTGGCTGGACGCTGCCGCCTCGCTCCTCGCCAGCAGCCTAACACCCATTGTTAACAGTATCTAATTGGCTTGTTCCCCACTGCTGAATCCACCTGTACCTGCAGAGCTGGGTCCCGTTCCAAATCATCCGACGCCTCACCTGCACCCGGGCTAATGCTAAAATAATGAAGCCCGCCTCACTCCAATTAGCCATGCAAATATTGATATCACACATATTTACACTTTGTGACAGTCCCTCAAGTTTGACTCTCTCTGGCAAAAAAAAAAAAAAAAAAAAATCAAATGTGTCATTAGCACGTCTATTTCTGCACACGGTGAGGTGGATCCTCATTATCGCACCGACGGTATCCTGCCATGACATGTCTGAGCGCTTCAAAATAAATCAAAACGCCACTCTGGAGATGGTCAGGAGCGGCGTTTCTCCTCTCACCCGAGGTGTGAAGCCAGAGGAGCAAACGATTAACAGATGGACAGAAATCCAGCGTTTACACACAAACGCAGTGAAGGTTGAGCAGCCAATCGCGTCCTCTCACAAGAGCGGCAACTTCGTGACTTGGACGGAGGGAACGGCGGCGGCGTGGAGCGTTTGTGTGTGAGAGGAAGTGCAGGACGGATGAGTCACGGCCTCGGTCTGTGAATGGAGCAGCTGAAACTCCCGGAGAGACCGGCAGCGCCGCAAATCTGCCGCCATTCACAAAACAAGAAAAAAGGCGGGGGGCCGACCGGAAAAAAAACCAGACGGACCCTTCACGCTGGGAGCCACGCTGTCGTCCCGTTTACGCCGCCTTCTCAGGAAGAAGGTTCAAAAAATCCCTGCTCCACATCATTTGAAAAACCATCAACTTCCAGGAGTCGGAAATTCAGTCGGCCGCTCATAATTCCTCCTCTCGTTCCAATTACCTGAACTAATAAATCTCACAAATGGGAAGGTATTCCTTTTTATCTTAATGGACAGGAAGTCATTTATTAAATCTACAAGCTGAAGCGTCCATCATCACATCGATCCGTGACAGCCAGAACCGTGACCCTTAACCACAGCAGACTCTCCTCTCGCTCCGCGCAATGAAATATTTAAATCCTGCCGCTCCCGCTCACCTTTCCCACCTGCTCGGCTGTTTTAGAGAACATTCCTCACTTTTAAAAGCTGACAGAAACGGCTGCAGATTTAACATTTGAGTGACTTTACAGAAAACCTCAAATATTTGATAAAAAAAAAAATATCTAAAATTTTGCAGCAAGAAAAAAATGATTAAAAATAACTTTTTGATTTAATTTTAAATCCTAAACTTAATATAATTATTTAATTTTGGATCACATTTTAACTAATTTTTCTCCTTAAACATTTTACATCAAATTTAAACTTTAAAAATTTGCTTTTCCCATCAAACGGCGTCCTTCATGCACAAAGCGTGACGACATCAGCATGCAAACACAAACAACAACACGTTTTCCACACTAACCAAAAGTTCGGTGCTGGAGACACGGCGGAAAGAGGACGCCGGCGCTTAAATCCTGAAGCATCACGTCTTAGTTAGACCACGAAGAGCGAGTCTTGCCATTAGAGAAGAAAAATACAGAAGAAGGGAGGACGGATAAGAATGAAGAAAAAAAAAAAAAAAAGACTACCTGCAAAAAAAAAAGTTTGCCGGGAAAAGTGGGATTATAGATCCATTATTTTCTTTTTGCCGCCAAGAAGTGAAAGTGAGGAAGGAGATGGCAGAGTACAGCTGGAGAAGATAAAAGAGAGGAGCTCTGAGAGGAGGAGGGGGGTGGATGAGAGGGGAGGAGGGGGGGTTGATGCAGAGATGTGGTGGAGGCGGCGGTGGGCGTGCGGCGCCTTCGCTGCTGCCAAAAGCAGGAGAGACAGTGAGCGGCGCAGAGCCTTCTCCTGGTAATTTGTGGTGACACTCTCTGGGTAGAGCCTCCCCGGGTCCCTGAAGACCCCCGCTAATGTATGCATGACACACGAGGTGCCTCTTCCACACCGCCCTTTAATTGGACTGCACCCCCCCCCCAACCTCCCGTCTGAACCCACCTCTCCTGCTCTCCTGCAGGAGCACTCACCTTCTGCCAGCCAGGTCTCCTGCAGCCCACGGAGGTCCTGGAAGAGCTCTGAGGAGAGGAGCATCACTCTGACAGCAGCAGGGCATTGTGGGAAACATCTGCGACATGAACTTCTGCCCACCTTCAGAGTCCAGAGCCAGGGTCAGGACGTTCCTCCTCGCGCTTCCGGTCTGCTCCTGCTGGGGAGAGGCTTCAGATCAGAGGTGATCTTCAGGGATGAAACTGATCTCCTGAGGATCACCTCTGATCTTCTAAACTCCAGTCCTGCTGCTGAACTTTCACCTTTGTTGTTTGGTCACTTTTTACTCACTTTGGAGTTCGGCACCTGCTGGTCCTGAAAGTCCATTCTGGCGCGAAGTCCTCAAAATGCGCGCGAGCCTTCAAAGCAGATGAAAGCAGATGAAAGCAGATGGAGGAAAACCACATGTACGCGCCGCGCCGCGCGTGACATGAACGCGTACACGCCGCACGCGCGCTTACCTGTCTGCGTGGCTCCGCGCGCCTCCACAGCGGCTGCGGGGTGTGCGCAGTCCGGCTGCCGCCTGCGCGTCTCACCGCGCCGCTTCCGAGAGGCGCGCGCCTCCGGTGAGGTGAGGGGGCGAGGGGGGGGTCCGCCGCTCTCCGCCTTCAGCGCCTCGCGGGATCAGGTTTCTGACGGGCACGCGCTCTTCCACACGGACTTCGCTTCTTCCGAAGCGGTGTTTAGAAAAGCCTCGGGAGGAACCCGCGCGCGCGCCAGCTCTGAACTTTTTCTGGTCCGGATCTGTGACGGCTACCTGATTCGTTCACGCATGCGCAAATATGACCTCGCTTCTTCCACGCTGACAACCAATTTGATCTAGATTTATTATATATATTTTTAAAAGTTTCTGTTCTAAGATTATAATTGTAATAAATTTTAAATTAATTAAGTAATAAATAAATAAAATAAAAAAAGTTAATTAATAAAAGTAACATTTGCTAATAGTTAATAATTTACTGATAGTTACTCCTGACTGTCTGAACACTAAATCAACAAATCTTTAGCATTTACTGTGATCCTTCACTATTCAGAATACTGTGTTATAGGCAGAGAACTCCGTGATCACATGGATTTGTTTTTCTAAACGTCTCCTAAATGTAATTCTGACAATGAAAATATCAATGATTTATCCACACGCTTTGGATTTATTCTCCCTGATTTTATTTTTCATTTATTGGAAACAGAAAATAAGGAGAGTGAGCACATTTCACTCTGAGAGTCTGTGTTTAAAGTGTCAGTAGGGGGCGCTGTGTCCTCGGGAGGACACTGCCATCTAACGAAACAGAAGAAGAAGGAAACATTTCAATTCCGCTTGTAGTACTTAGCAAGATTCTGATCCTTTACATTTCTTTTTTCATCATATTATTATAAAGTTTTTCGTTATTATAAACATTTGTAAATATTGTTGTTATTAAAATCCGAAGAATGTAAAATATTTTACAGAAGTGACGTAATAATGGCTCATGTGTGAACGGATCAGTAGCCGTTATATCACTGGCAGAAGGCGAGGACCTGGTGGTTCCAGACATTAACTGTATAATAGAACTGGACTGAGTAGCCCCTCCCCCTGGCATTCCAAACAGGAAGTGGCTCCAATAAGCCCAACTCCCATAGACTTCTATAAATAAAGATCTCTTTCGTCAAAATAAACATTCTAGAGCTGAAACTTTTTCAACATATTCAGTCCAGTTCTCAAATGCAGTCAATGATTTCTTTTAAAAAATTTTATATTTTAAGTTTTTTTTTTAGATTCAAGTGTAAAATTACATACCGTCATTGGAATAGACGGTATGTTTGATAATCTTTACAATTATCTTAAAATCTTTTATTGAATCTCTGGTTTTATTTTTCAGTTTTGTTGGGTTAAACTCCCTCATGCAGCTTAAAAACCTTAATGTTACGTAAAAAAATAAAAAGTTGTTTTGACTACAGAGAACTGGACACGAAAGTTAAAGTTTTAGCAAAGAAGTGGATTTTTTAAGACTCATTTAATCTGGAACGCCCATTAATAAATCTCTTTTATAAAAGAGGTGATAAAAATTATATTAATCACAGTTAAAAAATAAAAGCAACATTTCATTTAAAGGCAGTATTAATGCTGATTCTCTTTACTAATGTCTGTAGAGCTGCTTTAGCATCTGCAGGAGTGCATCAGGGATCTATTAGGTTTAGGTTGCTGCGTTCTTCCTTCAAGTCATAAAGATCTTCACTGCACTGACCTTTATTTAATGTTTAGATTTTAGTTTTCTTTATACTTTCACTTAAACTAAATAAATAAAAGTCTCTCCTGGAGATTCTCTGTTTGAATCGTTTTATATCATAGAAATTCCTTGATGAGTGAGTTGATGACGGCAGTTCTGTGACGTTTTCCTGCTCTGGTTTCTAACGGTTGATTTTATAAATCAAAGTTTGTTCCTTTTCCAAACCTGAGATGATCAAACTATTATCTGAAATTTGTTTGTTGGTGGTTCATAAATCCATGACAGAAGTTCTTCCTGAATGTCTTTGATTTAAATAAGAGATAATTACATCATTAAAGGATTTATTTAAAAACTTGTTTTAACCTCAAACTTTTGTTTTTTGTTTTTGTGGTTTCAGTTCTCACCAAAGCTTTCGTGGCATCAAAGATCGAGGCGATTCTCTGAAGGGGAACGTCACCACGGCGCCAAACGCTGACTGAAAGACGGACGCATCGGAAGTCGGCAGCGGTCACGCCGGCGCCGTCTCGGATCCAGGCAGGAGTCGGCTCCCGGACAGGTGAGGGTGATGTGAAGCGAAGCGGCGTGTCACGCCGCAGAGGATCCAGGAACGCAGGTCAAACGCGGCCGCCCACCAAAGGTGACGACAGAACTCCGACCTGATGGTTTCACAGACATCTGGAGCAGCCGGGACGCTCCAGATGTTTCCAGAAACCTGAAGAACTCGTGGTCGTTTACCAGCGAATTTACAGGTTCATCAGTTAAAAGGTTAATCTACTTATAGTTCTAAAATGAAAATTAGAAATTCTACTGCAGTTTTTTTGCAGTAAACTAGAGAACACATCATTGAACTCATTTTGTCTGCGGATTGACAGAAACCCCAAACATTTTAGAATATTTTTAGTCTTTTTCTAGCGGAAAACGACCAAATCTTTGGTTTGTGGTTCAGTCGATTTCCTGGAGTCTGAAATCTGTACATTCTGAAACAGATTCCAACTTAAACGTGCAGATTTGAGACGTGAAAGAAATATGTTAAATGAAAAATAAATACTTGAATAGAAAACCTAATGAAAAATAACGAGTTTTAGTAACAGCTGCTGTTTTGTATTTCTCAATTTACAGTTTTAGTCAGTTCTCATTTTCTGAGTTGATCCTCATTTTATATTGGGGCGGGACTTTGATCTGATTGGCTACCGGGACATGATTGACATCAGGTGTCAGAGGTTATGGTTCCGTTTCTGCTGTTGGCGCCTCCTCTCATTCCTCCGCTGTGGCATGTTAATACTCTCCCAAAGTTTAGAACACCAGAGAAAGTTTCTGATGCTTTTTAATTCAACTTATTTTGTCAAATTTCATTTTTTTTTTTTTTTTTTTTCTCAAACATACGTGGCAGCGTTCCCTCGTTTATCGAGTTCTAGAATAATCCATTATTTTCTGGAATAATTATTGAGATCCTGTTTCTCTTTAAATATTATTATTTACCAGTTCTTCCATACGTTTTTTGACGAGTAAAAACTCAAACACACTTTATGCGATTCACGCAATCTTGGTATCAAACGTTCGGCTCGTTCCGGACATTACTGCTTGTATTTTTGGTTTTCGCAAATTTGACTGTTTTTGCAATTTTGCGCAATTTCTGCACTTTTGCAACTTATGCAATATTGGTATCAAAATGTTCCGCAAATTTAGGACGTTCATGCCTGTATTTTTGGTATTAGCAAAATTTACGTCTTTTGCGCTAATTATGCTAATTAGCCTGATTGAAAATGAATGGGAATTTTTCAAATCCGTTAAAAACTTTATGCACTTTGGTAACCAAGGCAACACAGAGGTATCAAAATGTTCAGCTTGTTCAGGACAATCGTGCTTGTACTTTTGAAATTCGTACACTTTACGATTTTAACGCAATCTATGCTAGTTTACTAGCCTCATTGACAATTAATGGACATTTTTCAAATCGTTATAAAACTGCGCACTTTTTAGACTTGTGCAATATTGGTATCAAAACATTCAACTCATTGAGGACATTATGGCTAGTATTTTTGGTTTTTGTGCACTTTACTGTTTTCGTGATGCTACACAATTTGTGCGATTTTTCAGCCCCATTCAAATGAATGACATGTTTTCTAATTTCTGCAAATTCTACAACTTATGGAATTTATGCAAGTAAAAACATTCATCATGTTCAGGATATTCATTCTTGTCCTTTGCCATTGTGCAATTTCATGAATATTTAACATAATTTTATACAAGTTTACGCAAGTTGTGCGACTCTTTTCCACAAAAATCATACATTTTTCACACACTTAGAAACCTGTACAATATGGGTATCAAAACGTTCGTCATGTTCTGGACAATAATAGTACTGAGGCTTCATTTGGATATTTTTAAGTTTAGCTATATGCTAATGTTTTTAGGTAATTTGGCAGCTAATATGCTTTTTTTGGGTTAATTTTGAGTTAAACTAGTATTTAAGCATCATGTCAGCTTTTTTGGCTAACTTGGTAACTTTTGAGGTTTTTTGGGCTAATTTGGAGTTAAGCTAACATATTAGCGATGTGTTAGCTTTTTTAGGTAATTTGGCAGCTAATATGCTTTTTTTGGGTTAATTTTGAGTTAAACTAGTATTTAAGCATCGTGTCAGCTTTTTTGGCTAACTTGGCAACTTTTGAGGTTTTTTTGGGCTAATTTTGAGTTCAGCTAACATATTAGCAACGTTAGCTTTTTTGGATAATTTGGCAACTATTGGGTTTTTTTTGGGCTAATTTTGAGTTAAGATAACATATTAGCAACGTGTTAGCTTTTTTGGCTAATTTGGCAACTATTGGGGTTTTTTGGGCTAATTTTGAGTTAGGCTAACATATTAGCAACGTTAGCTTTTTTGGCTAATTTGGCAACTATTGGGGTTTTTTAGGGATAATTTTGAGTTAAGCTAACATTTTAGCAACGTGTTAGCTTTTTTGGCTAATTTGGCAAATATATTTAGGTTTTTTTGGGCTAATTTTGAGTTAAAATAATATATTAGCAACATGTTAGCTTTTATGGCTGATTTGGCAACTAATGAAGATTTTTGTGCTAATTATGAGTCAAGCTAACATTGTAGCAACACTTTAGCTTTTTTAGTTAATTAATGCAATTTTAGCACTTTATGCTTAAAGAGGAAACCAACCATTATTTCATTTTAGGAAGGGGACCGACATGAATTTTCCACAATATTGTCTAAAAATTGCAGAAACTCTGCTGTTCTCCACGTAAGTCCCACCCCCCAACGCCGCGGTTCAGAGAAGACAGACACGCCCCCACCTGTGAGCAGCCGACCTGAAATCCAGCTGGATCAAACTTGTCCCAAAAAAGTCGTTTTTATTATTTTTCACAAGCATAATAAAGAAAGTTTTTTAGGAGAAAAAGTAAAAAAGATGAAAAAACAAAGAAAAAAAAAACAGAAATACAGAGAAAATGTCAAATAAACGTCAGTTCTTTTAGAGAGAAATCACTTTTTCCAGACAGAATTTTCAACGAGAACGGCTTGCAGTTTCCAGACAGCATAAACTAAACCGGAGGAGGAGCTCTGACGTCATCGTCGTGCGCCCTTGGGACGTTCCAGAACCCTTTAGATTTTTGTTACACTTATTGCACTTAAAGCAATCTCCATTGGCTTTGTCATTTTAATTCTGTCACAGAATGAGCGGAGTTGAAGAAGAAAATGAGAAAGCAGTTCTGAGAATTGCTTTTTCATTTAATTTAAGAGACAAATAATGCTGGTACATTTTGAAAATGAAATAGCATTTCCAGTATTGACTTTTATTTTTATTTTTAAGACACACACGCTTCCATAATAAACAGCATGTAGTCTTTCAAATTCAATGTAGAAGTAAATTCAAAAACAGTTTAAGACGCTTGGTTCCAAAAGATTAAAAATTAACATTCAAAATTTACAACTTTGTGTGTGATTTCATATTATCATTATTTGCAGATAATAAGTAGCTGGCAAATACAGTAACAAAAAATAATAATAATGTTGATTAATCGCAATTAATTTTTTAAAATTGATTCCCGGCCCTAATTTAATTACATTTTATTATATTCTATTGTTCTCTATTTTATTCTATTCTATTCTAATTAACTGTATTTTTTTCTATTAACTTTATTTATTCTATTTTTTGTTCTTTTTTATTTAACTCCATCCTATCTAGTGAATTTAACCTTATTTCATTTTATTCAACTTTATTTAATTTAATTTAATTTTATTCTATTCTATTTTTTTAAATTATATTCGTTTTATTTAACTTTACTTAATTCCATTTTATTTAATTTTATTTTATTATATTTAACTTTATTTTATTCTTTTCTTTTATTTGTATTTACCGGTTTAATAATCCAGAGCTTATTGATTACTTTTCAATCTGTTAGGAGTTGAGTTAATAACAAACTACCGTTATTGTATAAATTTAGTGAGCATCACCTGTAATCAGCATTTCAATCTCTTCAATAAGGAATGATTGAACCTTCTCGATTCTGATCTGAAGCAGAAGTTCTGCTCTCTTCCAGACGGTGTCCTACACACAGTTCCTGGACCCGACTAACGTTCTGGACTCCACCTCCTCCTTCGTCCCGTCTCAGAACGCCAGCGCCATCGTAGCCTCAGTCTGGGCCGAGCCAACAGCGACCAGGGCAGGTGAGGTGGGCGGGGCCGAGCACACCTGTGCGTCTGGGTTAGAAACCTCAGAGCTTCTGATGCTGATGAATTTATTAACAATCTCAATATATTTTACAGTATGTGAACGTTATCAGATTAAAATGAATATCTTCAAAACGTAAAGATAGATTATTAATGTATTTCTAAACAAATGCGACTAAATGTGTAAACTTAAAGTTAAATTGATCAGAAGAATCAGAAAAAATATGAATTAGATCAATTCTGGAATTGTTAGCAAAACCTCATTAAGTACATGATGTTATTTTATGCAAAGTTGTTTCTTGGTTGCAACCTCCTTTCTGTTTGTTTTTATTTAGATTTAAAGCATTTCTTTTTCAAATTTACAATGTTTACCCTTAAAACTTTTCAGATTTTCTTTCTTTCTTTCAAATATACAATCTAGTTTTGATTTACTTAAATATAATCCTGATTAAAACAGATCCTGATTTGACCCTAACAGTTGTTAGAAAATGTCTTTAGATTCTCTTCCATAAACTCTTCAGTCCTTCAGGTAAACGGGTCTCAGTGATGATTAATAATCAAACAGCAGCAGTAAAAACATCCAACATTTTCCGTCTTTAATGTTTCCATCCCAGGTTTCGTGTGAAGCAGAAAAATAAATAATAGCATGTACAAAAAATACGACCTGACTGTACGAAAGCGGCAGCGGACAAAGAAACGGACCTTTAGTGAGGGGGGGGGTCAAACGTAGAAAACATGCCGGCCTCCAGAACTCCCCAGGAAAGAGAATCTTCTGTTCTCCGACGTCTGCAGGAGATTCAACTTAAACCTGATGAAAGGTAGTTTGGACTGAGAGAGTCGATGTAAACGGAGGTCGTGGTGATCCACAGAGATCTGATCAAACACACTCAGATATGTCCGAGTCGAGTCTCCCTTCATGCATCGAAACATAAATAACATCCAAATGTGCAAAAATAAATCAAAGATCTATTCAAATGTACAGTAATCACCAGACACGTCCGTCTGCGGCTTCATTCCACGTCACTGAGCACGACAAAGCACTGATAGAAAGGACGGTACATGCAGTAGATCCTGCTCCGTGACTTCTCCACGCCCACGGCGACGTTTCCCACGCAGGCCGCACCGAGCCGCTTTGAGGGCGCTTTAGAGGAAAACGTGAGGACCTCGGAGGCTTCAGTCTTTGCTGTCGGCGCGTCTCCGTCTGAGGACTGAAGAGAAGAAGCTCCGGGTCTGAGGCGGTCCTATCAGCATGGGGGCCTGGTTCTTGTGGACGATCTCAATCTGATGTTGGAGAGAAACGCGGTTTAGGATTATTGTAGGCTGACATCTTCACACTGTGGAGGAGTGGACTTTAGTTTAGTCCTGTGTTTCTTAACCATGGGCCCAATCTCGGTCCCCGAGCGCCCCCTAGTGGGCACGCATTTTTCCTCGACAGTTCACAGGCGCTTCTGCTGGAGCTTTTGGTGTTTTTGCCATCATGCGTGTTAAGTTAATAACCTAAAGATATTACCGCGTGTTTCTACTAGGAGGAACTCCTCTCTGCTGCTGTTTTACACCCAAAACCCCGCCCCCGCCCATCCGCTCCGGAGTCGGCCCACTACATTGATCTGTGTGCGCGTGCACGAAGGGTGTGCCAAAATATCGATATTGCGATATATCACGATATTTAGTCCTGCAATTGATTCTCGATGGTTCACACAAAGTATCGATATTATATTTTCATTTGAAGAGGCGGTTGCGTCTGAGGGAACTATTGATTATGTGCGTTGGATATTTTATGGCGACACACTTCATTCAGGAAAAAACACCGGCGAGATCCAGACTCGGTATCGTGTATAAATCATGTCTACCTGTTCTCAGGTATCATCATCTGTAGAAGAGGCAGCAGGTAAGAAGAGAGTTTGTCTGAGCGCTAGAATGACCGCCATTGTTTATTTCCTGTTTGAACTAGGCGCGTGCTTCGTAGTTGTTTGTGTGTACTTCAGGTACTGTCGGAATTTTCGCTTTAATGCACTTTGATGTTTAAAATGTTGGTGTAACTTTGGTAAATTTAAGGTTTTCAAATGAAAGTAATTACTTTTAGCTAATGTTAATTTAAAGTCATTCTTAAATAAAAATGTAGATCTGATGTATGTAATTAAAATAAAGTCCATGAATTCCCTGTAAAAGAGGGAAGTTGATAGTTAATTGAAGAACTTAAAATTATATAAATTATTATAGATTAAAGTTGTAATAGAATTTGAATTTGTAAATATTTATTGCCATTATTTTATGTGTTTTAAGGTTTTTACCTGTTGACTGACTAAATGGAAAATAGATAAAGATTGGAGAAATAATCTCAAGTATCAGTCTGAGTAAATCAATCTTTAGTTGGGGATGTTCAGTCTTTTTCAAATGTTGGATAAGTGCACAAAAAAATTAGGAAACACGTGACAGAGACTGTAAAACGTTACTTTCATCATCCTTTGGTGTGACGTTCCTTTGGAGGTAGATAACTGTCAACAATTTGAATTATTTAATTTTTGTTCTGTTAACAGTAATTTTGTGGCACTGATGATCATGTTTATTATAAATTCCAATTCAATTGGTGGTAAGTTATAGTATTAGTGATTTTAAGCAACGTTAAACAAAAGTGTCTGTAAAATAAGACATAAACTGTTTATTATGATTGTGTTTAAGCTAAAAAAAAAAATATAAATGGGGATATATTTCCCCCTAAAAAGTGTTCTTCTATATAATATTAGTTATTAGAGAGGATTTTTACCAACTATCGCAGTATCGCGATATTATCGATATCGTGAGCCATGTATCGCGTATCGTATCGTGAGGTACCCAGTGATTCCCAGCCCTAGTTTTCAGAATAAAATCTTAGTTTAGTTTATATTAGGACTGCCATGATGAGTCGACTAATCAACGATTAAAATAGTCTATTAGTCGTTACTTTATATTAAATTGAGTCAGAGTGTAGGAAAGTTAAAAGTTATAATGGGATTCTGCTAGCTTTATGGACTATTTTAGCTTTTTAGGCTATTTTGGAGTTTAGCCGATATTTCAGCTACGTGCTAGCTATTTTGGCTAATTTAGGTTTTTTAGGCTAAATTGGCATTTATCTAATATTTTAGCTGGCTATCAGCTTCAGTGATTTCAGTTATCAGCACTAGCATCTTTAGCAGCCAAATTCAGCTAACAGTATTCACTCTAGCATCATCACAGGTAATACTAAATATGGAGTTTGTAGTTAGTCTAAAGCTAATGACAGTTGAGATGTGTGCTGTACATTAGGTTTACATATGACCCAATTAGTAGACTGTTAAAATAATCGTTTGACAGCATTATGCATAAAATCCAATGGAATTCTGCATTTTAGATCTATAATTACATCATCTGAAGTTAATTTTTTACTCCATTTATTAATAGGACTGTGGATCGTTGCTCAGGTGACGATCCGATTCATGAATCAAGCTCAACGATTCACGAATCGAACCACGATTCTTACTTTTAAAGATAATGTTTATTGCTATGTGAATGTCTATTAACTGGATGGATGAACATTTAAATTATTTGTATTTAATCATTATTTATACATTTATTTAAATCAGGAGATCAGAATCAACAAAACTGATTAAAAAACACTAAGATTCAGATAGAAAGAAATGCTGTTTGTCATTTTAAACTTTTTTTTTTCCTTTGTCAATCTTCTGGTGAAGTAGCATAAAAAGTAACATTAAAAAGGATAAAAATCGCTGCTGTTTTGGATCATTTAAAAGTAAAACCTGAAGATTCTCTCCACAGTTTTTCTATCCTCAAAGTTCTTCAATATTTTACGTTCTAAGCATGACATATTGGTGCAGAGCCCCTATGAAAAAAGACGTCATTTCCGCGGCAGAATCAGCTGGTTCACGTTGATTCCATCCTCCTTTCAGCAGCACGAGGCTGCGTTTCTTCAGAATAAACTGGAGTTTAGTTAATTGTGTCAACTGTTGAAGAGTTACCATGACCAAAAGAATGTAAACACTGGAAATAAAGCTCCGGTGTTAAAGATAATTATTTTCTCAGTAGTTTTTTCAGAGAACCGAACTTCAGTCTCAGTTTCTGAACGGAAAAAAGTTCTCTCTAGTTTTACTTTGAAAACCGGAAGTTCACCGTCACGAAGTTGTTTACTTCCGGCCTGTTTTAGTTCGTAAGCTTAAAGTACAACATTAATCTGAATTTCAGAGCACAGATACATCGTCCCCTGATCATACTTTGATAATATTTCACTACAATTAACTATATTTATGAAGATCGCGAATCAGTCATCTTTGATGTCGCAAATATTCGTACTCGTAAGTTCGGGAGCAGATCGCAAATACCCGAGCACCTGGATACTCGTTACAGCCCTATTTATTAAGATCGTAAATCCTAGAGGTTTTTATGGAACGGATTATGGATCTCCAAGTGTTTGGAAACTTGTTACATGAGGAGAACAAGAAATGGACCCAGCTGGGATTTGAACTAGGACCATCTCACCGTGAGGCTAACCACTACACCCTTGTGCAGCCCCTTTACTTTCAATGTGTCCTGTAGGACTGAAAGGCGTCAGAAATGTTCAGGTTAGGGATCTTTCTGTAGGAACGATGCTTTTACTCTGAAAGGGGACTCTGTCTGTTTTAGCTAAAACGTTTCACCAAAGGGATGATGGGAGGTCCGGCGCTCCGTCTGCTTTCAAAGGGAACCTGCCATTTCCTGTCTTTGCTCTTTGACTTGGTGGCAATTACCACCTTCAGCGTCTTCCAGGTGACGTTAGCGAAGACTGAAGTTAACGATGGCGCTCGTCACGCCGTGACCTTTCCACGCTGGAGATCTAAAGAATACATTTGGAGTTAATGAACTTCTCTTCTACAGACGCAGCATTTAGCATCTGTTGTTCAGAAGAATCTATAAAACATATTGAAAGGAGTTTTAGAAGAGACGTTTTGTTTGTTGCATCAAAATGCTAATGATGTCATTGATATGCATGCTGGGAAAGTGGGGTGCATTAGCATACGTTTAGATAATTAATGAAACATAAAGGGTTTTCTGAAGTTTACTGAGTCAATTACAGTTAAACTCATTTCAGCATGAAGACAAACTTCAACTAGAAGATCTCTGGATTTCTTTTTTCTGCTTCAGTTCAGAATCTAAATGAGAAAAACGGGTTCATAAAAGTGGGAGGAGCTACCGCCATCTATGATTAATGTTGGATTTTAAGTTAATAAAATTAAAATCGTCTGAATGCGCAGCACTTCTGTCCCCGGGAGTTAACAGATCTTCAAAATAAAGTGTCGGTGAAGCTTCTTATTTTCAAAGTAAAACTGAAGTTCTGCTAACTGACTTAAGTTCAGAAGAGCAAATTTGTTTTAACAGCAGAGCTTTAGATTCTGTTTACATTGTTCAATAAGTTGTGGTAACTCTTCAACAGTTGACATAATTCCAGCTGATCTGCAGCTGGACACAGTGAAGTGATTACGTAATCACGGTGGATCAGCAGGTTTTCATAGAAATGCTTCAGAACATAAAGTGACACAGAACTGTGAGGATGGAAAAACGCTGGAGAACTTTTCAAGGATTTGTTCTTAAATGATCCAAAACAAAATTGATGTTAATGTTTTGTTTACTGAAGTTTACCAATAAAGAAAAACTTCTTTAAAGTGACAAACTAATTATTTCTGGCTAAATCTTTGTGTTTTTAATCAGTCTTGTTTATTCCTGTTCTAAATGAAAGTATAAATAAAATGTTGAATGATTACAGATAATTTTAGTTTAATACATTCAATATATAGAAATAGCACTTTTACTTGGGACTTTTTATAAGGTGAAACTGAAATTCATGAACTAAAAATTTAAATTTCCTCCACCGAGCATTAGCATAACGAAAACCTCAACCGTCTGAGGACCAACGACGTCACCTTTGTCGGAGAAAACTAAATTAAAGACAATAATCTGTGACTAATCGACTATTAAAATAATTGTGACTGCGCTAGTTTTTGAGACGTAGAAACTTCAATTTTCTGGATCGAGTTAGCTCCGCCCTCGTGTCTTCTAATCAATAAGTTCAGGCTAAATGACGGATGATGTCATCAGCTGGCGTGGCATTTGGCATCACTCCCTTCATGTGAGGTCATGACCGGAGTGATAACTGAAGTGAGTTTTCTTCTGGGTTCAGTAGAGAAAATCCAAAGCATTACCGTGCAGGGAGTCTGCATCCAAGGCTCTCCGTCAATCTGCATGGGAAGAGATTTACTCGTCCTGAAAAACAAATGACTGATGTGAGTGAATGAAAGAGGCGGCGTGTGGAGCGTGCGGACGTTCACGGTCGGACCTGATGGTCACCGAGGAGCACTGGGCGAGGCGTCTTCCTGCGCTCTTCAGGCCGGTGTAGATCTGACCCATCTCCATGGCTCCTTCCAGCCCCACCACCTCCAGGAGCTGGTCAGACAAATCTAAACCCAACAAACGGGAAACTTGACGAACTCGGAGAGAGAAGTGGAACAGGTGTGGAGCTGTGACTCCTCAGACTCGGAGATGTTTGATTTTCTCAGAAAAAGAAATCCACAAACAAAGCATCAATTAATTAGATTGCACCGGCAATGCGGAGCAATCTTATGATGGTGTAATTATTATTTTCTCCTGTGTTTTTCCGTTATGAGCATTGATTCTGGCGCTGCTGGAAGCCCCGCCTCCCGCGGAGCCCATCTGCCGCAGCGGCCGCTCTGCCTCCGACTCTCCATCGACTCGTCCCTCGCCGCATTAAGGAGCTGCTGCCGCTCTGCTGGGAGCGTTGCAGCCCTAATTGAAACTAAGAGCCATTTTTAGGCTGAGAGCTCGCCGCGTTTACGGGAGCGGCCGCGGTTTCCTGTGGGCCGGCCGGCTGTCACCATGGTGATGGACACGCGTCGCGGCCGATCTGTGAGCGGGAGCTTTCCGGGGTCACGGCGGAGGGCGGGGGGGTGTTGACGGGGTCCACGGCAGGTTGACCTCCTGACTCTGGACATTAAAGCTCCCTCTGTACTGGTGTGAACACAAACACACACCTGTGCTGACATGTGACCACCTGGACAGGAATCCCCACAAAGACTCGGTTTAGCTGTAAAACACACGGTCTCTGAATGTAAACACAATCAAGCTTCACAACACGTATGACTCCTCAAACACACAGACGACGCTCTTTACATTAAGATGATGACATTTTCTTGGTCATAGTTTGTGCAGAGCAGCAGCAGATCAGACTGTTGCTGTGGAGTAAGCCTGCACTCACTTCCCGTTATCTTTGTTTACATTCTCTCCTGCTAGCTTACTTCGCTCCCCTAACTAACATTAGCATCTACATCATTATTTATTCACTATTCTTTGTAATGACTAGGACTGTAACGAGTATCCGAGTACTCAGGTACTTGTGATCTCCTCCCGGAAATTTGAGTACGAATATTTACGATGTTCAAGATCACAAACTCACAATCTTCATAAATATATCAGAGTGTGGTAAAATATTATTCGGAAACGATGTATTTATCGCCTGAAAATGCTGAATAATGTTGGATTTTAAGTATTTAAATGTAAACAAAGCCGAGTGCGCAGTGCTAATGTGACCGGAAGTTAACAGATCTTCAAAATAAAATGTCGGGGTAGTTTCCGGTTTTCAAAGTAAAACTAGCGAGAGCTTTTACTCCAATCAAAAACTGAAACTTAATGTTGATCTGAAAGATGAAGATCAATAAAATGGTATGTCCCCTATCATGTGTCTGTCTGCCGTTTCCATGGTTACAGTCACCAAACTTTCTCACATGACTAATAGAAGAAGAAGAATAGTCTTTATTTGTCATTGCACATTGTACAATGAAATTTAAAAGTAATCCCCATTCCTTAGTGCAGAAGCAATAGAAATATAAGAGTATAAAATAATAAAACAAAGTGCTAGTGCTAAATTAAAAAGATATTCCTATTAAAAGGAACAAATATAAATACTAAAATGCTAAAAAAGATAAAACAATAAAACCAATCGCACGTCTCCCATTCTGCACACATCATACATAATATTGGACCCAATTATCATCCATTTTTACTTAATAGTTGAAGCTACTTTACAGAACTTCTCTGTTCAAGAGTTAAAGGAAAAAAGAAGTTAAATAAAATAAAAATCTGAATTCATTTCATGACATCACTCATGTAAATGTGTTTGTGTTGACCAGACGTTTCTTCTCATGATGCTTTTGTCTTCAGCGCTAAAAGCTAACACGAACGTAAACTTTGAGAAGTTCCTCAGAAAGAGCCGCCGATGTTTCCAGTCTTTGTCATGACAAACAAGCAGCTGTCGGCCGCGGCGGCAGTGACACATGTGGAGCGACGGGCTGAGAGCTGGAGGGGGGGGGGGGTGCGAACACACAGTGACAGCGTGGGGCGGGGCCGCCAGCCAATCAGCTGAGAGCGGAGGGGGAGGAGGGGGGGGCGCAGAGGCCGACCATCCAACAGAAACTTCATGGGGTTTGTCACGCGGGAACAGCCCCCCCCCCTTCACCAAACCTCAGTCCCGTTCTAAATAATTCACTCTGCAGCCATTCCCTTCCACCTGAGGGGCTTGTCTCCTGGTGTCACCAGCGGGACGATTTAACAGCTCCCGAAAGGTCACCGCCCCCCCCCCCCCTCCCCGCACACACAAAACCCCCTCAAACAGATTGAATCATGACGCTCAGCGGCGCCCCCAAGGGTGAAAGTGCTCCTGTGTTTACCTGTTCACAAATTGGACCTTGAGGGCCGCTTCTACAAGGACGTCCATTTCCACGTTTACGACCCCCCCCCCACACGTCAATAAAGGCCAACGAGGGGAGAGGACGCGCTCTCGCTAAGAGCCTTCCCAGGTTCTCCTGCAGGCCCGAACACGGAGGATTGATTTTTGGTGGAGGACTAATGGAGCTCAGACTGAACGGATCAACCTTCATCCCTGAAACGACGCAACAACCAAATCATGACGGACGCCAGCGGGAAGAACAAACCTAAAGGACTCAAACCAACCGAAGGAAGCTGCTCAGCAGGTCTGCTCGTCATGTTCTGACCCGGGAAGTCTCACCCGGCATCCCCACTACCACTGCCACGACTAATCCACTATTAAAATAGTCGATTAGTCGTTACTTTAGATTATATGGAGTTGGTGTAGTGCTGCCACAAACGATTATTTTTAATAGTCGATTAGTCACCGATTATTTTTTCCGATTAGTCGACTAATCGAGTCATGCTGGATGTAAAGCGCACATCTTAACCATCATTAGCTTTAAAGTAACCAAAAACTAGATATATAGCATTACCTACGATAATGCTAGTGTTAAGGCTGTAAGCTAAATTTTGCCACTGAAGATACTGAAATTAATAGCTAAAACGCTGCAGCTGATAGCTAGCTAAAATATTAGTTAAAAGCAAAGTTAACCTAAAAAGCCAAAACAGCTAGCATGTAGCTTAAAAAATAGCTAAATTTCAAAATAGCCCAAAGAAAACTTTATAAAACCCTAAATTAGCAAAGCAGCTAGCGTTTAAATATTATCTTAACTCCAAAACAGCCTAAAAAACTGAAAAAGCCTAAATTAACTAGAACAGCTAGCATACAGCTAAAATATTAGCTAAACTCCAAAATAGTCTAAAAAAACTAACTAAAGGCCAAAATATTCCAAAAAGCTAGCATAATGCTATCATAACTTTCAACTTTACTACACTCCAACTCCATATATTATAAAGTAACGACTAATCGACTATTAGATTAGTCGTCGACTATTTTTATAGTCGATTAGTCATCGATTAGTCGACTAATGTAGCAGCCCTATTGGAGTGTAAGATGAAGAAAGCTGTGAGTGTTCAGAACCAAAAAATCCATACCTTCTTTATATTTGAGTCATTGATGTTTAGTGAAAAATAGTCTTTGTTTCAGATGCCGACCTCATTTAACTGATTGCTTACTCAGCATTCAAACTACAGGGATTATCCTGATCCTTTCTGTACGTTTTTTAAAAAGAACTCAATCAGACTTTCAGTGATTTCAACCATCTTGATTTCAAACGTTCATCTCGTTCAGGACATTACTGTTTTTGAGATTCATAAACTTTATAGTTTTTGAAATATTTAGCGAAATATGGAAATGAATGAGAAGGTTTAAGTAGATTAGCAACAAGTCTCTAAATATATTTATGGGCTGTTTTCACCTTTTACAGTAGTTTTCAAAAAATTGGAGTTTAGCTAATATTTTAGCAACATGCTAAGGTTTTTGACTAATTTAGTTTACTGAGGAATTTTAGACTGTTCTAGTAATTAAGCAATGTGTTTGCCTTTTTTTCTAATTTGTATTTTAGCTAATGATTTAGCAACATGCAAACATTTTCAGCTAATTTTTTAAGGCTAATTTAGAGTTTAGCTTCTATTTTAGCAACATGCTAATGTTTTTGACTGATAAAGTTTACTGAGGGATTTTAGGCTATTTTAGTTTAGCTATTATAAATGAGTCATCATAAATGAGTACACCCTTTAAAAAGTACTGAGCTAATCAGTAGCTCGATGAACAAAAGAATCATTTCCATAAGGATGAGTTTTATTGAACACTTGGTGAACTCCAAAACATGAAATTTTCATGCATCTCATTGAAAATGTTGATTCTGAAAGAACAATAAAGTTTTCCTGAAAAATAGAGGGGTGTACTCAATTACGCCGAGCACTGTATTTACGCAACGAGTTAGCTTTCTTAGCTAATTTGGAATTTATCTAATTTTCTAGCAATATGCCAACGTTTTTGGCTAATTCGTTACTCCTTGAGGTTTTTGTAGGTTAATTGAGAGTTTAGCTTAATTTTAACAATAGACTAACTTTTTGGCTAATTTAGTTTACTGAGGAATTTTAGGCTAAGTTGGAGTTTAGCTAGTATTTAAGCTACGAGCTAGCTTTTTTGGCTAATTTGGCATCTTCTAAGGTTTCTTGGGCTAATTTGGAATTAAGCTAATATTTTAGCTACACACTAATATTTTGCAAAATTGGCACGTATTAGGGATTTTTTAAGCAATTTTACTACAAATTTCTTAGAAATGTAGGTAAACTTCAGCGCTCTTTCATGGCTCTTTAAAGTCCCCCTTCAATGAAAATCATGTTTTTTGAGTTTTTAACATGTATTTGTGGCATTTTTCTTCTGAAATCATTTCATGTTTGCATTTCAGAGTATTTCTCTTTGGAAGTCGCTGTCACGAATCATGATTTTCATTGAAGGGGGACATTATAGTGGACCAAGTGTGTCCGGTTGGACTACAGCCTTATCCCACATGCACCTGTACAGGTGTTATGTGTTTTGGAACCCCCCGGGTCATAGAAGAGCCGCTGCATCTTAAGGTCAGACGTGTTTTATAGTTCTCTTCAGGCTCGTATGACCACCTCAAGACGCGTCATGGAAATGGAAGGAACCATTGTTGTTGCGTGTGTTGAGTGTATGATAGAGTATTAATGATAATGGAAGTTACATGCATACATACATACATGCACCTCTGACATACAGGTGATGCTGTCGTACGGTGATAGTTTCAGGACATTCCTAACGAAGACTTTAGGGTTTAAATTCCAAATGTACCAAAGGATCTAAGACAGTTGCTGCTTCTCGATTGGTTAAATCCTCTCTCCTTTGTACCACAAGAAGCTGACTCATTCAGATTGTTCATTCACACATTCCTCTTGATGGGCTTCCTTTTGACGTAAATGGACTCAGGGGTAAGCCCGACGGCCCCCTCAGTCTGCTCCGATTAACCGGGTCTGTCCAGCGGAGCCTAAACAAGCCATTAATACCCGAGTGACACTTCCACGCTGTGACATCACGGTTCCTCCTCTTTGCAAACAAAACCTGCTGGCTGTGATTCACCTTGTCGTCAGTAAAATATTCATGTGCTTCTGGAAAGTTTGGATGAAACTTTAGTCCATGTGATCGGAGCAAGGACAGAATCATTTATTACCTCCAGAACAAGGTCGGAAGGATCGTCGTCTTTCATTGGAACTCTTAAAAACATGATCACTGGGTACATATCTTCATGTACAGACACACGTCAGTCTCCATGATGTTTACAGCTCTGCTGTCCAACCGCCATTCTCTAATCCGGCACCGGTACCTCGAGATTCTGGTTAGAGAGCGGGAAAACTGTCACTCAGAACCGGGGTCAGCAGCGTTTATGACACGAGGCGCCAATTCAAAATTCTATTTTTAACAACTAAAATGCAAACTCTTGTTGTTGTTTACCTTTCGGCGTCGCCACAGAGAATCCGTGTTTACTGATTCTCACAGGTGGTTTGTGTTCCGGACAATACAGGAGGTCCAGGTAGGCAGCAGCGTGAGGGGTCTGGTCTAAGGACCCTCGCTGGATTTTTTAGCTCATTGCTGCCTAGGAAGTGAACCCAAATGTCCTGTAACATCCTGCTAACTATAATGTGAACTTTAATACAAAAACATGTAATATGTCTTAAAAAGCACTTTTCTACCTTCCTCGAAGGCCCAAAGCGCTTTCCATTCACTCACAGATTCTCACACTCTATTGCAGTTATTTGAAACCAAAAGTACTGCATTTGAGGTATTTCTTTCCTACAGTAATAAAAAAAAACAAGCATGTATATATATATATATACATATATATATATATATATACATACACACAGATAAATCATAAACAGGACTCTAAGAGCCTTCATAGGAAACTCAATAAAGTTGTGGAAAACCACCCTTGAAACCAATGGCAAGCCAAATGCACAAGTGTCCATCAAATGTGGCAAATACCAAGGTGACACTCTGTCTCCACTGCTGTTCTGCATTGGTCTGAACCCCCTCAGCCAGATAATCAATAAGACTGGCTATGGATACCAACTCAGAAATGGAACCACCATCAGTTATCTCCTCTACATGGATGACATCAAGCTATACGCTAAGAGCGAGCGTGACATTGACTCCCTGATCCACACCACCAGGATCTACAGGACTGACATTAGGATGTCATTCTGACTTGAAAAATCCAGTCAGATGGTGACAAAGAGAGGCAAGATAGTCCACACAGAAGGGTCTGAGGTCCTGTCCACACGTAGCCGGGTATCTGCTAAAACGCATATATTTTTATCCGTTTCGGCCTATCGTCCACACGTAACCGAAGATTTAAGTCACTGAAAACGGAGCTTTTGGAAAACTCCGGCTAAAGTGAAGATTTTGGAAAACTCAGTTTTCGCGTCTGCGTGTGGACATGCATAACCGGAGATCTACGTTTTTAAACGTCACTCTTTGCGACAATTAGTGCATACACGTCATAGATGCGCCGCTGTTTACAGTGTTCAGCGTGGACCGGAGGAGTGTGTTAATTATTACGCTGGTACAGATGCTTCATACTTGCTTTTTTTACAAACACAATTACTGCTTCTTGTCGAGGAACAAAGGAGAATAAGCGCTTTGCAGTCGGCTATTTTACAACAAATATCGCTTCCTCCTGCTCCTCGAAGGCATGCCACTCGTGAAAGACGCCGTCGGAGATTTTCACTGACTTTTAGGAAAACACTGCCAACTACTGTTCTGGCATGCTCATTACATCGCCCAACAGCGCAAGTATGCGGGGACGTGTGGACGGAATTACTTTTTAAAACGATCACGTGTGGACGCAACCGTTTTTATAAAACGGAGGTCGGCAGATATGCGTTTGTAGAAATACCCGGCTACGTGTGGACAAGGCCTCACTCTCAGAAGGAACAATAGCAGACATTGAGGACAGTTACAAGTACCTTGGAATTCCACAGGCAGATAGATGTTAACCTGGAACAGACAACAAGGAAAGCTGCAACAGCCAAATACCTCCAACAAGTAAGGCAAGTCCTGAGAAGCCAGCTCAATGGAAGAACAAGACCCGGGTAATAAACAGTTATGGTACCCTGCAGGAAGAATAAGATGACCAAAGGAAGAGATACAGAGCACAGATGTTAAGACTCTAAAGCTCCTCACCATGCATGGTGGTTCCATCCCAAATCCAGCACCCTGAGACTGAACAAGCAAGACTGAACTGCAAGGAAGGAGGCCGAGGACTAGAGAGCATAGAAGCCACGATCCAGGATGAAACGTCCAAGATCCATGAATATGTCAAGCTCAAGACTCCAACTGACGGAATGTTCAGTGAATGTCTCAGACAATAGAAAACAGAGGATGTGATGCTGGAGGACAGTTAAAGTTAAGTTAGTCCCATTAGTTGTCACACACCTAGGTGTGCGAAATTTGTACTCCGCATTTGACCCATCCCCTAAGGGAGCGGTGAGCTGCAGACACAGCCATTAAGTGCTTGGCACTTAATGCTGAGTGCCAAGCAGGGAGGCACTGGGTCCCATTTTTTACAGTCTTTGGTATGACTCGGTCTGGACTTGAACCCATGACCTTCCAATCTCAGGGCTGACACTCTACCACAAGGCCACTGAGCTGGACAGAGCCTCAGGGGAGGACAAGCCCCTACATGGGATGTACCACCGGACAATAACTGAAGTGGCTGATATCCAGAATGTTTTCAACATTTCTGGTCTCATATTCATAGTTTGATCCTTGACCTGGACACGTCGACCTCTCACAGCCTCTCAGGCTGCACTTACGGGAAGGATTTCTATTCATAAACATGATAGAAAATAAATAAACAGTTTCATCATATTTGTGGTTCGTACTGTGAGAAACGACCATTAGAGTTTCCGTGTCACCTAACAAGGTCGTGGAGGTCGGCGGGCGCGTACCTTGAACGGCGAACATGAGCTCTTTGGGGTCGAGCACCGGCGTCCGCTTGTCTTGGCTCTTCTTCCCGCCTTTGCGGTGCCCCCTCCTCTTCTTGCTTTCGCCCCAGAGGTTGGAGCCGCCGTGCATGCTGGGTATGTTGAGGATGGCGATTCCTTCGAGGGAGATGCTGCTGAGGTCCAGAATGACACCGTCACACTTGAGAGGAGAGGGAGGAAATTTGAGTCGATAAAAAGTCTTCAGAAGGAACAGCGTCAACACTCTTTCTCCGTCAAATTCCTCAAAAATGATTACGTCTATGCAGAAAAACAGTTTGAGTCACAAAACACACTGAAAGTTTTTCAGAGATTTTAATTTAACAAAATATGAAACAACATTGATATCTTTTCAAATTGGTTCCCATCATTTGTTAGTTTCATTTGAATTCGAATGTTAATTAATTTATAATTCAGTCAATAGGATTTGATACAATTCTTTCCTTAATTAAAAATTCTAAAACAATTTTGTTTAATTAAGAAATAAACTCTTTAACAAGTAACTGAAACTTGTTCAGTTAGAAATTCCTTGTGTGATTGCTTCGTCAGCATTCACACTGTAGTGATTCTCCTTTCTGTATGTTTTTTGGCACATAAAAACTCAATCACACGTTCAGAGATTTCAACAATCTTAACATCAAAACATTCAGTTCATTTTTAGAACATTTCTGCTTGTATTTTTGGTTTTCATAAACTTTAGAGTTTCTGAAATATTGAGCTAATTTGATTGGTTAATTTGCAGCTACTGAGGTTTTTAGGCTAATTATAAGATTAGCTAATATCTTAGCAACAGGCTAACGTTTTAGACTGATTTGGCATTTACTGAAGTTTGACTAAGCTATTTTCAAGTTTAGCTAAAATTTTAGCAATATGCTAGCTTTTGTGGCTAATTTTGCAGCTTACCAAGGTTTTTGGGGACTGAAGCTCATATTTAAGCAACGCACTAAATGTTTTTGCAAAATTGAATTGTATTGAGCAATATTACTACACATTTTTCAGAAATTTAGGCTGAAGATGCTAAAGGACAGCTAAAGGATGACGAAGCTGATAGCTAAAAACATCAAGTTAAGAGCTGATTTCACTGAAGCTATCGCCAGCTAAAAACAAACAAAAAAAACTGCCCAAAACAGCTAGCATGTAGCTGAAATTAGCCAAAGAAAATCTTAGAAAATGCCAAAATATTCCAAAAAGCTAGCAGAATACTAATTTTTTAAACTTAAAACTGTAACTTTTTAACATAATAATTAATGTTATAAAGGCAGGAATATTATTCCAGAATAAATCAACTTAAAACTTAAATAACTTTCAATATTTTACTCTCCATAGAAATATGTTTTGTCAAAATTAAACATTTGAAATAAGCGTAAAATAACATCGGGTCATTAATAACAATAAAATGATCCGGAGGGCCGGATCCGGCCCCTGGGCCTCGACTTTGACATGTGCTACTTGTTGATACTTGTTTAATTCCTCTTAAAAGCAGATAATTTAGGATTGATTGATTGATTTTCAGCCATTTGTAAGTAAAACTAAATTCAGTTTTGATGCATCTTGGGTCTTCATGGTTTCTGCTGCGTCTGCAGTCTTCTTCTCAGTGTTTCGTCACCTCTGGATGATATTCTCTGATGACAGAAGCAACAGTTTAAGGAGCGAGACCTCTCTGCTCCTCGTGACCGTCGGGGTCGCAGAGCTCTGACTGATGGAGATTTCATCAAGGTGGAAGATAAATCTCACGGCCAGCGGCTTCATTATCACTCAATATCACACACAGCAGGGTCACGGAGGGCTAATTACCCCGACGCCGAGCGGGCGGCGAGGAGCTCTGATAGCCTTCACACTTCAACACATTGTCAGAACGTGAAGCCAACATGAGCTTTTTATGGAACAGAAACGAGCAGTCGCACTCCTGATCACTTTTCTAAAGAAAGCCTTTGATGTTCGGGTTTACCTCAACCTCCAGGAAGTCGTGGAGCTTCTTACACGTGGCCGAAAAGGTTTCCGAGGTGCCGAACTCAAAGTACCACAGCTTATTCTTTGTTCTGGAAAACAAACAAAACAGCAGCAGCTGCAAAAGGGGCGGAGAAGAAAGCAAAGGAGAGTTTTCTCCACATCCAGACCTCTAAACGCCGGTCTGATTCACTTACAAAGAAACTTCTGCTCTGAGGAAACGGTCATTAATCTACAGAATGCATAATGCGTCTCATCCATCACTGATCGAGGCGTGAAGATGAATCTGAAGACACTGGAGGAGGCGTCAGGGGGAGCAGCCTGCAGGGGGGGTGCAGTGGTTTCCTTAAGAAGAGGGTAATGCACCTGCCCCAGCAATTAACTGAGGATTGGGGTCCCCCCCCCCGCCCCGCCCATCCCCAGTGCTCCAGTGCTGATGATCAATGACCTGGTGGGGGTGAAACGCCATCTGTCTGGAAACCGGTGCACCACGTCCCATTCCAGCGTCACAACGGAATCGAACGCGGTTCAGTTTGAGTTCACGCAGACGGGAAAACGAGAAAATATTCGGATCAGAAATGGAAACTGAAAGGTTCGGTCAGGTCCAGGAGACTCAACCGGGTCAGAAACCTGAACAGTGGTCCTGTGGAAGAGTGTCCCTCCTGAGACTAGAAGGTCAAATCCAGGTCAAGTCAAACCAAAGACTCTTAAAGTGGGACTTGGCTCCTCCCTGCTTGACTATCAGCATCACCATGAAAATTCTACTTTTTGAGGTTTTAAATGCATTTTACACCAAAACAGTGTTTTGATCCATTCATGCATTTAAGAGAAATCCTCTAAAAACCTGCGCTGTCTGCAGCAGCCCCTCCCATACCCACGAAAACAAGGGTGTCCTATCATGCTGACATCAGCATGATGTGAACCGCCCCCTCCAGGAAGAATCTGCGCTGAAAGCTCCGCCCCCAGACTACAACGAACACACACCCACTTGTAGCTCTTCTTGTATGTAATCTGCAGAGAATCAACAGATCATGAGAGAATGTCTGTTGAGTGTAGACAATGTTTCCTCAGAAACCAGAATGTTCATAGATCTTTCCTCCTTCTAAACTGAAAGTCATGACTCTGAAATGAGTCCAAGAACTCCATGAGGACTCACTCCAGAAGGTCATGAAAGACTGGACTCAGTTCAGGTCAGAGGTCATGACCCTTCAAACAAACATGGACATCTGGACTCACCAGTCACCATGGTGGTGGTAGTATGATGATGTGGGGCCAGTAAAATGTCTGGATGTGGGTTCATCAGCAGGACAGATATAAACGAGTCAGAACCCTGAAGGAGGTGGAATCTAAACTAAATAGGGAAGAGTTTACGAGTCGGGACAAAAAACTCTGAGGCGTCTCAAACTGAAGTCAAATAAAACCTCTGTGACTGGTGGAACCAGAGGGGTCACATGGTAGGACCTGGAGGTGTCTGAGGGGATCCCAGATTCATCAGGAACCGTTTTGCAGCCTCCATAAAATAAGCCTCTCCTTAAAAACGTCTTCAAAGGCCCAAAGGAAATGAAAGACAAGTCGTTCAAAAACTTTGAAACTTGTGAACTTCAGCTCCTCCTTTCAACTATTAAAACTTGAAAATGTTAATGTTAAAGGTTAACATGCTAGCTGTTTTTGGATAATTTAGACTTTTTTTCCAATTATTTAAGCAAATTTGAGTTTAGCCAAAATTTTAGCTTTATGCTAGCTGTTTTAGGCTAAGATAGACAGGTTTCCAGTTTTTTTTGCATAATTTGGAGTTAAATTTACATTTTAGCATTATGCTAGGTTTTTTTTTTGGCTAATTTAGACATTTTTCCAGTTGTTAAGACAAATTTGTAGTTAAGCTAACATTTTAGCATTATGTTAGCTTTTTTTGGCTAAGCTAGACATGTTTCCAGTTTTTGCTTAAGTTTAATTTTAGCATTATGCTACCTGTTTTTTTTTGTTAAGTTAGACAGGTTTCCAATTTTTTTTTTGCCTAATTTGCAGTTAAGCTAACAAACCTTAGCATTACGCTAGCTGTTTTTTTTTGGGCTAATTTAGAAATGTTTAAAGTTTTTGCTTAATTTAGAGTTTAGCTAACATTTTAGCATTATGATAGCTTTTTTTGGCTAAGCTTGACATTTTTCCAGTTTTTTGCTTAAGTTTAAATTTAGCTAATATTTTTGCATTATGCTAGCTGTTTTTTTGTTTACTTTAAAAATGTTTCCAGTTTTTTTTGCTTAATTTGGAGTTTGTCTATCATTTTAGCGTTACGCTAGCTTTTTGGCTAATTAAGGCATTTTTCCTTTTTATTTTTGCTAATTTGGCATTCAGCTAATCTTTTAGCAAGCTTTCAGCTCCAGCATTTTCAGCTAACATCTCTGGCATTTTTAGCGGTCATGTTGAGCTTACAGCATTCACACTATCCCAGGATATGCTATGTATCTAGTTAAATTTGTTTCGAGTGCAGAAAAAAAAAAAAAAACTTGTTTCCTCTTAACAATTTTAGCAGTTTTCTGAAATGTTTTCTGAATAAAAATAAAAAACACCTTTTCAGTAAAATTTTGATTTAAAAAAAAACAAAACAAAAAACACTATTCCAAATGTTACCACAAGAGGGCAGAACAGAACCCAGAGCTCTCATGTCCCAAGTCTGGTAAATGCAGAGATTGTCTGGGGTTGGGGTGGGGGGGCTCCGACATAAACCCAAACCAATCAAGTGAATCCCAGATGATTCTCTGTGGCGCCCCCTAAAGGAAAACCAAAACCTTCTTCTTCTTAAGGACCCGAGCCCGTCTGATTTGTTTGTGATCTTTCTGCGACAGAATCTCATCATTCTTCTGGAGGAGAAGAGAAGGAAATCCTCCAGAAGTTGCTGACGAGCAGAACGGAGCGCGGTAAAGAATGAGCGTGTCCCGGCGGGAATCGGAGCGCCGTGGAAGCGGCGTATTAGTATAAGCAGAGAAACAACCTCCCAATTATTGATTTCCTCATTAGGACTTTTGTCAGGACCATTTAGCCTCTTTACAGATGAGCCTTCATTAGGAGACTTGCAGGTTATCCCGGCTGATTTATAAGGTGCAACACGGTCAATCGAAGGGGGGGGGGCATCGCATTTCTGCATCACCACCTTCATCATCAGCCGATAAACAGCAGAGGTCTGAGGAGTTTGCTCGAAAAAAGTGACTTCTGAAAATCAGGCTCTTCAGGCGCTGGTTCTGGAAGGATCTCTGGACCGGGTCAGGACCGAGACGCAAAATTAAAAACTACAGTTTCAGGTCCGGATCACAGCAGTGTCTTTAAATGACCTTCACAGGTGGGATTTGAACCCCCCGCCGAGTGAAAACGATGCTGAAGCAAAAGCAGAATTAATGATATTTAGAACAAACTGGATTATAATTCTACTTCTTTTCATTCTATAGCACTAGGAGACGTTCTCACTTGTAAAGGAATGAATTTAGCTCAATTTTTCATAAATAATTGATCCCTTTTATTTAACCGATGTTCCCTATATCAGAGTTCACCTGTCGTCATTTTGCAGATTTTTGGTGCAATTTGGAAACTTTTTTCAGAACATTGTCTTCTGCGTCCTGATTGGCTGTTGAGCATGTCAATCAATCTCCTGCATCTCATGTGTTCAGTTTAAAATATCTAGAATTATTGTAAAAAAATCAAGAATACTTTGTGGATGTTACCTCTTTTGAATGTATCTTACATGATAAATAAGAGAACAGAAAACACAAGGACAGAAAGAAAAGTAGAATAAAAAATGAAATTCAATCCTTAATTGTATCTTTGATTTAGAACCTTCTTTTGAAAAAAATGTTGTCATAAAAACTTAATTACTGGTTAATCAAAACTGTTTTATAGCTGCTAAATGTTTCCACGAATGAGAAAAACTGACCTTAATATTACTTTATCGTAAGGAACGTTTCACTTTTCCAAAGTGGATTCTGTTCCTCCCTCAGGATGTTTTCTGTGGATGTTATCCTTTCAAAGAATACGTTTCTCTGAACATAAATCAGATTTTGAAAAACTTGTTTAGTTAAAATGAAAAATAATTCTGTAAATCAGTGAGACTTAAAACTAAAATGAGACGATAAACGCAGAGAAAGACGAGTTAACTTCCTGTCGATTTTCCCCACTTAACCTAACGAGGTCACCATGGCGACAAATCACCGCACGTCCCTCTTCATTAGGTAATTAGGAGCGTCTGATTGGCTGGATCGGATTGCAGTTCATCAGCTGACAGACGGGCGGGAGCTTCTCCTCTGACTCTGAAACAGACGAGCCGGTTTGTCCTGAAACGTGTCGCCTACTGTTTCTGCTAAGACTCGTTTGCATTTTGTGACCTGATATTCTGAGCAGAGCGGCAGTAATCACAGCTCTGAACGCCGCGGCGGCTCGGGTTCCCGGGTCGTCCATTTGCACAAACAAATTGTTGAGGAGAACTGAAACAGAAGCGGATTATGAAAACACAGAGGTCAGTTAAAGGAGTCGCTGTTCCTCCGCCGCCGATCGGCGTCCTGCAGCCGCAGCGCCGTCCACCTACCACCACGGCTATCGACCGGCGCTTTCCCCGTACTCCCCGTGACAATCTCCCCCGCCGTGATCTACGACCTTATCTTCACACTAATTTCTTCTTGATCAAAGGTGATAAATATCGCATTGACATAAGCATCTCTGGCTGCGTCGCATCATTGCGCGGTTTTGTTTAACGTGACAGCGCCGTGAGCGCCGGCGCCGGAATGGCAGTTTGAGGAATGATCCCAGCCGCAGCGTTTGGCCCGGAGAGACGCAGCAAGCAGCTTGAAAAATGTTTGCTTCTCATTTGCACTGAAATGTGTGTTTTTAATCAACACAGACACAGAGTTAAACACGACTGCAGCAGCAGAAGGTTCTTCTCAAGTTCATTCCTTTAAAAACCTGTTTCTGATCCACTAAAAGAATAAAGTTTGTAATCTTGAGGTTTCAAATTCAAGAACTTTATATTATCGTTCAAGGTCAATCAAATTCTGATCCAACTGCTCTTAAAGTGACCAGAAATGAGCAAACGGATCCAGATTTACTATCAATTTCCTCTTAATCGTCTTCAAGGAACAGTCACTTTCCTTGAACGAATCCAGCTTCAACAGTCAGGACAGTTCCTTCAATAACAAAGTTATATAAAAACTGATCCTAAATCCAACTCTTCCCCTCCAGCTTCTCCCTACCCTCCACATGTTGGGACATTTGAAGCTGTAGTGGTGTCCCAACTTGTTCAATGACTTTTTAAAACCAAAGTTTTCATGTGAGTGTTTGCAGCAGCGCACTGATTGAAGATGTCATTGAGGATTAGTAACGTCTGAATTTAAAGACACTTTTCCCATAATTCTCCATTCTGAATAAACTAAGGGATGTTGGTTGTGTCTGAGTCTCTCCCAGGACTGTCCACTTCCTGGATTTTAACACAATTCTGACACATGTTCTTTACTTTTATGAATTGATTTATTTTTAAGACCATATTTGTCCCCAGTAACTCCGTGGCCTCGTGCTGGAGTGTCCTGAAAGGCTTTAAGTTCACCAAACATCGCTCCCCTATGGGATGGGTCGAATGCGAAGAACAAACATGACACCTAATGGGACATTAATGGACCCTAAATAACACAAGCTCTTTGTTACTGATGAGAAGATTTTGATACTGAGAAGATTACTAACGTAAGGTGTTGAATATCAGGATAAAGTCGCCTCCCGCCGCCTCAGAATCCACCGGAATTACAATTATCCAATCAGAATTACAGTCATCCAACCAGAAGAGAACTGGTTTGGTCCAAATGAGTTGAAGAACTGATCCAGTTCTGCAGGTTCTGGTCAGACGGTTGAGTTTCCTCATGTTGTGTTGTGATGATAAATGAATCAGTGATGCACAAACCAACACAACACTTCTACCAATTGCTGGATGAGCTGCACACATTCTAACACATTCAAAGCTCTGATTTATTTTGAAGGCTCCAGGCGTTTTAGTGTGAAATTCATCTAAACTAAGAAAGATCTGAAGGGAGACTCTTTCAAACATTATTAAAATGGTTTCATTTGCTGCCATCAAAACTATTTTGTTCTCTTGATTTTCTGTCCTATGATGACATGAAACTACGGTCCAATCAGAATTCTTCCCTCGTTTAGCCCTCCAAACGGAAAGTTATGGAGAAATAGTGTCTCTGAATTTGGACATCAGATCCACTCGATGACATCACCAGTAGTCGCCGGTCAGCTAGCGTTAGCACGGAGCTTCTAGCGCTAGAACATACCAACACATGCGCACTCCCAAGTCGTCACATACTGACGGATGGTTTAAGGACTCTATGTCAGAACGTGACGTTTTGGTTGTACCAAATCTGTCAAATATTGACGTGCTGCTGTTCAAAAAAAATCATGGGTCCTCAAACTCCGGGACGCGGACTGCGCTGGTACCCTGACCCGGAAGTGTAGCGGTCCCACAATTGGATGCACAACGAAAATGGAACCGGACACGCAGCGGTATCAGAACCTGATGCGCAGTATGGGATCCGGTTGTTCAACGATACCGGAACCGGACGCGCAGCGATATCAGAACCAAACGCACGACGGTCCATGAACAGGACGCGCAGTGACATTGGAACTATACACGCAGTAGTATTGGAACCGACAAGCAACGGTCCTGGGAGTGGAGGCGCAGAGGTACCGAAGCCGGATGCACAACAATACTTGAACTGGACGCACAGCGATACTGGAGCCAGACGAGCAGCAATAACAGAACCAAGCGTGCAGCGGTACCGGAACCGGATGCGCAAGGCAATTGGAATAAGACGCGGAGCTGTATCAGAACCAGAAACACAACGGTCTGAACCATTTATAGAACGATCTAGAAAGATTATAGAGTCTCATCTAACTCGAGCTGTTTCCATTGAAAATGAAGTTGCTCAAGTTGGATTTGTAATAAGAAATTTACCTAAAAAAACAAGAAAATTTAGAAAAAAAATTGCTTTTATCAAGAAAAATGTTTCCACTTGGAGAAAGAGGTTTTTGAGGCGTATCGAAATGACATAATTTGCAAGACTGCAGTGGAAACGAGTCATGTGACCAGCACAGTTCATCAGAAGTTGAGCGTGTCACGAGGAACTGTTGGATCCACACCTACTCTGTAAAATCTCTCCATCTGTAGCCGCTCTCATGTAGCTCGCCGCTCCAATAAGAATAAGACGCCGACGTCTCCTTTGATGAGCGCTCTAGTGACAGACTGTGGATGTATCTGCTGTAAATCAAAGTTCACATCCGTGTTTTTGAATGACTTTTCCTGAGTTGGTTTGTTTTTTTTACATAATTATGGTTTAATGGAAACAGTGAAACAGTGTTGATTGTGAAAACTTCTTTTTTCAATATTTGTAGAATTTTAATAAAGTTTTGCACATATGTGTTGGAAACGCAGCGTCTGTTTCTACTTAGACTTAGTGCAGGTGTATTCTTACAGGTGTGTGTGTTCCCACTGAGCTGGGGACAGGGCCACAGGTGAGATCCCTCTAAATTACACACAAGTGGTCATTAATTATAGATGACACTCTGGTTACATAAACGACTTCATCCTCAAATGAGGTCGTCCGTGACAGAGGTCCACGCCGCGTGTGTGTGTGCGCGTGCACGTGAGTGTGCCAGCAGTCACCTGCGGTTCTGATCCCGGCTCACACACAGACAGGTGCGCTCTCGCACGGCTGTGTTGATGCGTCTGGCGGCGCCGCGCAGCGCTTTGATGAACGCGCTCATTATGCTAAAGAGCGCTTCACGCCCGGGCTTCCCTGCGCCTTCGGGAAAGGTTAACTCGGGATAGTTCCACAGCGCAGCCGGAGGCTGGCGTGGAGCTGGCTGGCGCCGTTAGAAGTCTCAGGACCAAAAATAGAGCCGAGTATGAAGAGCCTGACAGCACGCGTGTTATAGCCTGAAGATCCTGGAGGAACATTTGATGCCTTCTTCATATCAGCGCTGCTAAAATGTTTTGGTGAAAACATGAAGGGGCGGGGCTTCAAACACATCGCCAAACATAAATTAAGCTACAGGAGTAATTCGGCAAAAGTAGAAGCTCCGGTGAAGATGACGACAAATGTTTATGGTTTAAAATCAATCCGAGCTTGGAAGCAGCCGTTTGTCCGGTGGATCTCGTGGAGACCAGCGGTTCACCCCAACACCGCTTCATCACGTCACGGTTTTACGCTAACAGTAAACGGAACGCGTCCAAACAAACTTGAAGTCATTTTCAGGAATATTTAACCATAACAAGAGAATATTTTTGATGACAGCAACTCCAGAGCAAAAGACCTTCACGATTGTTAGTCTAAAGCTATAAGGAACATGAAGATTCATGAAGATTTGGACTCCTTATCTCCATTTCACTGACCTCAATACAGCCTCTATACTAAAAGGTTTAATTTTTTAATAATTGATGTTTTTTTCTAAATTTATTTTTCTTTGTAATTGTATGTATATTTTTTAAATTATCTTTAAATTATTTTTATTTATTTATTTTTAACCCTGTAAGATGGATTTATTTTTATTTATTTTATTTTATTTTAATTTTATGATTGTGGATTAGTACTATGCTGAGCTATGTTTATGTTTGAAAATATGTTGAAAAGACAATAAAAATAATTTAAAAAAAGCTATAAGGCCCCGCCCACGTGATTTCTGGCACACATGCTACTTTTTACAAAGTTAAGTCCACTCACAAATAATTTATTTTCGTGTTCTCGTGATAATGAGATCCACCATCTCATTATCATTAATGAAATTCCTTTTCTTCTGATAACGAGATAATGAAGAATATCCTGTAGCGTCGGTCTCTTCCTGTCCTGCTCTGAGTCTTTTAGGGTTAACAACAAAAAGAGCAGAAGAAAACGCTCCCAACAGTTGGTTTTAGTGGACCTACGCTCCTCAAACGCCTTAGTTCCGTCTCATGCAGTCCGCCTCCTTTTATATTCCTAAAATCCTAGACGACAGGTTGAATACTTATTAAACTTAGTTTTATTGTGAAATTCGCATTTGATGGTTTCAAACCTCGACTTTTAAATCAACATCTGTTCGAGGCGTTTAGATTTGAACCAGATACATTGATGGAATCTTTCAGAATTAGCAGAATGAAATCTGTGACAAAAATATAATAAAAAGTCTTTTATATCAAAGGACAAATAAAGCCAAACTAACAGTTGAGTTTCAGCTGATGTCTTCCTCCAGATCATTCCCTGGGAGTAACAGATTAGCATGTAATTATCCCAGAGATCAGCAGAAACGGAGACAAAAAGGAGGCCGGTCTACTTTAACGAGGCGGCGTGGGGGGAGGAGGTGTTGCAGGCCTCATCACAGGCCGACTGATTGTCTACTTTTAATCCTCGACCTCATTATCACCTCCAGGTCCGGCAGTGGTAGTAAATGAATCTATCTGCCGAGTGTCAAATCTTCACACCTTAACCCTGGTAATCACCCCAAGGTGCAAATGCAGAAGATGGATGGATGGATGAGAGACAGAACGGAGAGGAGAGGAAGACGCAGAGAGCATGGCCGCCGACGCAGAACGCCACTTTATGTTTAAAGCCGATTAAATGTTCTGAAGGTCAGAGAACTTTATTATGAAGAGTCTTTTTATTATCTGAGGAATCAGATCAAAACAATCTTTTACTGAACAAAATCTAAACATGAATACTATAAAGCAGGGGTGCCCAAAGTGGGCCAGTGGCCCAAATTTCTCCTGCCGAAGTTTATCTTTTGTCCCGCCGAGTGTGGTTGTAGAAGCCGTGTGTTTGTGTGTTTGGATTACCGTAATTCCTGAACGGTTTGCTCTATTGGAAAAAACTCCAACAGTCTCTGAAAGCTGAGACGTTGCGTTCTCTTTTCAATATCTAGACATTACGGTAATTTTACCCAGAAGCCCGTGCGGAGCTGCTTTGTTTACTGGTGAGACAGAGGAGAGATGCAGAGAGAAGAGCGGTTGAAAAGAGTTTTTATATCCATCATAGGAGACGTCGGCGTCTCATTCAGGTCATGGGGCGACAAGCTACGAGGGAGCGGCTACTGGTGAGGGATTCTGGGAAATGGTGGTTGGTGATTTTATGGAGGAGCTGTGGATCCAAAAATCCTGATGACACGCTCAACTTATCCGGTTGTTAATCACATGACTCTAAAGTATTTCCATTCCATTCTGTCATTTCGATACATCTCAGAAATCTCCTCCTCCAAGCATAAAACGACTTTTTTTCATAAATTGTCATGTTTCCATTAGGCAAATTTATTACTTCAAAACCAATTTGTGAAAACTTGTAGGTATTAGAGAAACCAGATCAAACAAACCACATTTTGTATTATTTGGTTGGTTCAATCTTCATAAAGACTCACTCCAAAGATGGTTTTGGGGTTTTTAACCTGTTTTTGTAGAATTTTTCTGATTATGGAGGACATATAAGAAGAAAGTTAAGCCTAAAATGGCATTTCTGAGAGGGCTCGTATTTCCTTAGGGGTGTCAAAGTATTGGGTTAATTAAGTTTAATTAATTTCAGACAAGTTATTTTATTTTTTATTGGCATTAATCTCAATTTTGATACATATCCCTTTTGTCATGTTTTCAAAAATAAAAAACAAAACAAAAACAAGTCTGTGTCCAGTTTTAGCCTTTTTAAAAAGTAAACAAAGTCTTGGTTTTATCAGCAGCAGCGCTGTCCTCATGTTTTAACAGGTTCTATGGATTTGTCCCTGTATCTTTTAAACTGGTTTATGTAATTTCTTAACAATTATGTTTTGTTTTATTTCCCGTATTTTATTCTAGTTTTACACAAATCTGTAATTTGTAAAACAAAAAAAGCCCAGCTAAGGACAAATGCTGCAAACTAGCCACGGCTAAAAGCATTATGATATGGGCATGGGACTGCTATTGATAGTATGTCTATGTTTTTATATCTGTCCGTACTCAAGAAATAAATTCAATTCAATAGTTTGACGAGATGTTTGTTATCATAAACTAACGGGGTACATAGATCACACAGGACAGCAAATGGAGTAATAATAATAACATGAATTATGGAATTAATAAGGATTCTGTGGTCTTTATTTTCTTGGTTGCAAAGAAAAAGGTTTCCTCATGTTTTTTTTTCTTTCTTAATTTCTTGAGATGAAAAACAAAACATTATAGAAGTCTCTTATGTCAGGAACACTTCAAGCCAGTTTTAGTTGTATTTTCATCTTTTACTTTGTCACAATGTCAGGAATTTAAATAACAATATCTAAAAATGAGGCTTTTTACTACAATTAATAAGTTAAACATGTTTTAGATTAAAATAGAATACTTCATTACAGGTCACGATTAATTAATGAAACGAGAAAAAGATACAATCTTTTCCCAACGGCTTTTATACAGTTTGAATAAAGAAATCCTCAGAAATGCCATTTGAATCTAAATGTTCTTTATCCACAGTGTGTCCAACTTCATCCTGTTATGTTTGGATCCAGATGAAGAGATCTGGAGATCTTCTCTCTCTTTAAGTTCATTCAGGTCTAACTCCACCATTTCATTCTAGTTTTGTTTTGTTCTTAATTCTAATCATGAAAATGTCTGTGGATATTTCAATTTATATTAAAAATGCTTGTATACAAAATACAGTTTTTTAAATGACTAACTTCCTCATGATTTTTCATATAGATTTATCTGTAAAAACGGTTGCAATCTTTGAATGAAACTAAACTATCGGCCCGTTCTCCTGCAGAACCTGCAGAACCTTCTAACTGAGGTTCTAACAACCGTCAAATCAACTTTCAGCTCCTGGACAAACCGCACTTTCCTTTAACCGTCACAGAGATCAGAGAAAGAGCTTCCAGCTGCAGGAAAACGACTCGATGATAAGTCGCAATATTCTTCCAATGCGTCTGAGCCCTTTGGACAAATCCTACAAATCTATGCTACCTTGAAGAACTATAATCATGCATTATTGAGGCGGCAAAGATAGTGTGTAATAGAGAGATCCTAAACTCATTCCCCCGCTTGAATTATTAATTGAATTCAAATAACAGACAGAATGATTTTCTTAAAATATCTCAATAATTTCTCAGATAACACGCGTGCTGTCAGACAACACGGATGTTTGTCCTTCGTGTCGGAGGATGAAGACTTCACTGCAACCTCTCCATGGAAAGACGAACCGAAACTGGAGTAAAATATGATAATGAGTACAAATGAGATTATTAGGAGTGTGTGTGTCAGTCTGACTGATCCATGATGTCAAAGCAGCCAAGCAAATTCAATTAGGCCTGCAATTACTCCCATTGGCACTAGTGGAGATGCATGGAGGACGTTAAATATTGATGCAAACAGAGATGCCACATTTGTTCGTCTCCAAAGGTGAGCACATCTCCTGACGGTAATCGCCGAACGAGCAGCCGTCACCGTTTATGAACAGGAACCCAGACGAGGAAACAGACGGAGAATGAAGCGCGGTTTTGTAAAAAAACGACTGAAAATGTTTAAATATGTGGAAAAAAACGGAGTCTCATCGATTTACACTTCAGGATTTCACTTATTAAAAATAAAAACATATTTACAAACATATATTTATACGTGATGAAGTGACAGAACATGGAGGACTTTCCACAAACCACAGAAGAAGAATCAGCTCACTGGGAAAGACCACAGAGACCGACTGTTTCTGTTTCAAAAATGTTTTCTAACGACTTCTCTTAAATCTCTGGGATTGTATTTCATATCCTGATTTTCTTAAGTCTTTCAGAGTAAACTATATTCATATACAACTCCATCTCTGAGGCTCCACCCATGTCATGACATCATCCTAGATCCAGCCTCGTCAGCATTTCTCTGTTTCACACGAAAAACAAAACATCCAAATTTTTTGCAAAGATGGATGTGCGTATTCTGCTTATAAAATAAAAGCGTTTTGTCGATCTTTGCTAGTTCCACGGAGAACGTGTGTGTTGTTTTATAGGAGTGGCAAGCATTTATTAAAGTGGCTAGCTCTCCGTGTTTGTGTGGCTAACATTTGCATCATTTGGTAGCGCACTCTTCCTGAAAGGGGCGGTCTTTACTCTGTGATGTCACAATGAGAGAACCTGCTGGTTTTTCTGGGTTGGGAGGGGCTTGTGTTCAGAGAGCAGCTCAGAGATGCATGAAAGGATCAAAACACCACTTTGGGAAGTTTTTTATCAGGAATAAACATAATATATAATTTTTCTTTTCATGAAAGCGACGTTGTATTACGGCTCTATGGAACCCTCAGAGTCTCTGTATCTCTTTAAAAGATTTAAAAACCGTAGAAGTGCTGAGACTTCAGAATGAGGACATCTGCTGGCCGAATGATGCTACAATTATTCTGTCAACAACAAATGAGATCAGGTGACGTTTTTTGTTTAGTTTTGATACTTTTATATGTAATACTTTCTGTGAATCAGAGGAATCTGCACCAACATCAGTTTCATGTAAAAACCTGAAGCTGGTTGATCAAAGATTGGTCTGGTTTTACGTCCAGCAGTAAAATATAAAGTTAAATGAAGAGCAGAGAGTTCCTGTGTGTGAAGGACGCCGCCGTACCTGCTGTTGAACTTCTCAGGATGCTTCTCCCTCATGACGTGGAATCGATGTGCGATGGAGGCGTCCTACGAGGAAGGAAACTGGTTTATTATTGGTTCAGATGCTCTGCGTTTGAACCTGCAGGTCTCGCTGAGACTTCTGGGAGATTTTCTTCTAGCTTTGCATCTATTAAATCAGTGTTCAGGTCACAGACCGCTGTCATGTCAGACGATACTTTCACTGTTCATTATGCTTTGGAGGATAAAGTTTACCTTCATCCTCTGTCAAACACCTGCAGCTGATTTAGACTTTATTTAAACACTAGATTTAATAAAGGAAACATTAAGATGATATCTGGGTTTTTCTTTAACCTGTAACTGTTAAAGTAGAAACTACAAAATCAGACGCCAACTTCAGCCGCGTCTGATTTTTAAGATTCAACTGATAAATATTTTTAAAACGGTCACTAGAACTGCTATTTTCCAAAATAAAATGCACTGTTTGAACAACTTTATTAGCAGAACCCTGGTTACATTACACAGCCAGTAGATGAATATTCTGCATTATTATTATTATTCTTATTCTGGTCTGTGGGAACAACAATAAATCCATGTTTGGAGTAAAGATTCCTGGTTCTTCTCTGTTAAATGCAGCTTTTATTTTGAAGTTGAGAGCTCTTCTGTTTCCTTTTTTCTGCCAAAAGAAACTTGAATATGTTTGATTTCGTTATGTTTGTTTGCTCAGAAGTTTCAGTTTAACAGTCGGAGTGGTGGATGGATTTGGTGGAGAGAATCCAGTCGTTTTTCAAAATAAACTTCCTTCAGAATCCCATCAGTAATAAAACTGCCGTCCGGTACCAGCTGTTCCACGGACCAGTCGAGCACAGAGACACTGATCAGCAGCACATCAGCTCCACAAAGTCTAACTGATTAAACAGGAGATGGGAGGAAACCCCCGTGCCCCCCAACCCCCACATCCTTGTGTTTCAGTCGACTATGAGGGGTTAAAAATCTGGATTTATGGGTATTTTGCTTTGAAAATAAAATATATATTTCTTTTTTTTTTATTAGATAAACAAATTTAATGTACAACACAAACATGAAGGTCATTACAACTGATTTAGCAGAGAAAGACGGTTTAAAGTCAATTTATGTCAAATATACATTTTTATTATTAGATTAGACAAGATGTTTGTTTACATTTATATAAAGTGAGTAATATATATGTGTCCATTGAATTTAGTGCTGCCACAAACGATTATTTTAATAGTCGACTAATTATTTTTCCAATTAGTCGACTAATCGGGTGATGCTCAAAATGGACATAAAACACACATCTTAAACGAACTTAAAGTAAAGGCGATGAAGATGATAGTTTATTAAACTTTTAATGAATCGTGCAGCTTCTGTCCTTCATCAGTTTCTGGTTTAAAAACCAAATAAAACCAAATGAGGTCAGAATCTTAAACTATTTTTCACTAAAGATAAAGTTTATAAAAATATATATATAAAAAGTGAATTTTTTGGTGCTGAACGCTTATAGTTTTATGAATCTATGCAATATGAAGTAATGACAAATCTAATAGTCGACTAATCGTGGCAGCCTGAATTGAAATGTAAAAATGATGACTTAAGTGTAATTTAATATTAAAAAGCTGTAAATAAATCAATTATTTAATGAGAAATCATCAACATTTTAATGTATTTTTGAGGTTCTAGGATGAAGTTTGATTAATGGTAATTTTTTTAGTTGAAAGAGTTTTTTTTCCTCAAATAAACAAAACAAAAAGGAAAATATTAAATCCAGATTTGATTTTGTCGTAATGAAACTAAATTATTTCTCTTATTTTATGGAGAAAAACGGTTTAATTTAATTAAGAAATAAAAGTCAAACGTTGATGTAAATGATCAAAGCAGAAACTCGCATCTGAAACAGAACATCAGGTGTTTTAGTCTGGACCTTCGTGTGGAAGGAAATGTATTTTATTCAGAAAGTTTCAGCTTCTTTTCAAAATAAAGCGCATTAGAGAACGGCAGCTGAAACAAAAAGAAAGCTTTTTATCCAGGAATGATGGAGAAATGATTCAATTCATGTGTTTAAATAAAAAGTGGGGACCGTGGAGTGGATCATCTCCAGACCTCCAAACGCTCTGCAGAGTTTTAACGGTGTGTTTTCAGGGTGACAGACTGAAGCAGAGCCGATGACGGGAGCATGAAGGAATGAAAGAACGCTGAAACTTTGACCCATCCCGCTCTGAAAACACCTCAGGAGAGCGGGATGAAAAGTTGCGGTGAAACTTTTGGGGCTGGCTCCCCTTCCCCCTGAAGCGAATGTTTTGACCCGCTCCGGTTTTGAGTGGCACTATTGAAACAGCACCTACAGAGAGGACCCCATGCCAGCTCTCAGTACAGACGTTCAGGAGAAGCCAAAGAGAAAAATCAATGGGGCTCCTCTTGATGTCTCTTGAAGACGCTGTAAGCTGAAGACCAAAAGCTTTTCTTCAAGATCCCCGCAGACTCGCCTCGCAGCTCCAACAGGAGCAGAAGGGTGAGGTGATGGATGTATCTGAGAGATTGTAACTCGATTTTCTTACAAACAGGACAATAGCAGCAGACAAGAGAGCAAAAGCGAGGAGAGGTTGTCTCCCCTTTGGTTTGAGCTCTATTATCTGAGAAAACTACACAGCCATTTCAAGCAGAGGATGAAGCGCTTTGTCATCCCGCAACAACTCAGAGAAATGCAGAACCCGCTCTGAAGAAAGTTTGGAGGCACGCCTCTGACCCGTTTTCAGACAAACTCACTCCAGCGTTCATCTGAGGGACGGAGCTGCTTCCAAACGCCGTTTAAGACGGAAAAACTGAAACTAAAGTACGAAAAAATCTCAAAATTCAGCTAAAAATGATCACAAGTTCACAAAAAAATTAAAGTTCATCTGTCCATTAATGCATAGCAATAGTCACAATATCAACATCATGAGAATTTTTATTTATGAAAGGCAAAATTATAATGTAGGAATTAATTGAGTTTACTAAATCAGGCATTAATTTGAATAAAATGTTTCTTTTTTGAGGTAATGTAAAGATTATTACATAAAAAACTGTCAATTTAAAGTTTCCAATAATCCTTTAGTAATTTTCCTAAATGAATAAAATAAAGTGTTTCTGTAGAGGTTATGTATCAGGTTATGGAATAATCTCAACAAATCAATTAGAGTCAAATTTAATTTATTAATAAAATAAAAAAAAATCTTTTATAATATGAACAACAAGAGAGGTTGTGAACGGGTTATAAAAAAAAAAAGAAAATACTGCATTTAATTTTTTTTTTTTTTTTTTTTTTAGTTTATTTAAGCAGCCATTTAATGTATGTGTTAAATTCCAAAGAGATATATTTGACTAAAAAGTTTGACTGGTTTAGTTATAATAAATAAATAAGTGTTGTATTTTCTCATTAAGGAGAAGTTTTCCATGTTTTTTTAATTATAAATGTGTGCATTTTATAGTGTTTGTTTATTTTTTTAAAGTTAAAATTGAACATAATTATTTCCTGCTTTAACTGCTGCTTTTACATTTTATTTATCATTTTTATTAGAAATTAAAAAAATTCTTATTTTGATACATTTTAATCTCATTTAAATTCAGTTTTAATGTAATATTTTGTTTTTATTATTATTTGAACTAATTCTTGTTATGTGAAACCATGTTTTTCAAACCTGAGGACTTTTAAAATATTTGACAAACTGGATCAATCACTTTAAATGTGTCGTTTCAACAGAGAAACAATAAAGTTTTTACTTCCAATACGTCTTAATTAAAACTGTTCGACTGGATTTCTATTCATTTGGATCAAATTTTTAAAATGAACACATTAAAAACTGTCACTTTGAATATTTTAACAATAAGACACCCCCCCACCTCCCACCAGTGGGACGCCTTAAAGCCCCCCAATAATTACCAATGTAAGAATTAATACAGATCGTGTGTAATGTTCCCTCATAGCTCAAAGTTTCGTCCAATTACGCGGCGGCCCCAGCGGTTTGACGGTGTGGGGGGAGAGTAATGGCTTTGAGGGGGGGGCGGGGTCATTAGGAGCCTGACTGCATTATGGCAGCGGAGCGCTCAGTGATTAGTTCTGTCTCTCACCCCCGCTCTGATTGAGATCATTACACTTCACGTCACTTCCACATCCTCCCAAAGGGACGGCGCCATTAATCCTGGCCGCAGCCGGGCCCCGCCCCGCCCCGCCGCGCCACGCCGCTGGATCCACACCCGTCCTCACAGGACGGAGGAATGGGGAGAAAACTCAGCAAATGCTGATGTTCTGTTTCAGAGGAGCCGCAGAAATCTGCCTAATCTCAGAGGTAATTAGAAGATTGAGCCGTCTCCTAATCTAAAAACCTGATGAGGAGTAAATATCAGATCACACCCAAACCCACGGAGAGCCGTCCTAATCCCCACAAACGACTCCATCCTGACGCCCGTCTCTGCTCGGAGAACGCTGACTCAACAGAAAACTGATACATTCATAACAACCACGAAATAAACATCAAATCGTCACGTTTGAGTCATTTTCTCAGGTGAAAGAAATGAATCTTCAATTCAAAACAGAATCAGTTTCACAATCCAACAACAAACTGAAGGTTTATCGTATAAAATGAAACTCATTTATGGTTCAGGACTGTTTTCATGAAACTAGAATCAAGACGAGGATAAGAAAAAATGAGCAGACTGAAGTTTAGATTCAAGATTCTGAATGGGTTCATTTCATTATTTAAACTTAAAGGTAACACTTTATAATAAGATTTATTAAAAAGCTTTATTAACACGTTAACAAACATTATAAATGTGTTTATAGGGTTTTATTAAAACATTTATTAGCATAATAAGCCAACAAAGTTTATTAAAATACTTAGTAAGATTCATTAACATTTAAAGTGAGACCATTATCTACATAGTAATAAACTTTATACAAGCTTAATAAATGGATTAACTATCTTAGTCAATATTATATTGAGTGTTTTGCAGCATCTCATCTAAAATGTGACTAAAAATAAAATGTTTTGACCACTTTCAAACAAAGGAAAGAAAACAGATAAAACACACCTGAAAACATGATTAGAATTAATATTTTGATGTCATTTATTTTAATTCATAATCTATACTGCTCCTTTGCTGTTTTGTTTTACTGTTTTCTATGTATTGTTGAAATAATAACTCACAAATAAAGTAAATTAAAATACGCAGCAAACTGCAAAAGATTTTTAGGAGAGCAGAAGGTTTACATGAATAAATTAATATAAATAATATATATAAAATACAGATGTCCTTACTCTTGGATAATGACCAGTCAGTCATGTGATTTTCTTTCTAGATATTTCAGGTTAGATTTCTGATTGGTGCAGTGAGATTCACGTGTTGTTTTGATTTAAGATCCCGGTTCGCACTTGTTCTCGGCCGTGGACCTCGCCTCTGGCTCGTCTTAGCTGTTCCCCAGTCCTATCTGGCTGAACTCTATTTAAATACGTAGTTGTAGAGTTAGATAAGCTAACTCTTCTTTACTGGTCCTGGTAAATCTCCTGTCCGTCTTGGAGATGATCTCTCCTTCATGTGATCATCCCTGAGGTTTCTTCTTTTTTCATGAATCTGCATTTAATCAGTTTAGTTTAGCAATTAGCTACTGTTTGTATTTTGTGACCACCCTTCTGCTTTTATGCAATTACCGAAGCCCAATGAGGACATTTTTTGTGATATTGGGCTATATCAATAACATTGAATTAAATTTAAAAAAAAAAAAGTTTAATTCTTTAAAACAAAACAGAGGTTTTGATTTTAATTTTTTAACTAACTTGATTGTAGGCGTGCCGAGTCAAAACTGTCATGAACCTGAAATCTTCTGATAAATGTGATGTTTAAAAACTCAGATCCACATTCTCCAGACCTCTTTGGGTTCAGACTAGAATCTCAAACATGAACTTTAGTTTTGGTGGTGTTTTCCCGCCGTCACAGTCACTTCCGTCCCGTTTTTAAACTTCTTTTCAGGTTTGTATTTTTTTGGTTCGTCTCCACGCCGCCGTTCAGACGAAGCTGCGAGCGTTTCTTCACAGCAGCAAACGGATGAAACATGAGAGGATGAACGTTCAACACCCCCCACACACACACACCATATGTTTGGCCTGTATTACACACACGGTTCTCGTCTATCACAATGTTAACTAGACCCGTCTGCTAATATCCTCAAACACGGTCATTAGGGGCCCGGGCTGGAGGTGTTATTCAACTAACATTTGTGAGGCCATGCATCACTTACGCCCCCGTCACAGTCCACTCAGACCCCGCAGCCCCCAGTAGCCACCTGCAAATGTCAATTACCATATTTCCCCCTGACATTTATCAGTAATGGCCCACATGAGCAACGTGAAATCAGTGTCATTACGCGGGAGATGGGAAGGCGAGCTGACGAGAGCCGCGTAACTCCACGCAGACGCTCGACGGCGCTCGCTCGAGGATCAGGGGCGGTTACGGCTTGAGCACATCTCAATAAAGGCCTAACTACAATTTGATCAGGACAAATAAATGGACTGATTACCCCGCTCCAGCAGGTGCTGCAGCTTCTACCAAAAAAACCTTTGAGGAGGGAAGAACAATGACTGCGTCCGCTCAGGCCTTCTGCCTCGCTGCAGCTTCAGTCGTGGCTGTTCCGCGCGTATGATCAAACGGGACACGCTTACTCATGCTACGGTTAAAATCCTGTGTTTTGAGTTTTTTTACAAGCTCAGCTCCAAAAGCCACGCTCCCTCAGAGGAGATTTTGGAAACGGAGGCTTCAGATCAACATGAAAAATTGCTTTTTAAGACATTGAGGTTGTGGGATTTTGATTAAAAACTTCATAATCAAAACATCACTGGGAACGTTTTATTTGTTAAAAAATGGTCATTCGGAGACTTTAACACACGTTTAGTTCAATGTGTTCACACTGCACAAGCAGGAGGGGGCTTCCCCTCTTCTTCTTTCAACCCTAGCGCACTTTCGCCGGGTGATTTTCACCCGAGCAGAAGTATTTACAGGATTTCAAAATATTGCATTTTTTTGAGTGTCATAAAGTCATACATGTCCCAGGAATGGGAGGACCAAGGCCAGGTCTCCAGTATCATTATTATTTTTTTTCTTAAGATTTGTTTTCTCAAATTAATATTTCTTTGGTCATTTTCAATCATGTTTTTATCTTATATTTTACATTAAATAAAAGAAAGCTGATGTATGTTGTGTTATTAATGTCATTAATATAGTGGGGAGTCAATTAAAATAAATAAATACAAAGCAGTTTGGAAAAAAATAAACTATTGCTCTGACACAAAGAGAAACTGTTTTTATACAAATATTATTTGGAATTCTGTGTTGGTTTATGTGAATTTTGGAGGAAGTGGGCGGAGTCACTAGCAGGGGAATATAAGGTGAAAAGTTTGGGGCGTCGGCTGCTATCAGAGGAGGAAATAAGAAGAAAAGGTTACAAGAGACTCCAAGAAGAAAAAACAAAGATAACATATTAAAGAAAGATAAATTACAGGTGGAAATCACAACAGTTGGACAATTAAATGTTAGTTTTGAATATTAGAAGAGACTGAAAAGAATAAAAGGAAGTTCTTCATTTTGCTTATGAGAATTTGTATTATTTGTATTAATTTGTTTGATTACAAAGGTAATGTATTCATTTCTGTAGAGTGTATTTCATACAAAACGTTACACCTGCAGATTAAGGCAGGGGTGTCCAACTCAATCACTCAAGGGCCCAAAATCTAAAAGACACCTTAGATCGCGGGCCAAACAGCAAAAACATTAAACACTCTAAAACTACATTTTTAGAGCTTAAAAACTGTAAGTTTTAACATAACTATGAACTAGATACAAAGCATTACCTGTGATAATGCTAGTGTGAATGCTGTAAGATGAATTTGGCCGCTGAGGATGCTGAAATCAATAACTGAAAATCCTGAAGCCGATAGCTGAAAACCCTGAAGCCGATAGCTGAAAACCCTGAAGCCGATAGCTGAAAACCCTGAAGCCGATAGCTGAAAACCCTGAAGCCAATAGCTGAAAACCCTGAAGCCGAAAGCTAAAAACCCTGAAGCCGATAGCTGAAAACCCTGAAGCCGATAGCTGAAAACCCTGAAGCCGAAAGCTAAAAACCCTGAAGCTGATAGCTGAAAACCCTGAAGCTGATAGCTGAAAACTAAAAACTTAGCCGTTAGCCAAAACAGCTGGCAAGCAGCTGAAAAAATAGCTAAAGTTCAAAATATGCTAAATAACTGAAAAAAGCTTAAATTAGCCAAAACAGCTAGCATGTAGCTGAAATATTAGATAAACTCCAAAACAGCATTAAAAACTTGAAAAAAATATAATAATAACTTTCATATTTTACTCTCCATAAAAATATATTTTGTCAAAATTATACAAGTTAGAAATAAACATAAGATAACATCGGGTCATTAACAATAAAATAAAATGACCTGGAGGGCCGGATCCGGCCCCCGGGCCTAGACTTTGACACACGTGCCATAAGGTGCAGCCTTTCTCTGTGACCCTCCACAGACCAGACAACCCAAAAACCCTCCTCACCTGTTCAGGTGTATTTTTAGACACGTGAGTTAACCGCTCTTCTGTGAGAAAAGCGTCTCCACCAAAAAGAGTTTATTCCTGTTAAAGTCTTCACAGCACGAAGGTTCAGGTGGTTAAACTCGTCTGATTATCTCAGAGAGCGCCACGCCTTGATGATTGTGATGCGTCGCCGTCATGTGTGATCTCTCCTCGTCTGCCGTCGGCGCGGCGTGCTGAAACTTTCCTCACAGGTGATCTCATTACAGGTGTGTTTGCCTGCATGTGTTGGATGTTCTGCTAAAAAACTGACTTTTGTTCTCAGGGTTTAACGCAAACGAACCAAAAGTTTCACTAAAATCACCAAAGTGACGCTGTTTTCTGGACTTTATCTAGATCCTTTACTCCAGAATGCAGGTGAGCGGTTTATTCATCCAGAGACAGAACTCTCCTTCAGTCTTACCTTCACACCTGAGAGCTGCTCAACCTGCAGCCAAGGAGCCGCCTGAACCAGAACCAGAACCCTCCAGTCACAGAGCCCAGCCCTTCCTGTCCCGTCTCCTCCACTCACAGGTCAAAGGTCAACAGACCAGCACTGACAGTTGTTAAACTCTAAACAATAGTCTCCTGTTAACCGGTACCGGTCCATAGTCCTATGGTCACATCGGGTCACAGAGAAAACACAAACACTCTGAAGGAAGTTTTATTTTGAAAAACTGCTGGCTTCTTTATTATTTCAGACTCACGTCGGGTCGTACATCCACTGCTTTCTTAAAGCAGCTGCAGCTAACCTGAAAGCTAGCACGGTAACACAAAACAAAGTATTCAAGTTTCTTTTGGAAGAAAAGAGGAAGCAGAAGAAGAAGAGCTTTCCCCTTCAAAATAAAAGAAATTTGAACTTAACAGACAAGAAACAGAAGTCTTTACTACTAACAACGCAGAATTCATTCATGCGGAGTATTCAGCCACCGGCTGTGTAATGTTACGAGGATGTTGCTAATAAAGTTGTTGATAAAACATTGTAAAACTTGTAATTTAAAAGTCAGACGAGGTGAAGTTGGTGTCTGATTTTGTAGCTTCCACTTATGGGTTGAAAAAAATATAGATCAAATTTTAATGGATTCTACATGAAATCTAGTGTATAAATAAAGTTTAAAGCAGATATTTGATAGACAACGATGAACTTTATCCTCAGAAATGAAAGGAAACTAGAGGACAGATGTCTTCAGAGCCACATGTGGCTCTTCTAGCCCTCCATGGTGGAAAAATACAAATATGTAAAGTTTAAAAAACAGTAAAATAACATATTCAGACTTCAGAGAGGCCTCCAGGAGGAAACAGTAAAACCATTGTGATTTGATGATCAAGAACTAAACATTTGGACAAATTCCAGTGTTTTAAGTGTGCCTCGTGGTTCAAAAAATACAGTTAATTAGCTGTGTTTTAAATTTAGATAGTTAGATTTATGTGTTTCTGGCTAAAATGCACCACAAATGTTTAAAATAAAAAGTTTTTTTTTCATTGCTGAATTTACATTACCTACCACGAGATTTACTCCATCTGTGTAAAACAGGAAGTCTTTTATTTTGAAAGGAAGTCTTGTGAACCTCTGTTAAAAGTTATAAACTGTTTCATATTTGGGGAACAAAAATATATTTTCTCTAAAAGTTTGTTTTATGAATGTAAAAAGAATAAATCTGAAACTCAAAGTATTGTTTTATTTTTCTGACGGACGTTTGGAGAATCGACCCGAACATCTTTTTAAGTGTTAAGTTTTCAGACTCCTGCTATAGGATTAAAGGAGATTGAGCGTTTTACATCCCGGTCTGAGAAAATATCATCTGGATAGAACTGCTCTAGTACGCCATCCAGAGAAGTTTATAACTGTGTATTTTTAAGGATGTCCATCTTCATTAGATATCTGTTGCGTCTCTCCTTTAGAGCTGCCACAGACGATTATTTTAATAGTCGACTAATCACCGATTATTTTTTCCGATTGGTCGACTAATCGGGTCATGCGCAAACTGGATGTAAAGACGCTGAAGTTGATAACCAGCTGAAATATTAATTAAATGCCAAATTAGCCTAAAAAATAAAAAGAGCCAAAGTTAACCAAAATAGCTAGCATGCTGCTGAAATATTAGCTAAACTCAAAATTAGCCTAAAAAAAACAGAAAAATCCTAAATGAACCAAAATAGCTATGTCGCTGAAATATTAGTTAAACTTAAAAATAGCTTAAAAAACTAAAAAAAGAAACCTTAAGTTAGCCAAAACAGCTAGCATGTAGATTAAATATTAGCTAAACTCCATAAAAGGCCAAAGAAACTTAAATTAAATGCCAAAATATTCCAAAAAGCTAGCAGAATGCTATTATAACTTTTAACTTTACTACACTCTGACTTCATACAATATAAAGTAACGACTAATCGACTATTAAATTAGTTGTCGATTATTTTAATAGTCGATTAGTCATCGATTAGTCGACTAATCGTGGCAGCCCTACTGTCCTTCACTTGAACCCGTTTCCCACATTTCTCTCTCTTCGTGGAATAATCCGGCTCTCGTTTGGTTGTAATGACGCTGAACGTGCGAGTCGCGGAGGCGTTCGTGTTGCGGTTGAACTCGTGTTTGTTCTCAGCGTGGGAGCGGCTCTCTTTTGACACTTTAAACGTGAGACTCGGCGCCGTCCCGGTGGCGGGGAGGTGTTTCTGTGCAGAGAGGCATCATGCTGTCGCTAGGCAACCTGCAATCAGCTGTCAATTACCGCTCCGCGCATGCGGTTACAATTAAAACCTTCAGCAAAGACGCTGTTTTTATTGCAGTTTCGTGTAAAATGGGGTCTGGTCATGTGACCTCTGTGGTTCAGGGTTGTTGTTGTTGGTGTTTGTAGTAAACGACGGCGGCGGCAGACTCACCACTCCGATGGAGAAGTAGTTGTTGATGATGCTGTACGGCACCGGGTCTCCTCGCTCCTCCTTATCCGTGGGAGTCACGTCGATTTTCCAGCGGTCCAGCACCACCTGGGAGCTGTTCTCGATGTCCCGCAGGATCTTGAAGAGGCTCTCGCCCTCGTAACCTCCGGGAAACAGATTTAAAACAGGTCCAGGTCAGGAGATGACACTATACAGACACGTCCAGAGCTTTCACGGTTTAAAGACCAAAAAAAACAAAAAAAAAAACTGAATATTTTCAGTTTTAAAAACTTCTATGGAGTTTGATCAAGATCAGCTTAAAGTCATTGAAAAATAAGATTGTGAAAGCGGAAATAAAATTAACAGAAAATTTAAAAACAGTGAATTTGAAAGTAAAAACTTTATCATTATTTTTTTAATAAATAGATTAAAAAAAGTTTTAAATTTGTAAAACTATTTGAATAAATAAAAATTGTAACCAAATGAAAATATTTATTAGTAACAGCTGCAGTTTTACATTAATCTCTTCACTACAGATAACATTTACAGCTTTGCGCTAATGTTAGCTTAGCTTATCTAACGATGATCCCTCTTCAGCGTCATAATTCATACAACTTCCTGTGACATCACTACGACCATCACATTAGTCGTCAATGATTTTAATAGTCAACATAGTCATGACTAATTGACTGATCGTGTCCCCGTAGTCCATGGGCTCAAAGCCCCGCCCCTACAAAAAATTGGGATCTGTACCAAAAATGAAAATTGAAAGTGACGACAGAGAAAATACAAAACAGCAGCTGTTACTAATAAACATTCCTCATTTGGTAACACTTCATGTTTATAGTTTTTATTTATTCAAATTTTCAGTATTTCTTCTATCTATTTTAATTTTAAAAATGTGTTTTTTACTAGAGTTAAAAATTGTTTTCTATTTGTCCGATTATTTTCAATGTTTATTTACAATCTTTCATATTTCATGAAGCTTTTTAAGAATTCACTAGTGCTTAAACCGTCGTCCCTTTAGGATGAAAAGCGCTTCATTTCCTGTTTAGCAAGACTGCGAATGCAGCAGAATGTTGCGTCGGTACCTCCTCCCCAGCGCAGACACCTTGCCAGGTCGTTGCCCGTGCCAAGAGGAAGGATGCACACAGGTGGGTTCTTGTCCAAGTTGGCCTTATCTAGAACGGAGGGAACGGCGATCAACAACAAGCTGCTGAATGAACCAAAGACGAGCGAAGCTCCAGAGAAAAACCCATTTTGAGGGTCTGCCTGTAAGACCCGAAGACAATCTGAACATTTCCAGTTCCACCATCTATTTCAGAAACACATTTTGCCTGATGGTGATTACCTGCCTTTGTTTTGATTGATAAAAAATTGAAGCAATTTTTGATGGCATGAAAACAAGTCTTCAGGACCACACGGAGGAGGCCAGGTGAGTTCTGCTTCCTCCAAATGACGGCTAATATGTCATTTTCTTACTCAGGCAATCATCTTATTTGAGCAGCTCTAACTGCGCAGGCCTGGAGGTAATGAAAGGGTTTATTTTTAACCCAGAAAAGGGGATTCAGGCGAGCAACAACAAGGAAAAGGAATACTTTTAAATATACTGCATTTTTCCAAAAACAGAAAAAGAAAACAAAATAAACACGACATGTAAAATTTACAGGAAAAAAGTAAAATATAGACTGAACCTCCAGATTTTTATGCTTTTCTTTGTCCACCTGAAACCATCACTTTTTCATGCATTTTGCATCTTTAATGCATTCAACTGTAGCACCAAAGTGTAGACTGTACAAAGAGAACTGGACCGAGTGACTCCTCCCCCTCGATGTTCCAAACTGGAAGTGGATCCAAGAATCTAAAATCCCATAGACTTCTATAGAGAAATAAACAGCTGCTCCTCAGTCATTCTATTGGTCAGAAAGCCGTATATCGTCCAATAGTGGGCGGTCTCTGATTGACGCCTAACAGAGGCGGGGCTCCTTTAAGACCCGCCCATCTGCCCCGGATCGTGCAGACTCTCTGTGGTATCTGAGTGATGATCCAACGTAGAATTGGTCCAAAAAAGCGTTTAAACTGAGTGTGTTTACGCCACAGAAAACATTCTGGTGAACAAGAAAGACGCAGGCAGACGCTGATCCTGAAGAGAAATGATCACAAAGCAAAGAAAACGAGTGAAGAATCAGAAGAACTGCTCTGAGCAGCGACAGGAAGGAGCGCGTCTCCAGGAAAACGATGGAATAAACACATATTTATCATGATTTTAAATAGTGATCCATATTTTTAGTAGAGCTGGGTTGATCAAATCGATTAACTTCAGCCTAATAGATCAATAATCGATTCATAAAAAACATATTTAGCACATAAAGCTAAAGTCCGCTAGCTTGATGCTAACATTTAATAGAGTTTCCCATAGGAAGGCTAGTGCTAACGTTTAGTCGACGTAAACTGACTAAATAAACATCTTTACATGATTTTTCCAAACTCTTTAAGTAACCATTTGTGGTCCATAACACAGTTTTTTGTTCAGTCTTTGCTTATTCTTCATGATAAAAGTGTAATGCTATAGCGTGATCGCCACCTAGTGTCCAAACTGAAACTTCCTCCAGGAGAAGCAGAACAATGTTTACATGTTAATGATCTGAACATTTATGTTAGAACTTCTCCATGTAACTCTGGATGATATTAATTATTTCACTGATACATTTTACAGTCTGTTAACTGGATCAGATTAGGATAAATATGTTCAAAACATATAGTATTTTATTAATGCATTTCTAAATAAACGTGTAAACTCAAAATTGAATTAAATCTAATGGAATTGACAGGATTGAAAGAATAAAATTTGTAAAAAAAAAATTGTTTCTGGAATTTATTATGATACCCAGACCTAGTTTTTAGTTACCTTTTATCATTTTAAACTCATACTTATTATTCATTTTTCTAAATGTTAACTTCTTCTTTAACTTTTGTATTTATTTTATCTTTTCATCTTGTAATTTCTCCTTGGGATTAGTACATTCTGTCTGCGATGGAACAAACGCTGCGGCTTTTTTATAAGATACAGTAACTCTTCTTCCTCAAATACTTCTTTTTTTTTTTTTACATCAAATCTTCTTGATAATCCTAATTTTTAATAATATTTTTTGTCTCATTCAAGTTAAAAACTGACCAATCAGATGCCTCAATAAAAGTAGGCGGAGCCCGCTGGTCCCCACATCCAACACTCAAAATGTTTGACAGATTTTCTATAGGCTCTTATCAAGAGGTAGGGTGTGGCCTTCCAGAGCGGTTGCCATAGAAACGGTGACTCAGACAGACTTGGACCAATCACTGCCTGCGCCGCGTCCGGATTGTGAGAACAACGTCGCCTGAATTGACTTCACGTGGTTGGAGTAAATCGTTCTCTATGGATGATGTCACACTGACTCGGTCCAGTTCTCTGATATACAGTCAATGGTTTGGAGCCCAAAAGCTGGAAGAGGATTTTATTTAAGTGAAGTTGCTCTGAAGACAGAAATAAACGACAAAAGCAACATTAAATGAAAGACGATCACCGATAAAGTCGAGGATCCATCCCACAGTGCCGTCTCCTCCACAGGCCAACACCCGGCAGTCGGGAACGTCCCTGAAGAAGTTCAGCCTGCAGCAGACACATGTTTAGTAACGTTTGAGCCGGCCGCTCCTGCACGCAGCCGTCAGCACGGCAGAGCCCCCCCCCCGGCCCACAGGACAGCGCGTGTTGCATTGATATCCTTCATTCAGAGCGCTCGCCCGCCTGTCACGGCACTAATTGGATCATGACAGGCAATGTTCAGTCCAACTTCTTCCGTTCCTTCACAATAACAAAGCCCTAACTGAATGAGCCAGCCTCCCAGCCTCATATGGCGGGTAAATGATTCGCTCAATTACTCTCCGACTGGGGCTGCAAACCTTATTAGAAGCAAAACAGACGGCCGACGACATGAAAGGCAACTTTGGGATATTTAAATACCAAGAAACAAACACTTCATTTGCTCTAATTGCATTACGGAGGGAGCTAATTGTCAGCGGTGTGTGCGGCGGCCCGGGCCCGCGGTGTCCGACGCCGACCGTCCGCCCCGCTAATGCGTGCTGCGGTGAACACGCTCCACTGAGCATTAACAAGCAGGCCAGGGTCACCTGGGACGCCGCCAGGCAGCGGCGGCGGCGAGCGGCGAGCTTCAGGCTGCTGTTTATTTAGGACCACAAAGATGCCACTTAATCAAAGCCAAACAACGGGGCGTCACGGCGCCGCAGCATTCCTGTGAGGAAGCATGCATGCATGTAATGATCCACTCCTCCTTCTAATGACAGGTGTGAACCGCGAGGACCCACGGGCGGCGGCGGCGGCAGCCTGATCGGCGGTATGCACAGAGAGTCGTCACGCTCCAAGCTGATGCCGTCATCTCCAGCGTTGGTTATGTCTGAACTCACCTCATCTGAGGCCGTCCTGCGAGCAGGAAGTGACTAGAGCGCCTAATGCGGCGGCGGCGCCTGCATCTGATCGTGGTCATTAGAAACGTAAACACCAGAACTTTCATCTGGAGTTTTCCTTTCATTTTTAACTTTTTTTTCTCAATAATAAACATAAACATAAATACAGATACTGGTGACAATAAACAGATTTAGCTGCTTTGATTTGTTGGAAAGCAGCTTTAAGGTTTTAAAAATGAGCTGATCCGTTAACCTTCATTTAATTCTAATGAACTGATGTTGATCAACCACACGTCTGATCATTTAGAAGAAGTTAAAACCATGTTTGGTTTAAATATGAAGGAAACGACTAACATGAATTGTAACCAACCGTTCTGCAGACTCGTCAGAAGAGAATTTGATCTGCATTTTCTTTTGAAACGACGTCTCGTTAATCTCTTCAGATCCAATTATCCTTTTTCTGATTCTTTCAGTAGAGAAAAACACTTTGAAGTCCCATTTCAACTATAATTTTTCTACCCAGTGATCTTTTAATTATGATTTTTAGCCAAGATTATAAAATAAACCTGTCGCTAGTTTATAGCACGTTAATCTGGGCTTGGAAGGTGCTATAAGCTAATGGGAGAAAGAGTAAATAAAGGGTTGATGGGAAATAAGTTCTGGTACAGTCTTGGAATATATTGCCATAAATATCGTATCATGAGTTAGGTATCGCGATGCATATCGTATATCGCGATGATACGTATTGCATCAACAGACTCTTGCTAATGCAATATGTAACATGATATCTAGCTCACAATACAATATGTATTGTGATACGTATAATATCAATAGACTCTTGCCAATGCATTATGAAATGTGATACATATTGTATTGTGTGCCTGGTATCCCGATATGTATTGTATCATCAGGTACTTGCCAATGCAATACGTATCACGATACCTGGATTCTACAATATGCATCGCAATACGTCCCTAGACTGTACCAGAATAACTTTTTACTATTTTTTTTTTTAAAAGAGTTTGACTTAGTGACTGAGTATTAATTTATTGTAATAAAATGTTAAATTTTGTTTGATCTAATGATCCCAACAGTAAGAACTGCAACTGTCTCTCAATCCATAGTTTTAAATGATACTGGCAGTAACGTGGGACAGAGTTACTATCCCGTACTCATTCCAAATAAATACTAAGTAGTAGAAATCTCAAAAAACATTTAACACAATCTGTAAGTGGACGGAGTGGAATTGTATCGTAGTCAAAAACCTCAAACAGCAGATTATTTTCTGCTCCTGATCATCACAATTTGAATAAAAACATTCTCAGTTTTAATCTTGAATTATTTTATACGTGTCCTCCATCATGAGAGAAATGCTACAAGAGCATGTTAAAAACATGAGAGTCCTTCTGTTAGAGCTAACACAATTAAGGATTTTATTTGACGATTTGTTGTGGATTTATCACTTTTTCCATCAAAAGAATATATTATATATATATATATATATATATATATATATATATATTTTTACATTAACCCCTTTTTGCCTGAATAAAATCCCGTCCGATCAAAGTGTTTGATGGGTTAAAAGAACGCGTCTGGATCCTCTGGGTTTGATCTGGATTCTCTTAACCTGGTTTCAGGACTGAAGTCTTTGTTCTGGACTGTGGGCGGAGCCTCTTACCCTGGCATGGGTCCGTTCTTGGCCAGGTTGTACACTTGTCTCGGGTTCAGCAGATACTGGAACTTCCTGTAAATCCTGAAGCAGAGAAGCAGAGTTCCGAATGAAGAGCGGCCGCTCAGGTTAACGTGAGCGGGCGATCGAATCGGAGCGAGGTGAGGCGAGGTGAGGCGGCGGAGGCCCGGACGGCGCGGGGGGACGGACCCGCGGCCCCCTGAGGACAAACCATTAGAAAGACTAATTCATTTTAATTTCAATTCCATTATATCAACTGGCTGAAGTCGTATTTTGATCTCATAATTTAAACAGATGAGAGTCGGCATAATAAGAAGTGAATGAATATGTTTCAGTAATAACCCAATTAGCCCTGGGTTAAAGCGGGGACGAGGCCGCGGCACGCCACACCAACGAGCGTGCACGTGTCTGTGTGTGTGTGCATGCACACGTGAGTGTACAGGTTAGTGCATGAATACGTGTGAGTGCATGTATGCGTATGAATGTGTGTGTGCACGTGTAAGTGCATGTTTGAATGGGGGTGTATATGTGTGTGTCCATGTATGTGTATATGTCTGAGTGCACGTGAGTGTGCATGTATGTGTGCACGTGAATGTGCATGTACATGTGCACGTGTGAGTGTGCATGGATGTGCACGTGTGAGTGTGCATGTATATGTGCACGTGAGTGTGCATGTATATGTGCACGTGTGAGTGTGCATGTAAATGTGCACGTGAGTGTGCATGTATATGTCTGAGTGCACGTGAGTGTGCATGTAAATGTGCACGTGTGAGTGTGCATTTGTTTGAGTGTATGTATTAGTATGTTTATATATGTGTCCATACTTGTGTAGTGTGCATGTATGTGTGTTTGTGTACGTTTGTGTGTGTATGGATGCAAGTGAGCACAGGTGTGAGTGAGCCAGTGTTTTTAAGTGTGTGTGCATTTGAGATACCGTGTGTGAGAGCGTGCACGTGTGTGTGAGTACATGTTTGTGCGTTTGTTTGCATGCAGGTTAGTGTGCATGTGTGTGTACGTGCATGGATGCAGGTGTGTGTGTTAGTGTGTGTGTGAGTAAATGTGAGCAGTGTGAAGTGAATGTTGTGTGTGTGTGTGTGTGTGTGTGTGTTGTGGGACCGTTGTGTTATCCCGAGAAGCTCCACACTCGGGCCGTCCCGGCCGCGGCGCCCCCCTCTGAGCGCGGCTGTCGGGGCTTCACAGGCCTCTCGTGGAGACGGGCGGTGTTCTTACCTCTCCCCCTGCTTCCCCCCGCTCTTCGGATTGACAAACACCAGCAGAGGATGAGTGCCCTCTATTGTTGTGATCTGTGTGGAAGATGTCAAAACAAACGCTCGGTGTTTGGAGACTGCAGGAAGCTTCACAGGAATTCGCTTTCAAGCCCTTTCCCTCAGACCTTCTATCGGCTTTCTGCGGCGAGCCTTCAGCGCCGTCTTCCTGTTGGCCGGCCGAGCGCAGAGGAAAAGCTTTCAGCGCCGCTCGGCTCAAACTCCTGGAATCTAAACGAGTGAGGGCCGAGCGAGGCCCCTGAAGAAAGAGCTGCAGCAGAGTCTGGCTCTTAAACCTCAAAAACCAGCATTTATTTAAAATATACATGGTTATATTTGATCATATATTATTCTAGAGGTTTAAAACACATTTATGTTGAGTCCATAAATGTCTGTAGGACACAGAGGTTCGTTTCACACTGGTCTGTTTGGTCCACACCAGAGTGAAACCGCTCCACCTGGACCAAAACATGAGGAGTTCTGAAGATAGAATGGAATATTACAAAATAAAAGCATTTCATAGAATAAAGTAATACGTCAAGTCCTGTTTTCTGAAAATGAAGTTGGTGTGAGCCTCCACATAGTACGATACAACTAAAACTATCATTTCTGGTTCAGCTCGTGTCCCATGATGCATTTGGATCTTTACTACACTGCTAACTGATGACGGCCTGTCGAGTCTTTTCAATGTCCTCTAAAACTAAATGGATCTAAAAAAATTAGTCTAATATTATATTATTACTAATATATTATATGGAGTCAGATTGTAGTACAGTTAAATAAAGTTGTGAATATATATGAGTCAGTGAGACCCAAACTAATTTTTTTGTGAGAAATAGTTCCTTCGTTTCAGATGCTGACCTGATGTTTAGTATCCATTCACACTATAGTGATTCTTATACTAAAGTAATCCTTTCTGTACGTTTTTCAGCTCATAAAAACTCAATCTCACTTTCAGAGATTTCAGTCATCTTCATATCACGTTCAGCTTGTTCAGGACATTACTGATTGTATTTATAAACTTTATAGTTTTTGAAATATTGAGCCCAATATAGAAATGAATGAGAAAGTATATTAACAACAATTATTTAATATGTTCATGGGTTTCATCTTTTATAGTGATTTGCCAAAAGATTTGGAGTTTAGCTAATATTTTAGCAACATGCTAACGTTGTTGGCTAATTTACTGTAATTTTTGGGCTAATTTGGAGATTAGCTAGCATTTAAGAAACAAGATAGCTTTTTGCTAATTTGGCATCTATTGAGTTTTTTTATGCTAATTTGGAGTTTAGCTAATATTTTAGCAACATGCTAACGTTTTTTTTTTGGCTAATTCGTTATCTACTGAGGTTTATTAGCCTAAATTAAAGTTTAACATCTATTTTAGCAACATGCTAACGTTTTTGACTAATTAAGTTCACTGAGGAATTTTGGAGTTTGGCTAGCATTTAGGCAACAAGCTAGCATTTTTGACTGATCTTGCATCTACTGAGGATTTTTTTTTAGCTAATTTGAGGTTTAGCTAATATTTAAGCAACACACAATATTTCTTGCAAAATTAGCATGTATTAGGGATTTTTCAAGCAATTTTAATTTTAATTTTTCTGAATTTCAGGTCAATTTTAATGGAATTTCCAGTGTTTTACAAATGTAACATTTTGCAAACAGCTTTTGGATTTTCAGTAAATCCCTCAAGCAGTTAAAGTAAACTGTGTTGCCATTTTCAGCGATAACTTTCAGCAAAAAGCCTTCCCACTAACATTATCACAGGTAATGTAACTGTTCTAGTTTAATCTTGTTTTAATCCCAGAAACTAATGAAGGACAGAAGCTGCAGAATTCACTAAAAAGCTTAATAAATGATCGTCTTTCTTCTCTTTCTTTGTAGTTAGTTTAAAGCTATAATGATGGTTAGATGTGTTTTACATTAACGTTGTGCATGACCCAATAAGTCAACTAATTGTAGAAACTAATGGGTGATTAATCGACTTAAAATAATCGTTTGTGGCAGCACTAACTTATAAAAAAAACAATTTTAACTCACCAAAAGGTTCAGATTTGTGAAAGTTTAATGTTTGTTATACGCTCTACGTCTTTCATACTGGAACACAATATTTTTCTTTTTTTGTTGTTTTTATTTGACTTGATAAACTTTTGTCCCATTAATTTATTACAATAATCTTGTCAATTCTCAAATTATTTCACAAATGTATTCTTGTATATCTTTGACTTATTTTCTCATGTTTTACGGCTTTATTCTTGTAGTATTAGAACTTTTTTCTACTATTTTAAGACTTCATTCTCATAAATTGTTGCATTTCAGTTTCTGGTCTTCCTAATACTCCGACTCGCTGAAAGGAGAAACATGGAAACATGTTTTTAAATGTCGTGTAGTAAATTTCTCTGGAGTTCTTCCGTTTTCTGACCCACATGAGTCGAATCCGTCTGAAATCAGTTTGTTTGAAAAGTCTTTACGTCTGACGTTCCTCCCTCACTCGTGACTTTAAAACATCTTTTCATTTGTTCTTTTATTTCCTGATAATCTCACAAACAGATGCAGGTGAGGAACGTCCAGGTGTGGACGATAACGAGCAACTTTTTCAAAATAAAACTGATGAAAAACATGATGTCCAATTTTATCTAAATGAAATTTCAAATTTATTTTCAAAAATCATCTTTTTTTTGTTAAATTAAGCTGTTTTAAATTGTGAATTTATCATTTTATTCTGATAAAATTTAGTCTAGTTCATATTTTAGTTTCATACAGTATATACTGTATGTGTATGCATGTCTAATTATTTCGTATTTCTAATGCAAACCTCAGTCAAAATTTTGGCTTTATGTGGTTATTTTTGCTGGTTGAACATGATTTTATCAGTTCTGTTTTTTTATTTCTGTCATTTCTCTTCAGTTCTGTTTTTTTAACCCGTTCTTGTTTGTTTGTTTCTCCCGATGGATCTGGATCTGCTGCAGCTTTTCTCTTTTCTTCTGCACTCGTCTCGTTGACGTATCGATCAGACGTGAGAAAACTCGACACTTAAGTTTTCTAAAAGCCGTTTGATCATTCTGAACCGAACGCAGACGCCTGCTGCCGATCGCGGCTGAACTCTCGTTTACGCTGAAGCGTTCGATCCTCTGGACCCCATAAGGTCGTTGATCGGTTCTGCCGGCGTTTGTGACCCGCCGGGCGTTGACGGAGCGGTCCGTCCTGCCGTCCGTCTGCAGTGACTCGCCCAGCCTGACACAGATGAAGCGCTTAACCCCCCCCGTCTGCTATCCCAGCAGGCCGAGGGGGAATTAACGAGCTCCCTGTCCGGTCCGCAGTGATCCATTACTTCCTGTAATTATAAATAATAATCTTGATTATTACGCTGGTTAGCAGCGAGAGGCACGGATGGATGTTCCCGCCGCGTGATCCATCACATCTCTCTGTCAGGAGACGAGCGGCCGCCGCCGAGGACGGCGGCAGGTTTCCATCGCCGCCGTGCCGGCTGACGAACGTTTCAGCGTCCGGACTGAACTCTGCTGCCCGACGCCTGCTGCAGGTTCACTGAGGGTCTGAGTGTTCAGCTGGATTCATTCAGGACACAAACGGGAGTCCGGGGTTCTGACCTGCAGTCCTTGTCCGTCCACCGTGACCGAGTTGGCCCGCTGCATCTTCCCTCGCCCCGACTGACTGGAGCGGGAGTCTTTCCTCAGCGTGGACTGCCTCTCCTGGAGCCAGAGATCAGAGGGTCTGTGAGGCCTTCAGTGATCCAGATAACTCCGTTTCAGTCACATCATCGCCTTCTTCATCCTCATGACTCCACAAGCTTTTATTTAAGCATTTATTTACATTTTTCTATTATCATTCTTGCATTTATAACTTTAGTTTTCCATTAAAACAGATTTTTTCTGAAGTTGCGTGAAAACTAAAGTATTTTCTATGAATAAAAACATGGAAGAATTAAAAAACAAACGATACGGAATAATCCAACAGTTTTTATATTCATATTTCAAACACTTCATTTTATTTTAATTATCTTTTAACAAAGCCAATATAAAAGCAGGAAAACTATTTTCTAGGACTTCTGTATTTTATGAAACTGTTAAACAAAATTTGATAAAAAAATAAATAAATAAAATCTGGTTAATCCAGCAGAGATGGAGGAGACGGTGCAGCACCCCCTGCTGGTAGAAAGAGGGAACAGCAAGACTAATTCAGGTACAACTGAGATCAAAAACCTCTGAAAAACTAAATATGAAAGACTTTTTTATTTATTATATCATATTTCATCATATATCAGCTTTTATATAGTGTAAAACATGTTTAAACAATTATTATTACATTATTTTTGTAGGCTCCAAATACAAATATTTCAAACTAAATCCAAATATAACGTCCAACTCTCAGTTAAAGAAAAACTATATTTTTATTTTATGAGGAATTAATACAACTCTAAACAAATTTATAAAAATTTGGAAAAATAAAAAACTTCTGTTTTGTCTGTGAATATTTGGCCAAACAGATCATTATTTTTAAATAAATAAAAATATCTAAAATGTTGAATCCTTTTATGTGATTTGTTAGAACTCCAGTCCTTTAACATTTTCTTTAATATTTACTGTTTTGATGTTTTAAACCTGATTGTGTCTCAGTGAGATGACGGGAGATTCTGGAGAATCCTGATAGATTTACGTCTAAATGATCAGGGGGCGGGGCTACGTTTTCTGAGTCCAGCTCCAACCCCCCGCTGGGTTTTAAAAAGCGTCTGAAATTGAGCAGATTTCCAGAATCTCTAATAATTTTAAAGTTTCTGTATAAAATAATGACAGAGAACGTCTGTATATTTTGCTCAGAGTTGATGGAGACGCTGCAGTTCTTCTGAGATTTTCCGTTCAGAGAAACTTTCTGACTTCTCCGAGCTTTAAGGAGCTCTCACCGCGCAGGAACACTTCCCCCTTAAAAAGAACCAGACGGGTTTGGGGAAACAGCCTTTCAAAATAAAGCCTGGCTGTTTGGGAGCTCAGTGGGGGCGCGCGGGCCGATGATTGGATCCGCGGCTCACACTCTCAAACGAGCTCGCGGGACGGCGGCCGGCCGGCCGGTCGGGAGCAAGGGGGGGGTCTTACCAGGACGATGGGGCAGATTGAGTTGGGGGGCAGGATGTGATCCTTCAGGGGTCCGCAGTCGCACTCGGGCTTGACGTGGGAGGCACACTTGTTATGGAGCTGAGGGGAGGCAGAGGAGGGGGTTAAGATCCGATCTTTCCTGCTTTCATTTGCATCACACGTGTCGTTGCTCCTGCTTTATTTTCTATCATTTCGCGGCTGCAAACAAGTGTTTTCTGAGTGTAAATTGGTGCATTGACTTGTGAGGTACGAAAGGTGCAAAAAGCAAACTCTAAACAAGCAGAAGCAGTGGGAATATAATGAGGAAAAGGCTGCTTCTCCTCGGGAGGCGTCTTACCGTGATCTGACACCACACACAGTGGAGCCCAGTCAGGCCTTGGTAACACTTAATGGTTTTGTGACACTTGTCACACTTGGTGGGGCAGTTCCCCTCCACCCAGAAATGATGCATGATCTGTGGAGGGAAGGAGAGGCGTCACGCTGAGAGGGAAGGCGAGGGAGAAGGAAAAGCAAAAACGAGACAAAAGACACCAGTCACACAACAACAACAGTTAAAAAATGATTTTTCTGGTGATAAATCCATCATCTTTTGGGTTTTTTTTTCCTTCAGTTAATTGCCTTCAACTGTTTTCGTGGCTCTATTTCAAAATAAAATGTTCTCACTTTAGCCACGCCCACACGGTTAACGAGGTCGCATTAATCCTAACGACTTGCGTTCGCAGCGACTCCGGATTTTATCTTTGAAAGTTTTGCGCAGATTGAATATTATAGACCGTCATCTTGGCGACTCCGAAAGACGCTCAGCGGTCATTTCAAACACGTTTTTAACGTCTAAAAAAAGTAAAAAAAGATACAGATCTAGTTCCAGGAAAGAGAAAACCTGGAGCTGATGATGTCACACTCCAGATGGCGTGCTTTTCAAAGGTTATACAGGTCAAGTCTGCAATAAAGTTACTTTTGTTTACTTGTTTTATTAGTAGATACTGTGTGCGATGTTATAAAAATAGATTTAGACAACATTTTGCTTTTTTACAATGTCGCTTTTCTAGCTAGTTTTGTCCCTTTTTTCCTTATTTTTTTATTTTATAGATTATAGATTAATCAGAAATCTATAATCTAAAAATAAACTGTTTTTCTCTCCAAAAGGTTCCAATAAAAAAAAAATTAATCAGATTTTGTGCTGCTGTCATGGTGAGATCATGCTATGGGCGGAGCCAAGCATTTATTTTAAAATTGTCAGATTCTCGGTGAGTTTTTGTCGCATTCCGAGTTGAGACGCTCTTTTCTGGTTTTCTTGTCTAACATGGCGCCACGTTTGTCCCCGTGAGGTAAAAGGTGACGTGCGGAGACTCACCTCCGTGTTTTTCTTTGACTTCACGTACGTTTTGATGCAGGAATGAGGAGCTCGGCCGACGCAGCGCTCGTGGACGGTGTACTTGCAGACTGAGAAGAGAACAGTTGCAGATTTGATCGTCTTTTCTCTGTTGCAGCGACTCTGAAGATGAAGCTGGAGCCTCACAGGAGCAGCAGAGTCCCTGCTTTCCCAGCCCGATCAGCATGTTGAGACACAGGTTGCAGTACGCCGGCTTGTTGAAGTGCTTCAGCCTCCACACGTGCTGCCCGTCGTCTTTGACGTTCTGCAGAAAAAGGAGAAACATGAGTTTTAACCAGCGACCGTTTTCAGGCCCAACGACTCAACGTGAAGTAAGAAGGAGTCGAATGTGGAGGAGAATCCTGCAGTTTAACAAAGTAAAACTTCCTTCAGAATCAGATGAGAAATTAAATAGAAAACATGTAGATTGTGATTTTTGTTATGCAGCCCGGTAACAACCGTCCCACAGACTGGCAGGGGTCCATGGACCGGTACAGGGTCAACAAATCGGTACGGGTTCACAAACCACTATGGGTCCACGGACCGGGCTTTGAGGAAAAACACAAATTTTTGTCTTATTGTGCTAAAGAACTTGACAAATGTAGGAATGCAAGAATCAAAATAGATCCTGATAAAGGATTGATTTTATTTTTAGAACCTTCAGCTGTTTTCACAGGATAGATAGATAGATAAGCTTTATTCCAGACTCGTAGTTCAATAGGTGAACAGGATCATAATCAATAAATTAGTATACATACAGTGCTAAGACAACACACCAAATATAAGATGATAATAAATAAATAAATAAAAATAAATAACTAGAAAATACAATAGTAAAAAAACCCCAGAGAATATTAAGCATACACTTCTTAAAAACACACTCAAATGTGAAAGAAAGAGAGTATTTAGAAATAAAATTAATTTGAATATGATATAAAATGTATATAAAAAGAATGAACTCAAAAATGTCACTGAGAAACCTGGAATCCTTCTCAGTTGTTGACTGTGTGAACCACTGACTGTATATGAGAACTGGACTGAGTGACTCCTCCCCCTGGTGTTCCAAACCTCCAAGAAGTCAAAATCCCCAAACAGCTGTTACTCAGTCATTCTATTAGTCAGATTTTTTTCATTCCTTTTCATAATTTTTTTTTCTGTAGTTCAAGTGATAAACTGACCAATCAGATGCCCCAATTAATGGTAGGCGGAGCCTGCTCTGCTCACATTCAAAACTTTTGATTGACATATTCAGTGTAGCCTGCTTTCAGTGGTAGGGGGTGTGGCCTTCCAACATGCTCACTCCTAACTGATAAGAGTGGTTGCCATAGAAACGAGGATTTAAACTGACTTGAACCAATCACTGCTCACCAAAGACTTCTGGTTCCAACATGGCGGTGGCCGTGTTGTGAAAAAGTGACGACTAAATTGATTGATTTGTTGGAGCTAGAAGTAAACGGTTTTCTGTGGATGACATCACACTGACTCGGTCCAGTTCTCACATACAGTCAGTGGTGTGAACACCATAGATTCATCGTAGTCGCGACTAATTTTTGTTCTGATCCAAACTAACAAACTTCCTCCTGCACAGAAATATGCCGACTTGGCTGTGAATAAATCGAGTGTCCCCGAACAACAAATCAAACATGCTCAAGGAAGCATGACTCTGGAGCAGGGGTCTCCAAACTTTTTTCTGATGAGGGCCACAGAACTGTTTCCTTCTCTGATGTGTCGTTTGTAGGCTAACAGAAAAGTCTCAGCTTAAACGTAAACATTTATGGTTTTCCAGAAAGCTACACGCAGTCAAACTTTAAGTAACTCGTTCCTGTAATCTTCATAGAAAAAAATACTAAAACTTGTTCAAAATTAGATCTATAGCATTACCTGTGATAATGCGAAAATGAATACTGTTAGCTGAATGTAGCCGCTGAAGATGCTAGTGCTAAAAGTTGAAGATGCTGAAATTGATAATCAAAAACGCTGAAGCTAAAAGCTAGAAAACACTGAAGGTTTTAGCTTGCTAAAATATTAGCGAAATGCCAAATCTGCCAGAAAAACTGGTACAATCTAAATTAGCCAAACAGCTAGCATGTTGCTGAAATATTAGCTAAACTTCAAAAATAGCCTAAGAAAATGAAAAAAGTCTAAATAAACTGAAACAGCTTTATGTTTGCCAATTTTAGGTAGTCCAAATAAGCAAAAAAAAAAAAAAAAAAGGTAAATGTCTTATTTAGCCAAAACAGCTAGCATAAGGCTAAAATTATTAGCTAAACTATAAATAAATCCTAATAGCCAAAACAGCAAGCACCCGCTGCTGAAAACATTAGCTAAACTCAGAACAAGCCTAAATAAACAGAGAAAAAGCCTAAATTAGCCAAAACAGCTAGCATGTAGATGAAATATTAGCTAAACTTCAAAAATAGCCTAAGAAAATGAAAAAAGCCTAAATAAACTGAAACAGCTATTATGTTGCTGAAATTTTAGGTAGATGCCAAATAAGCAAAAAAAAAAAAAAACAAAAAAAAGGTAAAATGTCTAATTCAGCCAAAACAGCTAGCACAAGGCTAAAATATTATCTAAACTTCAAATTAACAAAAAAAAACTTAAATAAATTCTAAATTAGTCAAAACAGCTAGCATGTAGCTGAAATATAAGCTAAATAAAAATTAGCAAAAAAAAACACAAAAAAAACGTAAAATGTGTAATTTAGCCAAAACAGCTAGCATAAGGCTAAAATATTAGCTAAACTATAAAAAATCCTAAATTAGCCAAAACAACAAGCACGTTGCTGAAACATTAGCTAAACTCTGACATAGCCTAATATACAGAGAAAAAGCCTAAATTAGCCAAAACAGCTAGCATGTAGATGAAATATTAGCCAAATGCCCAATTAGCCATAAAATTGAAAAAAAAAATGTCTAAATTAGACAAAACAGCTAACAGGCTAAAATATTAGCTAAACAAAAAAAAGCCAAAATTAGCCAAAACAGCTAGCATGTAGCTGAAATATTACCAAACCCCAAAATAGCCTAAAAATCACTAGTGCCTACCAAAACAGTGGAAAAAGCTAGCATAAAAAGAGCTGAATATTTAATTAGCTTAAAGAGCTGAAGAGCTAAAGACGTCCAAAAACGTATGGGAAAAAAATACTAATAAAGAAAAAGTGAATCACTATTAAATCCTCTCCCATCAGAGTTCAGACTGTGGAAGGGTGGAATAAAAAGTTGCGTTCTATGTGGGTCTCAATTTGGGTTTGTGGAGGCGGGCCTGATCCGGCCCGCGGGCCGTAGTTTGAGGACTCCTAGTCTTAAGGAGAAATTAACGAGTGTGAGAAAAGGACAAGTTGCTTTAATCACATCACCGACCAATCACAGGCCACAAAAAACACAAATAAGAGACAAAGCACCACCTTGGCGGCTGCAGACGATACAGACACCGGCTCACTCTCTGCCCTTCATTTAACCCATTTCAGCCAAACATCTACGGCTGTGAAGACAAAAGCTGGTACGAGATGAAATGAAAAAGCCAAAAGAGACTGAAATGAAGAAAAGCAACTTCTCAGGAGACAGAAGACGTGGAGGTGAAGAGGAAAGAAACTGTCCTGAAAGACGTATGAGAGATGACTGCGAGGAGCAGCGTAGGATGTTCCATCCCTCCAGCACATGAACAGGCAGACAGGTGAGGATCCATCATGTTTATGGAGCTCAGCAGCAGCAGCAGCTTCATGTCCGGATGGAAACTTGTCATTTACATGAAGACACGATCAGGAGCTGAAATGATCGGCTGCAGCGCTGCAAGACGGATGCAGAGAAAGAAGAACTCCACACCGAAACTTCTGATCCAAACGTCTCGTTCTGCTTTTAGTGGTCAAGAATTTATCATTCAATGTAGCTTTATTCAGGCTAAATTGGAACATTTTAAGTTTACATAATAGTTTATATAAACGACCTCACTTTTAGCATATACTTTTTACACGTGGACTACTTTTGCTAAGACGGTTCTCCTTCAGTTGTTTACTGTTAAAACCTTCATTTGTGTGTTTTTCATTGTGAATTATTATTCATTCTGATGTTTTATTTTCTATGTTCAGCTCATTTGCAGAAATGTTGCTGATTTTTCCACTGAGAATGAACGGCTGAAATTTGATTCATAAAAATCTGCAGCTGTCCCTGAAAAGATTAAATTTGGTCGAACACTGACACCTGGAGGACAAAATAGGAACAGCAATTAATGCAAACAATAAAAACAGTTTGTTCTAATGATGAATTCTAAACATTTTTGTTTGCAAATTTAAAGTACAGCACATTTACTAAATCGTGTATTTACTCATAAAACATATTTTTATTGTAAGAGAATCAAAAAACACATTTTCTAACACCATTCAGTACTGTTGAGTGAAACTTTGGCGTATTTTCAAGAGGATCTACCTGATTTACAGGACTGAAAGTAAACCGGTACAGCCCAGTATTGATCAGCGGCTAAGATCACCCCTCTGGAGGGTCTTTCCTGCAAAATACATTTTCTAAAGCAGCTGATGGAGCTAAAGCTGTGAACCAGATTTATCTCATCACTTTGTATCCGTATGGTTTTCTTATCGTCTACAGGACAGGATTTACGTCCCTCTCTCCTCTCTCACTTCCCTAAACAAACACATCGAGTGTGAGCGTCTTACAGGGTACGTTTGATTTGTTGTTCAGGGACGCTTAATTCATTCACAGTCAGTGAAAGTTGGAAAAAATAAATGATTCCTAAAGTCTCTGATAGTTTAAGATACAACATGATGCAACATTCAGTAAAGAAATTAGTTTATATTAGAACACATCAGTGAAAACAGAACAATGCAAGTGAAGATGAAACTGTACTCTCCACAAACGTGACGTGGAACGCCGTCCGCCAGCACGGCGATTTTCATTACAGACCTCCTTCAGTCGATTTAGGATCTATTCTGACTGGAGGAATCATTTGTTAGTCCTGAACTTTGAATCAATCTGGATTCAGACTGCCGTCAACAGAGTTTCCTGTTTCCAACCAAAGCTTGTGAACAAAACCACGTGACTAAAGATCTCTTCAATCATTGGACAAGAATTATGAGGGCGGGGCAAAACATCTAGAGGCAGAAATTAGGGAAGTTCTATGGTTTGCAATCCATGTCGGGATAGTTCATCAATTCTGAACGTCTGTATCAACGTCAGGTTCAACACTTTTTACTTTTTGGAGGCATGACGGTTACCGTGGAGACGACGGCTGAGGACGTACAATGATAAGTGTTTATGACAGAGTGATTGTTAGGAAAACGGTGAGAAGCAATCTAGAAAGTTTTTTAAAGGACTAGTAATGGGCTGGGACAAAGCTAAAATGCATATCCAGATATATTCCATATGTTCTAATGTATCAAAAATAACAAATAATAACCGTTGACAAACGCAGGTTTTTGTAAAATTTGACAAAATCAACGACAAATTTCGCCCAGCTTCAGAAACGGCTCGATTTGGGTCACGTGACGCGTTGACGTCATGTGGGTAAGACAGCGCCAGCAGCAGAATGCAGGCGGACCCAGCGTGTCTGCAGATACATGTGTATGTGTGTGCGCTGCGGCAAAGTTGAATCCTATAAACGTCGGTGTTATGGTACGACGGAGTATTAGGGCCACAAAAAAGAAAAAAAATTAAATTATGATTTTTAAAGTCGTAAATTTACGAGATTTACAATCGAAATGAGCCTATTGCGATGAACACTGTGAGCAGAACCAGACCGACTAAACTGTGAAAAGCTTCTGATTTCAACAGGTAAACTGAATGTTTAAAACATTGCACATGGTTGGAAGTTTCTTTGTTGGATTTGCAGTTTATTAATCATTGATGGTGGCTTGCAGGATCTCTGCAGATCCGTTGATGAAACCATCGACACGCGCAGCTGTCCACTTCAGTCATTTCGTCCTCCATGAAAGATCAGATCTCATTCATTTCTGTGTGATGCTTTCATCTGAAGAGGAATCGTTTTTGGAGTTTTCAGTGGTTTTAGCTAACGTGACATACTGTTGTCATCCCCTGTTGTTGTTGTTGTGTTGAAACGGGACGATTCACGTGGAGCTCTGTTTACATTCTCCTTTGGTTTCTGCGCATGTCAGAGACATGCAGTAAGGCGGTGAAAGAGCTTCCGGGTATGTGAATAAAGTGAATAATAAAGTGGCGGACGGTCCTGCAAACATGTCTCTAAGCTCTTTATTTTGCATATGAAACTCTGCATTACCGACCCGGATAGTCAGCTTTATTGATGATGATTTGATTTCGAGTCGCCAAAAGGTTCAGAATTTCTTTGTTTTTAAACCGATCTGTACATAAAGCTTCACGAGATGCTCCACGTCTTCCAGCTTCGAGCATGGCTCTGATAAACTGACAGCTTTGGTTCTTTTCTCATTAAATTACGACTTTAAATCGGCATTCTCAGCGTCAGTGTCATTGCCGTTGTGAGCTCTTACTTTACGCACTGCCGGCTCAAATTGATCGGGCTTTAGAGTCCTCAAACCACAAACACCCGGCGCCTCTGAATCAGCGTCACTTTCAGAACAAATGTTTCCACAATCTGAGTCTGAAGACACAATTGTGGACCTTGAAATATCGCCGCTATCGCTAGCTCCGACAGAGCTCCGAGAAGTTATCTTGCTATGTTACCCATGTGACGTCACACGCACCACGTGACCAAAACGGAGCGTTTTCCCGGAAGTGGAAATTTGCCTATGGATTGGCCGCAAAAAAGCCGTTTTATTTCAATATTTCTTGCTCAAAACACTCCAAAACATTTGGAAATTGTAAATATAAGGCAAAATACAGTTAACACCGAAAATGACCTACAACCCCATTACTAGCCCTTTAAAGAGTCTGGATTCATCTGACCACATTTTAATGAGATGTGTCTCCTCGTGTGGTGTTGTGTGATTATTCTTTAAGAGTATTCTTAATGTGGATTTTAAGATGGCGTAAGGAGACAGAGAAGCCTGTCAGAAATGTTTTAGCCGTGTTGGAATAAACATTCTAACAAATATTTTTTCCGTTGATTAAGGTTTGTCCGCGGCTCATTCCTAATCGTCGCTTCATTCCTAATCCGTTAACATCAGGTGACGACCGGCTACGGTGGCCGTTTGGTCCAGTCGTTCCACTCTGAGCATGGAGTCTATTCAAACTGAGAAATCTCAGCACGAACCGAAGTTCAGTCCTACGGGAAACGAACCGAGACAGATGGGTCCGAGAGCGTTCCTAGGGTCCGCTTGTGTGTATTCAGACTTATTCTGGATTAACAAACTCGGGTTCTCTTTAACCAAATCTGTCCAGCCTAAGTTTAGATTTGATCAGTTTCATTCGCTCCATAAATCAAGTTTTTTAGTAAATTAATTAAAATATATTTTTCCGCATTTCACTTATATTTTATTCTCTACAGTGTTTTGTCTGGATTTACTGCTATTCAATAAATTCACGCTGATGTCACTTGTTATCACCTCTGCAATCAACCAATAGCTAAACAGATCGTTTTTCTTCTCAGCCAATCACAGTCCTATTTTCGTCTTTAAATTGACAAATGGTGTCTCTGTCTGGATCCCAGACGTTCTTCATCATAGTGATGCTGAGTCGAGGTCTGGCCTCCAACCAGCATCTCTGGGGTTCGTTTATCTAATGACGCCGAACCGAAAAACATTATAGACTTCATTTATTCACATTTTTCTGTAACTACATTTGTTACTCAGATTCTTAAAATCTCTATTGAAACGTGTCTAAAAAAACCACAGATTCACGTATTTTCTCTGTTTTTTGTGTCAGAAAAACGTTCCCGTTTGACCAGATAAACGTGTTTTTACATTTTTACATTTTCACGTCTGCTTTTCTCAGCACACACCACTGTCTGCTGAGCTATTCTACAGCCATGTGGACTTGTTTCCCGTTTCCGTGGTAACCACAGAAGCGCCGGCTCAGACGGCTCTGGTTAGAGCGCCGTACGCATGTGGGAGAAAAGGTCATCCCCATGAGAACCGCCGCTCCTCCACGCAAACCTGAATGAAAACGAAACGCAGGTCTTCACTAAGAACTTCAGGGTTTCTCGTGTTCGGCGGCTGTTTGGAATGTTACAGCTGAGGGGAATTATGGGATGTTTCTTTCATTGTCTCCAGTGGATGTTCAGAAAAATCAACTCACTCAGCTCCTCTTTCTCAGCTTTAGTTCTGATTTTCAGGTGTAAAAATTCGTGTTTGTCAGAGATAAAAACATAAAAATCTGTCCTGAAACAATCGGGAGGATTTATCGATCATTTTAGAAAGAAGAATAAAGAGTTTTTTAGTCAAACCTGGAAAATCAAAAGGAAGTTTCATTTCTAAACAAAACACCTGACGTGGATCCACTTGGGTTGGTTGTCAAGAGCTGTGAAGAGCGTCCGAACACAAAGGTTAGTCCAGAAAAAAAAAAGTACAAATATTTGTGACATCAGAGATTTTGATCTATATAAATAAAAATAAATGTCCGTTCATTTAATTATTCATTTCTTCATTTAATTTATATAATCTAAACAAGCTGAATGTTTTTCTGTCACCAGAAGAGAATAAACGTGTCAGTGAATGTTCTCAATTTCAAAGTAAAAGCATCAAAAGTTTTTTAAAGAGGAATGAGACTGAAGTTCAGTTTAGTGAATTTGTTTCAACTATTAACGAAAAAGAAAACAAAATTCAAAATGTAAAAAAAAAAAACTTTAATGAATATTTAATTAATAAAATTACAAACATCTGTTTATCAGTGACATCATGTGACCGTCTGCTAGCGTGGTGGGAAAGTTTTTTTTTTTTTATTAAAGATGAAACAGTTTATAAAACCAGTTTTCTGCTATAAACTCTGCTGTCAGTTCAGATGAAAGGGCTGCGAGTGTTTTCTAGTAGTTCTATTACAATATTCTGGATCAGCAGAACTTTGAGGATGGAAAACTGTGGAGAACATGTTCAGGTTTGTCGTTAAGAGATGTTTGTGTTTGGTTTCCTGATGAAGTTAAGCTGGAAGAAACTTTAAACTGATAAAAAAATACTATTTCTTAATGTCTAAATCTTTGATCTTTGAGTTTTTATCTGCTGATTCTGATCTTTTGTTCTAAATAAAAGTATAAATGATGGAGATTTAATTGTATAAATTTAATTTTTCTACACAGTAAAGATAAACGTATAGAAACCCTTCAGACATTTAATATGAAATAGTGAGAATCATGAATATGAAGCATAGATCTCGCTTTGTGAATCAGATAAGAAACGATCCACATTTGAAGTCATCTTTGTTTTAACACGTTTGATGCAATAAAGTTTATTTTTATTTATCTGTTAGAAAAATGGTAAGACTTAAACTTTTGTTTCTCATCACTTAATTTGAAAAACCTGGAACTTTGTTAGAATCAATAAAAAAACTGAATTAGAAACTAACATCAAGACTTCACATTTTCAGAATATCACTGTATTTTTTATTTTATAACACATTTTATCATCATTTCTTGCACTGTGGATTTTTTATTTTCCTGTTTTCAGCTTTTCACTTTTGATCCGTTTTTTCTGTTTTGTTGTTTCCAAACCGGAGAATCTTTTCTGAATTCTTCGGTTTCTCACCACTTCACCTGCAGGTTTCGGTTTCTCAGCTTGGACTCCTGAAACCGGCGTTTTCTGATGGGCGGCGTCGGCCGGGACTCACCGTCTCCAGGCCCAGCAGCACCAGCAGCGGGATGGTGGTCAGCCCCCCCTGGATCCACTCCTCCAGCGACACCGTGCCGTCCTGGTCGTAGTCGATCTCCTGCATCATTTCCTGGAGAATCTACCCACAAACCAGAGGAAAGGCCTGAGCAAAGACTTCAACCGGCGCCCTCGTCCTCCGCGGCGGTCCTCTTACGGGTTTGAGTTCGGTCACGTCCCACTCCAGGTACTCTGCCACCCGCATCATCTGGGAGATGATGTGCTCCAGCTCCTGTCAGAGCAGACGGGCGTTAAACGGGCTTTCCTTCAGGACGAACACAGAGGCATGATGGGAAAGAGGCTGAAGCTGTAATTACAATAGCTGCTTATTTGGGGGAGGGAGAAGAATAACTGCAGGCTGACTGAGTCACAGTTTTGCTGCTTTCTGTCAAACATCAGTAAAAAAGTAGAAATTCAGGATTCTGCAGAACTTTGACTTCATTGAGAAATCCGACCTTCCTTCATTTGTCTGAGATGTTATTTATTTTATTTATTTTATTATTTTTATTTTATTTATTTATTTTATTTATTTTATTTATTTTATTTATTCATTTATTTCATTTATTTCATTTATTTCATTTATTTATTTTTTATTTTATATTTATTTTATTTATTTTATTTTATTTTAATTTATTTTATTTTATTTATTTATTTTTATTTATTTTTATTTTATTTCATTTATTTTATTTATTTTATTTATTTCATTTAATTCATTTATTTATTTATTTATTTATTATTTATTTATTTATTTATTTATTTATTTTATTTTATTTTATTTTATTTTATCTGCAGCAGAAACGCATCACAACAATCAGCCTTTAAACTGAGATTTTTATGGTAAAAGAAAACCCACTCCATCATCTTCTCTTTTCAAAGCGGTTTTTAAACTATGATTTTCCGTTTCTAGCCTAAATGTAAAAACCTGTTGTTTTCTCGGACATAGTTTCTGCAGAGCAGCAGGAGTTCATTAGATATTCATCTCCGGTCAGAGCAGAGAGCTCGAAACCGGCCCAGCATGTTCTCTCTGATCTTTTTCAAGCGGCATTTTACTTTCTGCTTCTGAATTACATAAAGAATAAAGAATAATCTGAATAAAGAAAAACTCAGAACTCACCAGTTTCATCAGAGTGGGCTCTTTTCTTTAATAATTTGGTGGTGGGATTTTTTTTCTCTTCATTATGTCGTCTCCCCCCCCCCCCCATAAACCACACTAAAGCGGGAACTAAGAAACTTACCGAGCTGTCCAGAGACCCGTTTCCGTCGGTGTCGTAGAGGCGAAACATGACTGTGGAGGAAAGCAGAGATTCTGTGAGCAAACACAACAGAGAACCGTCATTCTCCTATAAATCTGAATGTTCTCTAAAGGAAGACTATAGATGGACCACAGAACGGAGTTCAGGTGTTTTCTGCTCCACTGATGTCACCATGAGTTCTTTTGGGTTAAGGTTTTTTTTTTAATTAAAAAAATAATAAATAAATAAATAATTATGAAGGGAAAAAAAAAAAGGATTAAGGGTTTTTTTGTTTTTTTAGGGAAATAGCCCCTGCAGTTATAAGACAAACAGAACTGAGGTTCTTCACAGGGCTGTTAAAAAGTATTTGCCCCTCAATCTTATCAAAATAAAAGAAAACTTAAACAACATTCCTGTTTTGCCAAATCCAGAATTAATCCTTGTTGATTTAAACAGGAAAAGCTGATGAAGTTCAATGAACTTAAAGAAGTTAAAAGTCTAAAAATCCCACAGACTGTTCTGTAGCTTTGAGACTTTAGAGGAGAACAGGAGCTGAGTGATAGAAATGAGAAGATGAGCAGGAATCCTGCAGGAGGAGGCCTGGTATCACAGCAAAAACAACAAGAAACACCTGCAACATTTGACTGAAACATTGGGATTTTTCACAAAACCTTTGGAGAAAAAACGTTTGGGCTGATGAGACGGAAGAGAAATTCTCCAAAACACGTGTTAAAGTCAAAGAGCTGGCCCTCCAGATCATTTGATTTTGTTATTATTAATGACCTGATGTTATCTTGCAATTATTTCTAACTTGTGTAATTTTGACAAAAAATATTCGTATGGAGGGTAAAATATTGAAAGTTATTTAAGGTTTAAGTTGATTTATTCTGGAATAATATTCCTGTCTTTTTATTATTCATAATTATGTTAACAAGTTACAGTTTTAAAGTTGTTTAAAAATGTATGTTTATAGTGTTCTATAAATGTTTATCCTGTTCGGCCCGCGACCTGAGATGTGTTTTGGATTTTTGCCCCCTGTGTGGTTGAGTTTGACACCCCTGGTGTAGAAGGTTTGATCGGGTCAAAATCTCTTGATCTGATAAATTTTCTGTTTAATGACCATCACCCAGCCCGGCTCCATAATAACAATGACAGCCATCACACTGCAGTACCAATTTGAGCATTTTTTACTTTATTCTAAACTGTTGTAAACTAAGTTTTAATATTATCATTTTGTATTAATATAAATACTTTCTTTTTGACTAATTAGCAAGAAAACACATCAGAAAAATCAAGAAAGCTCCAAAAATGTAGATAAAAACAGCTGAGAACAGAACAGTTTAAAAACTGTACGACTGCTGGCCAGCAGAGGGAGCCATTCCCTCAGATGAGAAGCAGCACAAAGAGCTGATCTGATCTGTAAATCACTCACGATTGAAGAGAAGCACTTTCAACAGACATTCAGGAGTAAGTTTCTTATGAAAGTGAAGAAACTTAACTTATTTAACAAAACAGCATCAGAAGAAACATCAAGTTATTTTTCTTGTCTTTTTTTAAATGTAAAATACAACATTATTAAGTTTTTTATTTTTATCAGATTTTGGTATTTTGTTTGTTTTCTGTGTTTCATAAAACTAATTTTCCTGCTCCTTTTAAAATAAAAGTAACTTCTGAAACTCTCACACTCCAGTTTGTCCTCAGGACGCCCCCCCTCCAGCAGCGACAGGTAACACACGATGTCCTTAAGCTGCACCGCATCCACGGGCCTGGGGAGGGTCGGGGTCTTCAGGGGGGTGGAGTTAGCTTTGATCAGCTTCAGTCCTGCGGGGACAAACCAGAGGAAAGGTCAGACAGCATTTGGCCGGCAGACTGCAGCCGCCATCGATCAGCTGGGGGGTGGGGGGTGGAGGGGTCACCTGAAGGCAAACGGCAGCAGAGCTTCAATCTCATGGTTTTATAGATCAGTGCTTGAAGAAGTATAAACCACCTTTAACAAACATCTGAAAACATCTGTCTGTGGCTTGACTTCTGATTCTTTCAAATCATATGGGGGGGGGGGGTATCAGTCTTATTTAAAGCTGTGAGCAGGATTGGGTGACTCTGCCTGTGGAAAAACTGACTCATGTCGTTGTTTCCGTCTGAACCCAAAACCGTTTCATTTGCCTGTAAAGCAGCAGCTTTAGGCATTATCTGAATTCTTCTTCTCCTTCATTTATTCCCACAAACAGAGAGTTGTGAAAGAATAATGTCTCATAATTAGAACATCACCCAAAAATCTCCAGTCCTCTCGCGTTAGCTTGGAGCTTCCAGCGCTTAAATATACATAAGAACATTGTTTTCATAACTTAAAAAGGTCACGCTACAACAAAAAGTCATTACATACATTTAAATGTGAATGTCTGTGGTTCAGAACGCAACCATATGAAGAAAAGCGCGTCAGCGCGATGTGGTTTACCATCGTACAGAGGACTTTCTTTGGAGGGTCGGATTTGTAAAAAAAATATTCTGGACACGACTTGCACGTAAACTACCCTTCAAATGGAAGAGAGAAAGAAATAATTCAGATGGGACCCTAAGGCTAACTGGCCACTGGTCTGTCTGCGTTCTGTCTACAGTCTGTCTGCAGTCTGTCTGCAGTCTGTCTGAGGTCTGTCTACAGTCTGTCTACAGTCTGTCTGCAGTCTGTCTGCAGTCTGTCTACAGTCTGTCTGCAGTCTGTCTGCAGTCTGTCTGAGGTCTGTCTACAGTCTGTCTACAGTCTGTCTGCAGTCTGTCTGCAGTCTGTCTACAGTCTGTCTGCAGTCTGTCTGCAGTCTGTCTGCAGTCTGTCTGCAGTCTGTCTGCAGTCTGTCTGCAGTCTGTCTGCAGTCTGTCTGCAGTCTGTCTGCAGTCTGTCTACAGTCTGTCTGCAGTCTACAGTCTGTCTACAGTCTGTCTGCAGTCTGTCTGCAGTCTGTCTGCAGTCTGTCTGCAGTCTGTCTACAGTCTGTCTGCAGTCTACAGTCTGTCTACAGTCTGTCTACAGTCTGTCTACAGTCTGTCTACAGTCTGTCTGCAGTCTGTCTGCAGTCTGTCTGCAGTCTACAGTCTGTCTACAGTCTGTCTACAGTCTGTCTACAGTCTGTCTACAGTCTGTCTGCAGTCTGTCTGCAGTCTGTCTGCAGTCTGTCTGCAGTCTGTCTGCAGTCTGTCTACAGTCTGTCTGCAGTCTGTCTGCAGTCTGTCTACAGTCTGTCTGCAGTCTACAGTCTGTCTGCAGTCTGTCTGCAGTCTGTCTGCAGTCTGTCTACAGTCTGTCTACAGTCTGTCTGCAGTCTACAGTCTGTCTGCAGTCTGTCTGCAGTCTGTCTGCAGTCTGTCTGCGGCTCGTTTGCGGTGTGTCTGCTGTCCATTTCCTTTACGTTGACACAAATTAAGGATCAATAATCAGTTGGAATGTTTCCATCGTTTCCATCGTCTGCGGCTGACATACATCTCTTCACAACGCCACGCAAGCTTTAAACAGAACTTCTATTCAGAGTCCGGTGATACAGGATTTTGCGGCAAAAAGCCGGAGAAAAAGGAAAAAGTTCTGCTGTACTTTTATGGATAAAACTGATTTTTTTTTTCCTCCCAATTTAAGGTGACGTGCCCACATAATAATATACATAAATACTGTGGAAAAGAGAGAAATCCTTTGATCTTATGGATGACGAAAATTTAATTCTGGAAGTAAAAAAATAAAACATAATTTATGACAATATTTCACTCAGTGAGGAAGGAGAGATATGGAGGCAGATGAACACCGTTTGGGATGTTGATGACACAGGGATGGCAGGACAAGCTACTCCTCCAAAATCGGGGGGGGTAGACAATGAGAATGTGTGCACATCCTACGAGCATGCACGTATCACGTGCACACTCCGTGCGTGCAGCAGTCGCAGTCATTTAGGAGCCAGCAACTGAAAGGAGAAACCAGGTCCACCATCTTCACCGAATCCCAGTTTGACTCTTATATTCATAGAGACTGATCTCATATTTTGCTTTATAATATAAACATTTGTGTGTTTTTGTTTTCATCAGGAGCTGCAGTGAATTGAAAGTCGGATCAGAGTTCAGTGGAGCGTCGGGTTTCAGTTCTAATGTGTTACCGTGTTAACAATGAGACACGGCTGTTAGTGCTGTAAACAAACACCACGTCTGCCAAAGCGGCTGGCAGACGTCTTTCCTTCAGCTTCCACTGGCCGCCAACCAGCTGAAGAGCTGAAGCGTCTGAAGCACGTCTTCTCTACAGGAGCAGAAGCTGCTGAGGTTTCCATGAAACCCTTTCTACACTCACCAGACACGCGGGGTTTGTCAGAAGATGAAGGACTGGGTTTGGGTCCCTTGTTGCTAAACGACAGGAAGAGGTGTTGGCAGAATTCCTCGGGGAGTTCACTCTCCAGGAATGTTTGCATGAAGACCTTGAAGCCTTTGTAGTCGATCTCCTGCAACAGAGACGGCTTTGTTTGTCCGCTGTAGTCCTCATAATTCTGCTTAAAACAAAGTGAACGCTGTAGAATTCTCAAGAAGAGAACAGAGGTTTGTCTGTGGATCTGGTTCAGAGCAGTTCTGGTGTTAATCTGATTACTTTTTCTGCATTTAAATCACTTTTCCTCAGTTCAAACAGATTTGGCTTAAAGACTGATGAAGCCTAAAAACAACCGATCAGAATTTTCAAAGCATCAAATTAACAAAGAGGAGTAAAAGTTTTAAAACTTGGTGAATATACATAAGAGGTTCCAGTTTTTTGCAGAGAAATCAAACATTGAATCTCCTTCAAATCTCAATACAAGTCCATCATTTAACAATTTTAGACGTTCATAATGCAAAGAAATCCATCAAAATTTCAATTATTAGGACTATTAACCAATAATTAATATTAAAATCGTTTTTAATTATGTTTTTTCTTTTTGTTTTTTTCTTTTTTAGCAGACTTACATAAACTGAGGTTTCTAAAGGCTCCCTTTCTGTATCATTTTAGTTGCTTGTTACTATTATTTTAATTATTACCATCCACCTATGTAATAAATAGCATATACTTTACTATTAACATATTTGAAACTAATTTTGATTTAAACAAAAAAAAAGGAAAAATTGTTGAGACCAAAAAAAAGGACTAAAGTTATTGAGTTCAAAGTAAACGTTGTAATTTAATCTCAGGATTAATTGATCCGTCTGTTTTTGCTGCAACTGTTTCAGAATGAGTGAAAAATTGCATAAAATGTCAGTTTCAGGTGTTGAAAAGTATTTCTCAAAAACGTTTTAAATTTGTTTTAACATAAACTTTGAAAACACAAGAGCAAAAGGACAATCCAGAGATGCACCTTTCAGGTGTTTTCTGGAATAATTATTAATAAATGAGGTTATTAATCACTTTTAAACCACTTCCATGTTTTTTGACGTCTCTGTTTGTGGTTTCCAGATTTCACCTGAATGTCCTGAATTAACAAAACAGACTGGAACTGAACCTGGAGATTACTGCTGATGATTCAAAATCAAATCCTTTAAACTAACGGCATGTGGAGGACTTCACAGTAAACATTCGGACTTCATTTTTCACCACCTTTACTGACACTCAGTGATATGATAAACCAGAAGTAAAATCCACATTTTAGCTGCTTTTTTTGGTCATTTTATCCAATAATGTGGATTTAAATATTATTTATTTGTGAATATTTTAGCATCAAACCTGCAAAGATTAAAGGAAAGTTTGGTGGAGAAGTTACCTGGTTGAGTATTTCCTGTTTCTGGAGCCGAAAGCATGAAAAGAGAAGGAGAAGATGATGATGAGCGTCATTTCTCGCTTCGTTCGAAATACAAACATTAGCCTGCGGTTGTTTTTTTGTTGACTCAGAACAGACCTCCTCTGGGTTGTATTTGGCCAAAATTCCATCTCCATGAAACTCCTGCAGAACATCCTTCAGCTTTTTCGTTGAGTCTGAAAAACAGTGACAGATTATTCGTTTTCATCTAAAATCTTGTCTTCTATCTTGTGTTTTTTTCTTTTCTTTTTCTGCTTAAATTATACAACATTCATTCTGGGTTAAAGTTCCAGTGAAATCTGGACAAAAGTTTTCTTCTGAGATCAAGTAAATTAACAAGTTAAAGTCAATTCAGAATTATAAATTCTCCTGAAAATTCCTATTTAAATATTTTTTATCCTTTAAAAATATAAACTCAAACTGTTTGGTCATTTCCTGAAGGATTTCCCTTCTAAGCTCCACCTGAACGTCACTGTTGTTTCTTTCAGATCTTCTTAAACTTGTGTAAAAAAATAAATTTAATAAAATTATTTACATAACTGGATGGGATTACATTTGTTTGCTTCGTCCCATTCCTTTTCAAGCAATCAATCAAACTCTCCTTGACTGTAGTTGATAATATTTATATTTAATTAATAAAATGTGACACAAGTGAGTCTTTGTTTTTGTCAGTTTGTTTCTATTTTATAATCAATGAATTTCATTATTTCGGTGATGAGTTTGAACAATTTTTTTTTTCACAATCTGTGCTTGAAATCAATCAACTAATCAATCAATCAATTTAGATCTGATGTAGAGAAGAAAGATGGAAAACAGAAACAAACAAACAGGACTGCCAAATTCCAAATTAATTCAGTTTTTTAATTGAATTCAACTGTAATTTCAGTTTTTTAAGCTAAAAATAACTTATTTTTGTAAATATTTTTCTGAGCTGAAAAAAGCCTGAACTAACAGCAGATCAAATATTTAGTTGATGGAACTTTGAAAACGAAGAAACATTTATTCTAGTTGTTGCTAAACCAGCCCTTCAATAACAGATAATCCTGTTAATTCAAACAAACGTCTAAGTTTAAAGTCATAATAAAAGAGCAGCAACTGTGGCGCCGATTTCTACTGCAGAGATGAAATCATTTTCCTCGGAGAATCCCCGTCTGAACACATTTAATTAGCTGAGCCAATTAAAGCGGATTCAGATCCATTCATGTGATTCTCAGAGGTCTGATTGATAATCAGGTTTATTCTTTTTCTCTGCTCCAACCTGGACTGAGAAACGAGCTTAAAAACAGCAAAAACAGACTCAAAAATAGATATTATTGGGAAATATAAAGACTTACAGATTAATTTATTAACTCTGGGTTTCATTTTATTTAAACATTCCTGATTTGTCTGTCTGAAAAACTTGTTTGTCTTTGACGGTTGTTCACGCTCGCCGTCACTAAAGCCTCGTTTCCATGTAGATTTGATCACAGCAGACTTTCTGATCATCATCACAAGCCTTCCTCCTCCTGCTGCTCTAATGGATCTGGATCTTTGATTTTCTCTGAATCCGTTTTTCAAAGCGCGACTCAAAATAACAGCCAGACAGTGGAGAGTGTGTCATCACTGCTAATCATCTTTATTAGCGGTCCATTTCTGCACACAGGAGCAGCATCATGAACCTGCTGGGGTTTTCTCAGGCAGAACAGAACCAACGGGATCTCACGGGAGGTTCTGAAGGAAGGGACCGATGGAGGCAGGTTAAAGATGAAGACGAAAGAAAAGAAAAAATCCTTGAAATGTTGTAGTTTTGATAGTCTCTGATCCATCACCAGTAACAGATCTGTGATGAAAGGAGGCAGCTGATGGATTTACATTCAGAACGTTTCCAAGGAGTTCTGAGCTCTCGGTTCTGGTCTTACTGGAATGTTGGGTCAATCTAAAATGTTTGCTTGAGAAGTTCCACCTAAAATAACAAACTATTTCTGAACTTGTAAAGTAGGTCAGAACGTTTAGGAGACATGGAGGAACGTGTTCAAGAGTTCAAAAGTGATTGACAGAAGAAAACTCATGAGACTGTTGTCCAGAAACTCTAAACTCTAAAGACATTCTGGTGAAGACTGCAGGTAAGATGAAGGGTCAAAGGTAGGTTGGTGATCGTTTCAGCGTCATTTATGTCTGACAGTGATAGAGGCTGCTTGAAGAATTTTTGCTTGGAACATCTTCAACAGAAACGGAAAACCTAGCGAAGATCTGGAGAATAAACCAAGACTAGACTGAGACTAGAACCAAGGCTGGACTGAGACTAGACCAAGACTGGACTGAGACTAGAACCAAGACTGAACTGAGACTAGACCAAGACCAGACTGAGACTAGACCAAGACCAGACTGAGACTAGAACCAAGAACTGAGACTTGACTGACTAGACCAAGACTGGAACTGAGACTAAACCAAGACCCGACCAGAAGACTGGACTGAGACTAGACCAAGACTGGACTGAGACTAAACCAAGACTGGACTGAGACTAGACCAAGACTGAACTGAGACTAGACCAAGACTGGACTGAGACTAAGACCGAGACTGGACTGAGACTAGACCAAGACTGGACTGAGATTAAACATAGAATTATCTGAAAGTGAACCAAGACTAAATTAAGACTTAACAGAGAGACTGGACCAAAACTGAACCAGGACTGAATGAAGACTGAACCAACACTAAACAAGGACTGAAAGCAGACTGAACTGAGACTAAATCAATAATACAATTATACTAAATCGAGACTAAACGGAGAATAAAAGGAGACTAAACTGATACTCCACTGAGACTATTTTGAGACTAAACCAAGGCTGTTTTCAGATTGGACACATTTTATCTACTTAAAGTGAACGAGAGTTTATTTCCCCTGATAATGTGGAACAAAGTTTTAGTCTGAATCCGCACAACCGAACTGTGGTTCTGGACCAGGAACTGCTCTTGTATCCACTTTTTAAAATGGTTTTGGTTAGTTTCCAATCGGACTGACCTTTGGTTCGCTTTTAACATGATCCACATTGCTTCTCACTATTTCACCAATCTATGTTTGGTCACAAACACTTAGTGTACCTCGTAGCTGTAGCGTCCTCAGCAACCGCTGTGAAGCATGTCTCTGCTGTACCAAAGCAGCAGTAAAAAGTGTGGAACCTGACATTGATACAGACACTCAAAATTCATCAGAAAAAAAATCCTGACAAACCGCAGCACCTCCATCTTTCTCTTTTAGTTTTGACCCTCCCCCAAAACTGCTGGCCAATGACTGAAGAGATATTTAGTCTTGTGGTTTTTTACAAGGTTTGGTCCAAAACAGAAATCTCCAGTAGATGCCAGTCTGAAAACAGACCAAATGCAATCTTCAGGACTTTATCCGAACCAACAGACCTTACCAGTCTGAATACACCCTGAGACGAATCAAAGACTAAACTGAGACTAATCTGAGATTTATCTGAGACTAAACAGGGATTAATCTGAAACTAAACTGAGACTAATCTGAGACTAATCTGAGACTAAACTGAGACTAATCTGAGACTAAACTGAGATTTATCTGAGACTAAACAGGGACTAATCTGAAATTAAACAAAGACTAATCTGAGACTAAACTGAGACTAATCTAAAACCAAATTGAGACCAAACTGAGACTAATCTGAGACTAAATTGAGACTAAACAAAGACTAATCTGAGACTAAACTGAGACTAATCTAAAACCAAATTGATACCAAACTGAGACTAATCTGAGACTAGTCTGAGACTAAATTGAGACTAAACAAAGACTAATCTGAGACTAAACTGAGACTAATCTAAAACCAAATTGAGACCAAACTGAGACTAATCTGAGACTAAATTGAGACTAAACTAAGACTAATCTGAGACTAATCTAAAACCAAATTGAGACCAAACTGAGACTAGTCTGAGACTAAATTGAGACTAAACTAAAACTAATCTGAGACTAAACTGAGACTCGTCTGAGACTAATCTGAGACTAAACTGAGACCGACTTGATACAAAAACTAGCATCTGCTATTACGAGTGCTGGATTGTTACGTGAGGGTACCATGAGTCACACATGACCATGAAATGTGGCGAAACAAAAACATCCACATATTAGCAGCTGTTAAAACGTGTTCAATGCTAATATATAAGGATCTTATTCACAAAGTTAAAATGAATGAGGGGTTATTTTTATTGTCTTAGCAGTGGAAGCTAAAGCAGATGTAATCCCTGCATTTCTCACAATTTTTGGCTCTCAGAAATACACAGAACACCTGGAATGAAAAGTTTTGACCACATTTTTTTTCCAACCAGTTTTTCTTAAATGAATTAAAACTTTTATCTAATCTCAAAGACATTGAACCATGAAACTCATGCAAGAAAAAGAAAAGCTTTGTCATGATCAGAGCCAGAGGTTTGCTGTCCCAGCTGGGGTTTGAATCACTGTGGGGGGAGAGTGCTAACCGCTACTCCACCGGGCTGTCCTGGTTAATAGAAAATTTCTCAGGTGTAACAATCAACTTCGATAGTTGTGGAACCCTCTTGCCAGATTTTGTTATGTAGTGGTTAGGGCTGCCACGGGTAGTCAACTAATCGGAAACTAATCGACTATTAAAATAGTCGACGACTAACTTAATAGTTGATTAGCCGTTACTTTACATTATATGGAGTCAGAGTGTAGTAAAGTTGAAAGTTATTCTGGCATTCTGCTAGATTTTTGGAATATTTTGGTATCATTAAGGTTTTTTAGACTAATTTGGAGTTTAGCTAATATTTCAGCTACATGCTAGCTGTTTTAGCTAATGTTGGCTTTCTTTTCTAGTTTTTTAGACTGTTTTGGAGTTAGGCTAAAATTTATACGCCAGTTTTTTTTTGGCTAATTTATATTTTTTTCAGTTTTTTAGGGTATTTTGAAGTTGAGCTATTTCTTTATTTTTAAATATGTCAATATCTTCTGTATACGCCTAATGCTGCAACGTATTTCTATTCTATTCTATTTATTCTGCATGCTAGCTGTTTTGGCTAACCAACATTTTTGTTAGGCTAATTTGGCATTCAACAAATATTTTAGCTGGCTGTCAGCTTCAGCATTTTTAGCTATTAGCTTCAGCGATTTCAGCTATCAACTTCAGTGGTTTTAGGTATGAATTTCAGCATCTTCAGCAGCCAAATTCAGCTTACAGCATTCATGTTTCTAGTTTTTATTTAGTTTAAAACTAATGATGATTAAGATTTGTGCTTTACATCCAGTTTGCGCTTGACTCGATTAGTCGACTAATCTGAAAAAAGTATCAGTGATTAGTCAAAGTAATGGTTTGTAGCAGCGCTAGTTGTGGTGATGCTTGAGCTCAGTTCAGTGAAATCATCGTCTTTGTTTTCAAAGATAAAGGGTGCAGCTCTATTCTCTGCTCCCCACAGTCACGTCAGCTGTATAAGTTAGACGTTCTCCTGCAAAAGCTATGAAAATGTTATGAATGTGTCTGTTAATGAGAGAGAGGAGAGCGGTGATTAGGTGTTCTTTGTTACAGCTCAGGGAGCAGCAGCTTTAATGACCTGTGGCTGCAGAGATGATACCAAAACGCTTCATGTGCACGACCTCACACGCCAAAGGCAAACAGAGAAAGTAAAAGAAAAAGTAAAGTTCTATGTTAGCAAAGATTTAGAGCAATTACAGCAAAAAAAGAAAAGGTTTGTCCAAGTGAAACACGGCTCCAGGAGATCCAAGGCATTAATTATTGAGGTTTATATTCTCTGCTCTGAATAGCAATAACGGAGGTAGTGACTAAAATAGCTCTTAAATAGATGTGACATATATCCAGCTGCCTTTCAGTGACAAAAGAGCAGCTCCACAGGCATATTTAAGATGTTGAATAAAACCTTATCCCTGCCAAGAAATGGTTCATTTTTCGGTTTTTCTCTCAGTCTAATTGAGTCTGTGTGTGGGTTGTGAAAAGTTCCTTTCTCAGGTAAGCATCATATTTTCCATTCCAGGTGATAGATTGTCTCAACATCTCACGGCGTAACGTAAACTCTGGGCATCCAGAGCACAGTCAGGTAAACACGTCACCCATAAAAGTGGAAGTCATGCGGTCCAGCAGCACACAGACTCCCTGCTTTAGGAGAAGACAAAGTTATTGTTGAAACCCGGCTGAGGTTTACGCTTCCCCATTTGTTATTGCTGCCTCGAGTGTTTGATGCTGGCTGAGAGTGATTTCATTTGTGTGTGTTGTGCTGGACTGTTTGTGGTAACGAGGAGGATAATTAAAGGCACTGAAGGTGTTTGTTAAGGAGAAATATTAATATTAAGACCAAAAGCACAAGTACAGCTTATAAGAAAAAAAAGTTCATTTTTAATATGTTTAGAAAAAATAAATAAATGTCTGAAAAGCTCCGTGGATGTCTTTAACACAGAGTTTCTGTACAGGGATGGAATTGACTCGTTTAGTGTTTTCCACATAATTGTCTCCCTGTCTACAGTGTGTCTCACATATTGGAGCCAAAACCAAAAATCTTTTTAAATGTGTAATCAATGTCAATATTCACTGGGTATAAAAAGCTGATTTTGCCTGTTAGTCATTTAAAGGTCCATCGTTCCAACAGCCATGAACACACGACGGTGGTTAAAGGGTAACCAAACTCTAAATCACGTTTTTCTCTATAAATGGGGCTTTCTCATCTACTTCTCCTCTCCTCTATTTTTAATTAGTTCTGTATGTCTTTGATGGTGCAGTGTGATTCGTTGTTCCTTCTTTCCCACTCCCCTCCGGGGGGAGCCGGAGAGACTTCAGTTTCCGGGAGACTCGTCGGTGTTCCTGTTCCTGGCAGTAGGCCTCGACTCTGGAAGGTCTCACATCCTCAGATGTCCTTCAGCCCATCTGGATGAAGCCTATCTGCTACACTATTTAAGACATAGTTGTAGAGTTAGATAAGTTACTTCTCCTTTAACAGTTCTGGTATCTCCTGTCCGTCCTGGGATAGGATCTCTCCCTCATCAGGGAATCCCTAAGGTTTCTTCTTTTTTCCTGACTCAGGTTTTTTAGAAGTTTTTCCTAACCGGGAGGGAGGGTCTAAGGACAGGATAACCAGTTTAGTTTAGTCTGTTAAGTTTATTAATTAGCTATTGTTTGTATTTTATGACTGACGTTCTGCTTCTTTTAAGTTACTTGAATGAAGCCCAATGAGAAAATTGATTTGTGATAATGAGCTACAGGAATAAAATAAAACTGAATTGAATTAAAAGTGCTGTCTGACAAATTAAATTGAACTTGTTTAATTCCTAAAATTACAGTCTAAAACCGTCTGTGTGCTGCCCCCTACAGGTTGAAATGAGATGTTGCAGTTTTGTGATTGGTCAACGGGTTTATGTCTCAGAAGTTTGACGTCATAAAAGCCCCGCCCATCTTTGATTCTGTAACGGGCGGTCATTAGAGTTAGCATTAGCATAGCTCGTAGCTGTATTACCTTCAGTTGTCAAAAATCTTCTGGCTTACACGACGTTCCAGTGGACAGATGTTAAGTGCTATTGGTGTTATATCCAGAAAACTCCATCCTGATGATGGATTTAATAAACATTTTACTACTTTAAGATTCTTTTATTAGTGTATAAGAGTATTAGTGGTCTTGGACCTTCTTATCTATCCGAGTTACTTTTAGCCTATGAGCCTCCAAGAACCCTCAGATCTCAGGTGCAGGCCTGCTAAAAGTGCCTAGAGTTCGAACAAAAAACCCATGGCGAGGCCTCGTTCCGGCACTATGGGCCTCGCCTGTGGAACAGCCTGAGGAGGTGAGGACTTCATCAACTGTGGAGGTTTTTAAGAAAAACTCAAAACACATCTTTTTAGGTTAGCTTTTAACTAGCTTTTAGTATGTGAATGTTGTATGTGTATATACATTTTATTGTGTTATTTATAATTTTATACATAGTATCTTTTCCTACTTGTTTTTATGAATTATTCCTGTCTTTTATCTTCATTATTAATTTTTTATTATATATTATATTAATTAACTCATTGGCTTGTTTCTTTTACTTAACATCTGCTTTTAAACTAGTGTCTTCTCACATTTGGCTGGGTCGTCTGCTTCCTGGCCCACGGGACATGGCCCTGATGGACCCACTGCTCCTTCGCCTGGGGTTTCTCCTCGGCTGGTGGGAGGCTGTGGGTTGCGGGGCTCTGGCTCCTTGGCCCAAGAACTAGACGACCAGCTGACAGGAGGTTGGTGTTGACAGCGTCTTCAGGGTTCTCTCATTTGACATTTAAGAAACGTGAGGGTTCCTATGTACTCATATTTTATCATTTGTTTTATTTGTCTGTTGCTGCACTTGTTCTTATACATGGGATTAGGGGGTTGATTTTTATCTTTAACAAGAGGGTATTTTTATTGTGTTGTTTGTTTTATGTACAGCACTTTGAAATGTATTTGTTTATGTGAAAAGTGCTCTATAAATAAAATCAATTTGAATTTGAATTACTGTATTTGTTTGAAACATTAGCCTTTATTAGCTATAATACTAGCGGCACTTTACCACTCTCAGGCTCTGGTCTTCAGACCTGCAAACCCTCAGCTGCTCCGGCAGCCCCGCTGTCGGGCATTACGAAGCGCCGGCCTCGGGAAAAGAGGAGGAGAAAAATCCTCACCCTCCTCAGAAAATTCTGTGGAGAAACTTGAATCCCTTTGCTCGGTACCACTCTCCATATAAGAAGAGCTAGCATACGCTACGTAAAGCTAATCTGTCAATCATAGATCCAAGCCACACCTCAACCACTCAGTCTGCCTCCACTAGCCCCGCCCCCCTATTTGGCATTTTCAAATCTGGGCTGAGAATGGAGTCAGCCTCCAGAGTTCACAGACAAACCAACACAACCCTCTCCACAGCTCATCTAGGATCTCTATGTCTATGAAATGGCGTCATCTTCTTTAGCTTTAATTTCCAATGCATTTATCAATTAATCAGTGGTAGACTCAGCAGTTTGAGGCCCCAAACAAACAATAAGATGGGATCCTCTGCAGAGGTTAAATAAATCATTCCAGGGTAAAACACTCGTCACATTTGTAATTTCTTTAGGTTTCCAGGTTAGTTTTCCAGGAAAAGTACACAAAAGTACTTGAATACAGAAAAAAAACAATAGATTCTTTTTGAGTTCCTCTTTGATTGTTTTTCCTGTTTTGTCTTTCCTCCTGCACTTTTGGAAGTATGGCAACATTTTTAATTAGCTTTTTCCTTTTTTCACAACTTCTTCTTTTCTATTCAAACTCCTGGAATCGTCTTTCTCTTTTTGCTAACTTGCTGTTGGCAGAGTATTCCATTGCTACAGATTTATGGGGGAGGATAAAACACTTGTACTTTTGCAGTCTTATGACATTCTCAGTTATTTTTTCTTTTACTATGACAGTCAAATAGTAATAGCCATGGAAATTATGTTAGAAATATATAGTCTTCAGTGTTGGGGCGCCCAGTCATCTACCCTTACCTAATGGTAACTCCGGCACTAGAATTAATATGTTAATTAATACCTTAAGGGGCCCTGCAATGATTTTCTTCAGCCTTTCAGAGTAAACTACATCCACATATATGATCATATATTACACTAAAAAACAAATTATTTATGAAATATGAGTCATTTTTGTGGCTCGTTTTAATACCTGGAAGTAAAACGACTCGATTTCTGAGCCTCCGCCTTTCGCTCCTTCTCGATCCCGCCCATTTAATGACGTCATCCTTAAACTATAAGAAAGATGGATGCGCTGCGGTCTTCAAATCTTGTCAGGATTTTTCCCTTCTTCAAACTTTGTATTTCTCTGATGGATTTTGACCGTCTGTATGAAGATCAGATTCAACACGGTTTGGTACCATGGAGGAATCCTGCATGACGGTACACACAGATACAGGTACACACGCTAAAGACACGTCTGTAGAATCAATGTGGATCATGTTAAAGGTTGTTTTATTGAGCATGAATTCATCCGACCACATTCTAATGAGTTTCCGTGTCTCATCGTTGTGGTTTTATGGTTTTATGGTTTGTTTTTTAGAGAATTCTGTTGAAACTACAATAGAACTTTCACAGCAGCAGCCGGCGCCGCGTAGGAGACACAGAAAAGAGAGTTCTACGGTTTTCAGTGTTAAAATAAACGTTCTAACTAGTAAACAGTTGGAACAATTATTTCCTTTTGGATAACATGATAATTAATGCTCTACATTTGTCTCACTGATCACCTCATTTCTACAGTGTTTACTTCACGTGACTGTCGGGTACGGTGGCCGTTTTGGTTCAGTTGTTCCGCTCTCGGTTCGTTTCATATTCAGACTGAAGAATCTCAGAGAGAACAGAAGATCGGTCCAATTGGAAACGAACCAAGACTACATTGAAAAATGGGTCAGAGCGGTTCTGGTACAGGAAGGTAGTAATCTCCTGCCAGGAGACACGTTCTGGCGGAAGGGGAGAACTATCTCTGCACCACAGCTCCACGGAGAAGGTGGGTGTGTTTCGTTGTGGTCTGGGGGCGGAGCTTGGAGCACAGACTCTTCCTGGAGGGAGCTGCTGATCTTATGTCAGCACGTTTCCAACCGCTCGTTTTCGTGGGTATGGGAGGGGCTGCAGGTTTTTAGAGGATTACTCTTAAATGCATGAATAGATCAAAATACAGTTTTGGGGTTCTTTATAGAGAGGAATGAACAGTAAAATCCATTTAAAACCTCAACAAAAAGAATTTTAATGGTAGGGCCTCTTTAAAGACCATTGAAAATTGGGTTTTTGGTGTTTTTAACATGTTCTTGAAGATTTTTTTTCATAATTGAGGACTAAAATAAAATAATTTAAAATTTCAGAGTATTTCTTTATTCAAATCGTGTTTGTTAAGGAGAAGATGAAAAAAAGCTCAGGTTTGTAGTGCAGCTACTGTCATGATCGAGGCCAAAGTCTCCCTCCTCTGCTACAATTCTAATGCATCCACTTACAGACAAACAGATCCATGAACGTCTCGTCTGAGCTGGAATCTGGACCTGAACTGTACGGTTGGATAAATCTGACGTTGTTTGATGTTTTTCGCTACGCTAATGTGAGGTTGCAGGTGTTAGCTTGCGGGAGAGAATGTAAATAAAGGGCTGATGGGATGTTAGGTAAGGCTAACTTCCACTAAAACAGTCCCGCCCACAACTCGGAGGCAAATTTCTTATGAGTTTTTGGTGCTCTGGTGAAAATATGTCTTAAAAACACAACACAGATTTTTTGATTTAGGCTAAAAATCATCATAACTAAAAGAACTCTTAAATCAACTTTACAATAGATGAAGATACAGTTGGAGGGGGACTTTGAATTGGTTTGATACTTTTATGTAGGGATGTCCCGATCCGATCACGTGATCGGAAATCAGGCCCGATCACGTGTTTGAAGACTCAATTGGAATCGGGCTCCGTTGTCCGATCAGGATCGGATATTTCATTTATTTATATTTATTATGATCAGCACTTTATATTTCAATCTTATTATTCCGGATAAATACTCCACTAAAAATCTGCATGTCAAGAACAGACCACAAAATGTTATTCCTGGAAAACGCAGCAGAAACCGGCAACAGTTCAAGCAGAGGACTGATGTAAAGTTAGCTAGCTAGCCAATCACAGATTTAGACTTCCGGGATCAATAACTATTTTGAAAACGCTTTAAACTAACAGCTAGTGTCTCTAAACAACAACCTCTAAAGGTATTTCAATAGAAAAAGACAGAGTTTGGTTTCTTTTTAATGTTAAGCTCTTCGAGCAGCAGAGAGATGCTAAACAGCAGCTGCTAACTGCTACATGCTAGCTCCGTGATTGAACTCTTAAGGACCCGAGCTGTCCTTTGATATGCCTGTTTTATTTATCTGAAAGAGGAATAAAAGTTAAGAAAATTAACTCCTCTGATAATAAAACTGAAATGTGATGTGTTAAGAACTTAAAAAGAAGAACATAATCTTAAAAAACAAAAAAAAACAGAATAAATGAAAATTAATAATGATATGAGCTAGTCATAAACACTCATCAAATTCATGCTAAAACAGTCATCATTTATTTTTAAGAATTTTAAACGAGAACAGGAATCACATTTGGTCAAAAATGTTCAATAACTAAATATATTAAAGTTAAAGTCACTAAACTTTCTCACATGACTAATTATCACTTATATAACAAGAAAAAATGACTTTTTTTTCTAGTTTTTATTTGCTCTATTTTCACTTGTTTATTAAAGCGACTTCACAGAAGTGTTCTATTTAAGTTTCTAATGATAAAATAATGTTAATGAAATATAAATAAGGGACAAGACAAATGTATTTATTAAATTTGTTAATGTTTTAAATGTGTTACAAAAGTATCGGATCGGGACTCAGTATCGGCAAATCTACAAAATCCAATGACTCGGAATCGGATCGGTACCAAAAAAACCTGATCGGGACATTCCTACATTTATGTATTTTTATTGTTGACTTTCTCTATTGCTTGAAATTCGTCTGGATTTATGTGTTGCCATAGAAACGCACATGGGTGGAGTTATTTGACTGAAATACAATTATTATGAGTACATTATTGATAAAAGTATTAGAATACTTGAGGAAATGTCAAAAATGTCTTATCCGTCCATCAGTTGCTTCAGTGCTCCGTCATAAAAGCTCTTTAAAACAAAAGTGAAACTGAATGCAGGGAACTCATAAAGTTTGTATTGATGGTTTTATTCTTTTCTTGAGAGAAATAATCTGGTTAGAGCAACAAAAGATAAGGAGGCGGAGGAGCCCCCCTTACTCACACTGAGTGTACTCCTGCAGCAGAGCGAATTCAGCCGGGGTCAGCGTGACCCATTTGTCCTGGCTGTTCATGGTGTGTCCGGGTCCGCTCGGCACTCTCAGGACACCCACTCGTGTAAGGTTGGCGGTGGTGGGAGGGGGCACCTACGCGGGAAAACAGCAGAAACAAGCTCCATTAGCAACACGGACTTTGTTCTTTGATGCTTTTAGGAAGAAAGAAGGAGAGTGAGGTAGAAAACATCCAGCTGGAGAGGATTTAAAGGTTTGTTCGGGTGTAATTATGGAACCAAAGCTGCTCCATTCTCAACAGAGGAAAGAAAAATATATTTGACTATTTTCCTGAATCTCTTTTTCTTTTTTGCTACAGAGTTTTTCATGTCTTGATGATCTTTTTAAAGATTAACGAGTTTATTAAAAATAAACCAAAGGGAGTAATTTCAATGCCGTTATTTTCCCATTAAAAAACTCATTTTAGTCTTTCTAACGACTGCAGAAAATTCACACTGTGTGAAGTATTAATGCTATTAATGACTCATGCTCAGGATTATTTACATACTGACGTCTATATAAGATAATGTCATCTCTTATAGATCAAACTAAAGGAAAAAATGATCCTGTGGATTATGAAACTCCAGCCAGGTGGTGGCATTTATTCATTCATTCATTGGCAGAGACCTCATAAAGTCACATCTGTGTCTTTTTATCAGCCAAATTCTGTATTTTCATCTGCTGCCAGAACAAAACCGCTCCAGACCGGCTTTCCTGCTGCCGGTGGCGAACCGGTCGGCTGGAAGATTGATTTATTGGACTGGGCAGGCGGTCGCTGACCAGTTTCATGAGAGAAAAAATACTAATAATCTGAATATTTGGGAGGATTTTATCTTATTCTGCTGATTCAGACGGAATCTGGGAGAAAACACTTCCAGATTTAAACAGAAAGAAATGTGGATGCAGGTAAACATTAATAAACCAGGTTCTCATTCATTCATCCAATGGCGTTGCCTTCAAGTTGAATTCATTTGGTCTTATTAAATGGAGAAGATTCAACATCAAGACAACGACAAACAAACAGATTAAATGTTCAATTCAAGCTAATATATGAGCAACAGAATCCATCATCATGAACTATGTTAAATCATCACAACATATGATAAATTAATACATTTTAGTATTTATGCTTAAGTGTAGCTTTAAAAAATGCTTAGATTAAAAGAGTAAAACTCATTGATACACATTTATTTAAAGACATTAAAATAAATAAATATTAATACTGAAAATAGCATAAATACGTTAGAATACATGTAACAATTCAAAACAATGTTTTATCAGAATATAAAAAAATCTAAAATATTTTTCAAAGGATTTGGGACAATTTTAAATATTTTCAATGTGTTAAATGTTTAATGTGCTGAATTATCATACAAATGCTAAATTAACTGAGGAGTGCTTAAAAAAAAGGCAGAAAACAAAAATGTTAATAGATAAAAACTACAAAAAAAAAATCAAGCCTAAATTGAAGATTTAAGTTCCAGTCCAATCATCTATTTTTAAAGTGTTTCTAGTCGTCTTTTAATGATGATTTTTCTGTTTTTAGACAAATTCTAAAAATCCGTTTCATTTTCTTGGACATAGTTTCTGCAGAGCGGCATGAATTCAGTAGAAACTCACCTCTGGATTGGAGGTGTGGAAGAGTCTGCCACCGTTTCTGTCATCCATCTGTTAACAATCTCCCACTAGCTTACAGCCCCTCACACCCCACACCTTCAGTATTTTAGCAAAAATCTAATCAATATCGGAACAATCCGGCCGTACTGTTTGGATCCAGATTCCAGCTCAGACGAGGAAAACAAAGACGTTCATGGAGTATTTGTCTGCAACTGCATGCATTAGAGCTGGAGCTGGAAGACTGTGGACCCGCCCACCTTAGTTTCTACATCACAACTACAATGTTATTCTACTGCCAATTTGAATACATAAACACTCAGAAATGCAGTTTTAAAGTTAATTTTCTAAATATTTGTGGCTCCATCATCAGAAAAAAACCAAAAGAACATTTAAAAAAAAACATTTTCTTCAGACTTGGTTGATAACTATATAAAAAAAGCTATAAAAATTCTGAATGTGACTAAAAAAAACTTAAATTAAGTGTTAAATGTTAATAAGTGAAGAAAGAACTTTTACAAAGTGGTTAAAACTCAAGTTTAATAAATATGAAATTAGCCAAAAGTTGTTGTTCTTTATCTTCTTTATTCATAAATTACCTTCCATCTGCCAGTTTTGGTATCCTCACCTATTATGAAACACTGTACCGCCCCATGTGTGTCCTTCATTCACCCATAAAAACAACCTGTTTTTCTAGAGAAGGAATCCTCAGAATGAGTTTATGTTCATGTGAAAACTGTCGCTGCGTCGGCGGGAACCAGAAAACATGTTTGCATCATATGTGCAAACCTGAGGCTGGATTTGAAGCTAGAGAAAGTAAAATCACTGGAGCTGAGACGGCTGTCTGAAAACTGAAATATTCCTGCTGATGACGTACTTCTGGAAAACGGCCTCAAACCTGCAGCGTTTGTGTTTAGACAGAAGCATCGCTAAAACAAAAGTGGAGGCCCCTTTTATGACTCGAGAACGCTTTAAAGACGCCATCAGTGCTGCTTAAAGAGAAAAAAAAAAACCTGGAGACGATACATGGCAACCAGATGGGTTGCCATGTTGACAAAACGATGATGTCTTCTCCCACGTTCTACATGAATCCAGCATGTTTGTACTTTTGAACTGAAGTAGCTTTTACTTTATGAAACGAATGGTTTACCGAAGGACGAACAACATGGTCGTGTGCTGTTATTTGCATCACATACTTGTCATTTGATAAAAGCATCACTTATCAGGTCAATGCAAACGCAGCGAGGGTCCCTGCAGACGAGCACAGCAGCTCTCCGGAGGGATTTCTGTCCATGAAATGTATAAGAGCTCGTTTCCCTCTGTTGTGAGGAGAGGATTTAATGGTATGTTGGAGTAGCTTGAACCCAGGCATCTGTGTGGTTGTGTTTCTGTGTGTCCTCTGCACAGCGACGCATTAGAACCAATTACAGGAGATAAAAGCCTGGATCAACAAGTGGACGTTTCTGTCATGTCAGCTATGCGTCTACCGCCTGAATAACAAAGATGTCAACAAATCCTACGTAAAATACCTTTTACCGCAATCAGATGAACATGAAGAGACACGATACATATTAAGATAACTAATTATGTTTTTACGATTTTAAAAAGAACAATTAAAACAAACAGATTCAAAGGTTTTAGCTATTCATTTGAAAAAAAAAAGAAAAGCACGTTTAAGCAGTAATCTATAAAAATAGGTAAAAGAACTGTATATATTCATTTCTTTAATCTATAGCAATTCATTTGTGTTCTATAATCTCTTTTTAAGCATATTTTAACAGTTTTCCGCACATTAAAGTGGAATTAATAGCATTAATTTTTATGAAAAAAACAATGACAGTGTGCCTGATAATCCAGAGCGCCTCGTATAAAACTGATGTAGAAGCGATTTTAAGACTTACATGGTGCACTGTCAAAATCTTCTTCTGTTTTTTTACAAGTTGTGAACAAGTTTGAGTTTTATTGTAAAGAGGTTAACGTGTAGCTGTGTCAGAATAAGATTTTATTTCGCGTTACTTACAAGCTAAGGTGGAGAGTTAGCGTTGTCACAGTCATATTTATAATAGTCTGGTTTTAAAGTGTTGCTGACAAGGTTGGGAGTTCCGAGTGCTGTAAATAATCTAAAACTGCTAGTGCCGCTAACGAGGCTAACAGGTAACGCAAAGGTGGGGAAACGTTTTGGTTCCAAAATTTGGCAGAAAGGCAAAACCATGAGCAGATATGTGGAGAGATTTGATTGAAAATTAATACATATAGTTTTGAACAAAATATTCTGGAAATTTAATTTTTTTTGTTTTCATTTTAGTGCCAATAGCACCAATTAATTGATGCTCTTCAACACAAACTTAGAGAAATGCTGCGTTCATGTGGTGTTGGAATGATCGGAAAAATGAAGATGCTAGTGCTGATAGCTGAAGATGTTGAAGCTTGAAGTTGATAGCTGAAATCACTGACGCTAACAGCTAGCTAAAATATTAATTAAATGCATAATTAGCCTATAAAACTGAAAAAAAGCCTGAATTAGCCAGCAAGCAGTTCAAATGTTAGCTAAACCCCTAATTAGCCTTAAAAAATGAAAAAAATCCAAAATTAGCCAACATAGCTAATAGGGCTGCCACGATTAGTCGACTAATCGATGACTAATCGACTATTAAAATAATCGAAACTAATTTAATAGTCGATTAGTCGTTACTTTATATTATATAATGAAAATCAGATTGTAGTAAAGTTAAAAGTTATAATAGATTCTAGCTAGGCTTATGGATATATTTGCATTTATTAAGTTTTTAGGCTATTTTGGAGTTTAGCTAATATTTCAGCAGCATGCTAGCTATTTAGGCTAATTTGGCTCTTTTTATTTTTTGGCTAATTTGGCATTAATAATATTTTAGCTGGTTATCAACTCAGCATCTTTACACCACTTTGGCCATGAACAGATTAGTCGACTAATAAAATAATCGTGATTAGTCGACTATTAAAATAATCGTTTGTGGCAGCCCTATAGCTAACATGCAGCTAAACTCCAATTTAGACTATTAAAAGTGAAAAAACTAAAAAAGAAAGCCAAAATTAGCAAAAATAACTAGCATGTAGCTGAAATATTAGCTAAACTCCAAATTAGCCTAAAAAACTGTAAAACATTCTTAAATAGTCCATAAATCTAGCAGAATGCCATTATAATTCTCAACTTTACTACATTCTGACTCCATATATTATAAAGTAACGATTAATTGACTATTAAATTAGTTGTCGATTAGTCGGCTTATCGTGGCACCAGAATTACAGGAAAAATAAAACATAATTTTTTGGAAAACGTGGTTTGGCGAGGAGGTCAGAGTCTGTTTTATATGTCAGTCAGAAGACTAGCTGTGTCTTTCTTCATTGATTTATTTTCACAATCAGTTCAAGTTACAGGAAATAACGGCTCCAAATGAGCAGCTGTTAGCGTTTCTGGACGGGTTGGTCGCTCAGTGTAGTCTGAAAGCTCAAAAACAAGTTACTTATATTCAAAGCAGAAAACAATCTATTATTAAAAAATATTAATAAGTATGAAAAAATGTAATTTCAGGAAATAAGTGAATAATTTATTATACACAAGGCACGCATTAATGAATATTATGTATGCATCCAAATCTGGAGGAAGGTTCTGGAACAGAACCAGTTTACACGTATGTCCAAACATAAAGAAGTTCAACAACAAACATAGAAATATGATTATTGACAGATATCTACGTATAAAAAACATAAATAAACTGTTGACATTTATATAACTGAACTGTTGGGAGACAAATGAAGGTGTGTTGGGAACATCGACTGTACGTGAGAACTGGACTGAGTCAGATATGACTCGACAAATAAGTGAATTCAGTTACGGGGTCATGATTAGTCGACGACTAATCGACTATTAAAATAGTCAATGACTAATTTAATAGTCGATTAATCAATACTTCATATTATGGAGTCAGATTGTAGTAAAGTTTTAAAAAGTTGTGAGAGTTCAGCACCAGAAAATGCAGTTTTTTCATTATTCGAGTCAGTGAGAGCTAAACTTTATCCTCGTTTCAGATGTCGACCTCATTAGAGAGATCAGGAATTTACTTTCCATCAAACTCATTTTGACAGGTGACAATTTGACCCTAAATCCCCTTTATATATGAAATTTATATTAAATTGTTACGTCATCTTGAGGGGGCGGGGCATCTTTTAAAACAAGTTTGATGGATGGTGTGTTCCTTATCTCTCTCTCATTTGATTTAATCTTCTTTTAATCCTAGAAACTAATGAAGGGCAGAAGCTGCACGATTATTAAAAGTTCAATAAACTATCATCTTAGTTGTCTTTATTTTTAGTTAACGATGGTTAAGATGTGTGCTGTACATCCACTCTGCGCATGAAAACATAATTGGTGATTAGTTGACTATTAAATGAATCGTTGGTGGCAGCCCTAAATTCCTTCACCGTTTTTGGCGATACAGATGCTGCCATGTTGGAGCCAGAAGACGTCACAGACTGTATGATGCTGTGTTGCCATGGAAACCACTCTCATCTATCAGGAGAGAGCTTGTTGCGAGGCCACACCTCTTCCACTTAAAGTCTGTCAGTCAGACTTTTAAGCGTTGGACGTGGGGGCAGTAGGCTCCACCTACTTTTTCTGCGACTTCTGATTGGACTAATTAAAGTGAATGAATCCAAACAAATCATCGGACTATCCTGGTCCTGAAGCTGAGCGGAGGAGGAGGTATTTGCTTGTTGTTGTCCCACTTCATGTTCCTTCAATGGGGGGAGCAGAAAAAAGGTATTCAGCATCTGTTTGTTCTTAACTCTGGATAGTTTAGGAATCCTGGGACTAAATGAGAGTGGATTTGATTTCAGTAATCAAATTAAATTATTTTTGTTGGCATTTTCCTTGCATTTTTACTGCATTAAAACAACCTTTTATTTATTTATTATTCTCCAACACAGTCCAGAACTAGAACTTCAAGCTCAAAACAACAAGAACTTGAACACTGAGCTGCCCTTGAGCAACGAGTACCAGGGAATCAAACTCCAGCCGCCTGCAGCAGGTGAGCCGTCTTCCTGCTGTGCAGCCAAATGACTGCAGTGCATCCTCACAAACAGCTCTGCAAATGTCACCACATCCTCCCCGCTGACGCGGCGGGGACACAAGCCGTGGGGTACGTGCGCACAGGCGGTAGTAGGTGGTGGCTCCGCGGCGAGTAAATGAGCTCGCGCATTAACATGCTGCTCACCTGCTGCAGAGATGGAGATAAACGCCAGCAGAGATGAGGGAGGAGATGTTTGCAGACCTCTCACATTCCCGTCGCGTCCGTGGATGAATCTTCCCGCGGTCGCGGGGCAGCCGGGCGTCCGTGATCCGCTGCAGCTTTCCGCTGCTCCTCCGGCGGCGTCCGCTCAGAGCAGCATCACCGGGGACGAGGAGCGCCGCGCGAGGGAGAGCAGAGCCGAGGAGAGGGAGGATTATCCGACGCGCTCCAGCCTGCAGACATCAGTTTCCATACTCCCGCTCTCTCACGTCACATCCCTGCATCCCTCCCCTCTGCTGCTGTGGAGCTCGTCGTCCCCTCCCACATCCAGCAAACCCCCCCCCCCGATGGAACTCTCCCCGTTCCAGCCAGCGGTTTCCAAGAGTGAAGCGTCACTGAGACACGACGGCAGAAGAAAGCGTTTCAACTGAATCTGGTTTGAAAATGAGACTTCAGAGGATGGACAAGGAAGAAGAAATGAAAGAAAAACAAGAATGAATCTGAGTGAGCGCTTCACACCGTCTGAGTGAGCTTCCTATAAACCCTAAAGACCACAGAGGGCAGGACGACGCAGATCTATGGATATTAATGTAATAAAACTACATTACAGATATGACCTCACCTTTTTACTAAAATAAAAACTGAATAAATATGAACATTTTCCACAAACTCTTCATAAGTCCACTGTATTCTGATGAATAAAACTTGGATGGTTTATACAAATATATTTACACAGATTTTGTTAAAAATAATTGCACCGCAATGCATCGTGGTCTATATTTACCAATATAATGACCATCGATGCATATTGGTTTTTTCACAGAAGGCAAATGGAAAAACCACATCTCTAGTAGGGGTGGGCGATATGACGATATAAAACCGCGATATGATCTCCAAAGCTAGCGATCTGTCATTTTTGAGAGATCGTTTTATCGCGATCTTCTACGAAAGTTGCAAGAGCGAGACGGCAAAAGCTTGTTGACTGCCTGTGACTTTAAATCCGAGCTCTTCCTCCTCCTCCCCGGTGTTTTAAGTAAGTCACGTGACATACGGCGTGACAGACGTGCGGTGCCGGCGTCAGTATGCGTTGAGTCCTCTAGAGTAAATAAATAGCGGAGGTCCGAAAAAAATACGAAAAGAAGCACAAAAGGCAACGGTGTTTTGCAATCGACTTCAAAAACCTCAAATAATCCGATGGAGAGGAATCATCACATGACAGCAATCACATTTTAGTAGAGATAAATTAGGCTGAACTGTGTGCTAAAGTGGGTGCTAGCAACTCACAGATAGCATGTTAGCTTGGTTCTTCGACGTATGTTTTTTATTAATGTTTCATGTTTTAAAACATGGCGGATGTTAATCGCTCGTATTTACGTTCAACCTGCACAAAAACGGATTGAAATTCATGTTGGAAACACGTAAAATATGCGGTCAAAATGAACATTGCTGCATTGTTTTGCTAGCTCGTAGCTAGCTACTTAGGAGGCATCTTATTGTCAGTCGCACTTTCTTGTTTTGTCTTTGTAAGAAGTATAAGTGAGTTCGCACATAATTTTGTAATCCGTGCCGTCACGATTGATCTTTTTTCTTGGTCAACAGACCGGAGAAAGCTCGGCCGGAAGATACAGCGCTAATGCTAACGCTAGCTTTCTGCTCAGTGACATAAACACCGCAGAGAGAAGATGTTAGGGAAGGAGCTGAGACCGTAACCTTTAACCTGAAACACCGTTTACTGCTATCATCACTGTGTTTGGAATCTGAACACTTTGGCAGATATATTTGATTTTATGATCAAAGTTATTATTATTATTATTATTTGTATCAATTAAAGATGCTAGCTGGAGCCTTTTTCTCAAAGTACAATGAAATCATCTATTTGAAGGTAAATCCTGAAACAATTGAGATTTATTTACCATATATGTATACAAAAATAATAAAAGTTGTAGTTTCATTTGAAAATATGGTAAAATGGTGTTTTTATTATTATTATTATTTACCACTTTGAGATGTTTTTTAACAGGGAAAGGACTTCCCTAAACTGTATCAGTCATTCATGCTATTAAACTTCATCATTCTCCCTCATTTCTGGTCTTGAGTGAAAAGCATTTACAATCTGTTTTATGTATTTTAGCACAGAGGCAAAATAAAAATCATGAGTATTAAGAAGCTGTTCGTTTGACATCAATGCCTTTTCTGTAGCAGTAGAATGCACAATTCTTGCTCTATTTACAGCTTGATCTTAATAGATAATAAATATTTAATATACCAAAAGATCAATTATTTTCTAAGCTTTAATTTGAGCCATATTTTTAAAAAATCAGTTGAGAAATGAAGGAGCTAGCCGATTTTTGCGTTGATGTCTGCCTGTCCTCCATTGAAACAGCTGTGTTCTGTCATGAAAGTTCGGCCCACGAAACTCTTCCTCGTCCGAGATGACATCCAGCTCAAAACAATAGTGCTCAACATTTTTATGTAGCAGCGGTGAAGATTTACGCTAGCAAGACACAGAGCTATCATAATCAGGGAGGGGGGAGATCCTGGGACAGAGCTGCTGAGCTCCTAAAGCCACGCCCCCTCAGAGGAGATATTTGAAACAGAGGCTTCAGATCAACACCAAAAATAGCTTTTTAAGACATTTAGGTTGTGGGATTTTGGTTAAAAACTTCATAATCATAATTAAAACACTGAAGGAATGTTTTCTAATTAAAAAAAAATAATGGAGGGACTTTAAACAAACTAAAAAAGACAATTAAGATGATAGTTTATTAAACTTTTAATGAATCGTGCAGCCTCTGTCCTTCATCTGGTTCTGGTATTAAAACAAGATTAAATCTAACGAGGTCGGAGTCTGAAACAAGGAACTATTTTTCACAAAAGATAAAATGCTCTCACTGACTCAAATATTTTTTTTAAAAAGTCATTTTTTTGGTGCTGACAACCACAACTCTGTTTAATTTCACTACTACAATCTGACTCCTTAGAATATAAAGTAGCGAATAATCGACTATTAAATTAGTTGTTGACTATTTTAATAGTTGATCAGTCGTGGATTAGTGGACTAATCGTGGCAGCCGTTCTTTCAAAACTATAAATATACATTCTTCTATGCGTTTAGTATTTCTAAACTACTTCATTACATCAGTAAAGGAAAATAATGAGTCAAATTTTCTTCAATTTGAAGACCAACATTTTTTCTTGATTCTTCTGCAGTTTGCACATTTACTTTTTCTTTTTTTACTTTTACAATCAGACTTCTGTAATACATAAACAGTTGTACATTTATTCTACAATTGCATCTCTCAAGGTTCATGTATTTTTTTAACACCTGATGAGAAAAAATGATTTTCTGTAACATAGCAGTATAAAGCATTTCTAAAAAATATTTTTGTCAATTTTTTCTAAACACATGTTCAGAAAATCCTATATTAAAATAACATTTTAAAACCATTATAAATTATAAAACCATTTCACTTCTGATCTAAATGCAAAATACTTTACTTTAAACTGTTTTACTTCTGTAGGTTTAAGAGTTATTTGTAATCGAGTATTATGGGTTAATAATCTGACACAGTAATGCTGTAAGCAAAGGATTACTTTTAAGTAATCTATATCGTATTTCTGTACTGCTTGGCAGTAACTCGTACAAACCCAAAAAGGTGAGTTTTAATATATATTTTGCCTAATAATTCAGAAATGCACAAAAGAAACAGTAAAAACAGTAAAAATCTTTTTTTCTTTCTCTCATATTTAAACTGTTTTACTGTGAAGCATTTTGTGATTTTTATCTTCAAAGGTGCTATATAAATAAAGATTATTATTATTAATCTAAAATGTTCCTCTGGTTCTGTTTTTAAAGCCTCACTATCGCTAACACTCTTCGGTTTGGCTGTAATGATCAGGTTTAGCTAACAGTAGGACGACCACGATTAGTCGACTAATCGACGACTAATCGACTGTTAAAATAGTCGAAGACTAATTTAATAGTTGATTAGTCGTTACTTTATATTATATGGAGTCAGAGTGTAGTAAAATTGAAAGTTATAATGACATAAAGCTAGTTTTTGGACTATTTTGGCATTTAATACATTTTATACATTTTATACATTTTATTTATATAGCGCTTTTAAAAGATACTCAAAGACGCTTACAGACAAGTTACATTAAAAACAGTAGTAAGAAGAATAAAAATAATACAAATAATAATAGCAATAACAATAATAGTAACTAAATAAATAAAGTACAAAGTAAGCAGTAAAATTAAAGATTAAAAGCAGTTTTAAAAAGCAGAGTTTTAAGAGATTTTTTAAATGAAGAAAGTTCGGTGCAGTCGCGGACGTGTTGAGGTAGTTTGTTCCATAGCGTGGGTGCAGCGATGGAAAAAAATTTTTTAGGGTTTTTTCGAAAATTTTGGAGTTTAGCTCATTTTGTAGCTACACGCTAGTTGTTTTGGGTATTTTAGGCTTTTTTTGTTTTCAAAGCTGTTTTGGATTCTAGCTAATATTTCAGCTACATGCTAGCTGTTTTTAAGGCTAATTTGGTATTTAATTAATATTTTAGCTCACTATCAGCTTTAGCGATTTCAGCTCTGAACTTTATCCTTTTTAGCTATCAATTTCAGCATCTTCAGCTGCCAAATTCATCTTACAGCATTAGAATTATCACAGGTAATACTCTATATCTAGTTTTTAGTTAGTTTAAAGCTAATGATTGTTAAGATGTGTGTTTTATATCAACTTTAAGCATGACCTGATTAGTCGATTTATCGGAAAAAAATAATCGGCGATTAGTCTATTATTAAAATAATCGTTTGTGGCGGCACCAGTTAACAGACGTTCTGGTTTGTAGCATCTAAAGCAGAAATCAGAGGATTAAACCAAAATGAAACTGCAGCTTTTTAGTTTCCAAACTGTTTCTGTAAATTCAGCCTGCAGAGTCTCATCAATAAGACGGAATTCACTTCTGACACGTTAAATATTTCATTGGCAGCGACATGCAGAGTGGAGCTAAACGAGGCGTCAGTCAGCAGTTCTGGTCCCAGAGGTCTGAAACTCTCCGGATCTGAACAAGAGCCTCCCTGTTGAGAAGAATGAGGCGTTCAGGAACCAGTCCATGTCCAGGACTCAGCTTTTTCTGTAGAAATTGTTGACCTCACCCCCAGCATTACTTGTACTCAAACGTGGACATTTCTGGATGATCTAATCCAGTTAGCGGCATCGAACATGTGATTCGAACTAAAACCCTCATTTGGTTTATTAAGACGGAACAACTGCACGCCGTTCATTTACTGCTTTACCAAGTGTCTCATTTACTGCATATTTACAACCCAGAAAAAGCCATGAAGACGGTTTCTCGCCGTCCTACTCTCTGATCAACCGGCAGGAAGGAAAAAGACCAGCGCTCGTTCCTGGAAAACAGAACGGATTCATTTCCCAGCCGACCTTTAGGTGACCTTTGCATTGCCGGCACTTTCTATGTGGCCTTCCACCCCATGGGAAGAAACTATTAATGAGAGCAACAAGCCTCAGCATGAATCGAGTTTCAGCAGGGATCAGTGATCCAGACGCGGCTGCCGTGGCGAGGTGGAAAGCTGACCAGTTTAGCGATAACGCTTGTGTTTTAGTGCTGCCCCCAGGCCCTCGGCGTGGGTCATGTGGGGGTGCAGCTCCAGTATTGACAGGTCCATCACATGTTGCTGGCAGAAGGTAACTGCGAGGCATGAGTGGACCTTTCACTCTACTGTATGTTTGACATTTATCTACTGCAGAACAGTAGCTTCACTCGCCGTCAGGAGAATCGTGTCGATGGTTTCACTCAATTCTGCTAAATGAATGACATTTTTTTAAGAAAGCTAATGAATTTTATTAATCCCTGAGCTGTAAGGAGTGTTCATGAACAGTGTCCTCGTCTATTGTTATCCTTTAAAAAAAAAAAGCTTATAGTAACATTGAAAAAAGTATTTTAATGATGATTTTGTTTGTAAATGTTTGTAAATGTTAATTCACTGTCATCAGTTCAAACATTCTGTTAAAACAGATCCAACACCAGCTTAAGATCCTGTGTCTTCATAAGATTACTCCTGCATTAGTACAAACTCTATTTTCATGGAAGCTTAGCCTCTCCATCTTTTTAGTGTTAAATATAGAGATTAATCAATACAAGCCGAAATGACTCCAGGAACACAAAATCTGGACGACCTTTAGAAAAGCAGAATAAGACAGATAGAAGGTCAGAGTTCACGTTCAACAGTCAGAAAAAGACGTTTGGACAAACGTGGATCCAGAGAGAGTTGAAAGAAAAGGACAGAGTTAAAGAACAAGAAGAGAGAGGCACATCTGTTTAATGCGAGAAACTTCAGGACTAATATTCCGATGAGATGAAAAGATTTCTGGAAGGAGTGAGACCCCAGAAATCTGGATTCAAACTAGAAGACTTTCAGAGGCAATGGCATAAGAACAGTCAAATGTGGTGGTGGAAGTGTGATAGTGTGGGTTTGTTGAAGCTTCTCCATCAATCTAAACTGGAAATCAGCTTTTGAAGTGAACAGAAAGTCAAAATGAGAGTTACTGAGACGACAGAATTTCCGCCCTACCAACTATAAAACTACATAGTGCAGGACTATTTAGAGCCCCGGATTGAAAAAGCAATTAAGACACCATGCTCACTACTGATTTTGTTTTTTTAAACGGCGGATTTGACATCACATATTTCACAAAGTGAAAATCTAATCAATACGAAAATTTTTTGACGTCTATTTATGAATCCACTGTGAAAATGTGGAGAGTTTGCCCAAAAAAATACATTTAAACACATTATTTTTGTAAAAATTGTCAAACATAATGCATTGTGGTCTATATTCGCTTATGTAGTGAGCATCAAGGAACAGTGTTATTTTACAAAGACTTCTGGGCTCTAAATGGCTAAAGCATTATATAGTGAGAAGTGAAGGAATTCAGACACAGTCTGAGACTTCTCTTCTGCTCTTTTTGGGGTCCAGATGACTCCACTTTTAATGTAAACAAGCCAAGGAGAGCGGAAGGGTTATGAAGCTGTGCCCTGACAGTGACTATATATAGAGAGCTGGACTGAGTGACTGTGATGAAAATGGTTTACTTTCGCTTCCACGAAAAAAAAAAGGTAATTTGGTCGCCCTTTTTACCACACTTTGGACGCTGTCATGTTGGAACCAGATGTCATCAGTAAGCAGTGATTGGTCCAGTTTAGTTTGACCGAGCATTTCTATGGCAACTACTCTGGCCAATCAGGACTAAGCTAGTTAGAAAGCCACACTCCTAACACTTGAATGCAAACGATACAAAATCTGTCAAACGTTTTGAGAATTAGACGTGGGCGTTAGCAGGCTCCACCTACTGTACCGGAGGCTTCTGATTGGTCAGTTTAAAACTTGAACTAGAGAAAGCTAGACATGTAGCATTATCTGCGATAATGCTAGTGTGAATGCTGTAACCCAAATGTGGCCACTGAAGATGCTAGTGGTGATTAGGGCTGCCACGATTAGTTGACTAATCGATGACTAATCGACTATTAAAATAATCGACAACTAATTTAATAGTTGATTTAGTCGTTACTTTATATTGTATGAAGTCAGATTGTAGTAAAGTTGAAAGTTATAATAGCCTTCTGCTAGCTTTTTGGAATATTTTTGCATTTATTAAGGTTTTTTAGGCTATTTTGGAGTTTAGCTAATATTTCAGCAGCATGCTAGCTATTTCGGCTAACTTTAGCTTTTTTACGTTTTTTAGGCAACTTTTGAGTTTAACTTATATTTCAGCTATATGCTAGCTGTTTTGGCTAATATAGGATTTTTCCATTTTTTTAAGGCTAATTTGGAGTTTAGCTAATATTTCAGCAGCATGCTAGCTATTTTGGTTAACTTAAGCTTTTTTAAGTTTTTTTAGGCAATTTTTGAGTTTAGCTTATATTTCAGCTATGTGCTAGCTGTTTTGGCTAATATAGGATTTTTCAGTTTTTTTAAGGCTAATTTGGAATTTAGCTAATATTTCAGCAGCATGCTAGCTATTTAGGCTAACTTTGGCTCTTTTTATTTTTTGGTAAATTTGGCATTTAACTAATATTTTAGCTGGTTATCAACTTCAGCATCTTTACATCCACTTTGGCCATGAACAGATTAGTCGAATAATCGGAAAAAATAATCGGTGATTAGTCGACTATTAAAATAATCGTTTGTGGCAGCCCTAGTGCTGATAGCAAAAGATGCTTAAATTGATCGCTGAAAACACTGAAGCTGATAGCAAGCCAAATATTAGCTAAATGCCAAATTAGTCTAAAAACTGAAAAAAGACTTAATTAGTCAAAATAGATGGAATGTAGCTGAAATAATAGCTAAACTCCAAAATAGCTTAAAAAAGCATAAATTAGCCAAAACAGCTAGCTGTATAGAGCATTTCAGTGGAGCTGAAATAGTAGTATAATAGTAAAATTCTAAAATAGCCTTAAAAAATTAAAAAAAAAAAAAAAAAAAATTAAAAATTAGCCAAAATAGCTAGCATGTAGCTGAAATATTAGCTAAACTCCAAAATAGCCTAAAAAATAGCCTAAGAAAGTGACAGTTTCTGTTGACATTTGGGGCTGCTGTAAGAAAACTTCATGGCTCCGGGGTTTCAGTTGTTTCGTCTGAAAGCCAGGTAAAAAAATACCTATGTTTTGACGTAAAATCTTCTTCTGTGCAGAGTTTGGTGCAGATTAAATCAACTTGAAGTATTTTATTCCTTTCAATTCGCTCCTCTCTCCCCCACTCTAGTGACTGGTTCAAACTGACGATTAAACTGCATTCACTTATATTTATAACTAGGAACTGACTTAAAGATTCAAGATTCAAAGGGTTTAATGCCATTTGAACAGTAATGAAACAGGTTTCCCAAAACAATGAAAATCTTACTTTGCAGCTCACTCTGAATGCCAAAGATAACATGTCGACTTTAAACTGCAATATTTTAAAAACCATAAGGACTTTTAAAAATAAAAATACTAAAATAAATAGTTCAAGAGCCAAAAGCCTGCTGGATAGTTTAAAAGTTTGTTTTATTTTTTTGGCTGAAAGTCTACTCCAGTTCTTTTGCTTTGTAGAGCTGAAAGTTTTTAGCTGAAAAAGGGATTTTTGGAGATTCTGTAAGCCTTTTTCAATCAAGTAAAAAGTTGGTTGAATAGTTTAAAAAGTTTAAAAGTTATTGAGTTTAAACTTTCAAGCAGTAATCTCCTAAAATCGCTGAATGTTTTGATAGCTGAATGAGCTGAACAGATGTAGGCAAACGGATCACGGTCATGTGAATACTGACAGCATTCACAGAATTATCATGAAAACAATGAAAAAAAGTATCAGATCAAGAATGGTTATTCTGACCAATAGAATGACTGAGTGACAGCTGTTCGTTTCTCTATAGAAAACCCTTTTCAATTGCAGAAAATCTGAACAGAAAAAGACTGAAGTCCTTCATAGACGTGAAGAGCTGACTGCTGTCTATCCTGATGAGAACTAAATATAAGTGCAAGATCGTAAAAGAAGAAAGGTGATTAGATTTGGAGCAGAGTATGACGAAGAGGAACCATGTCACATGTGTCTGTAACTCGGCGTGCGTCAGAGCTCCGTCGTCATGAGATCGTTACACAAGTAGGTCAGACTAACTGGACCAATGAACAAATTAATCTACATTCAAATCTCATCTTCTTCATCGAAATAGAACTAAATTCACTGTAATTGTCTGAAGCATGTGTTTGAGATTAAGAGGATGATCGATCGATGGCTCAACATTTTGGGTTTTTTACTCCACAGAAGGAAGTGAACGTCCACCCCCCCTTCCCTTCCTGTCTTGGAGTCTGTGTTAGAAACAGCCATAAAGAGGAGAGACGCCTGGACTCCACGACACGGATGTCATCAACAAAAATGTAGCTGCTAATGCGGTTAGCTTCATCCGTTCAGACAAACAGCTGCTTGTCTTTTACTGATCGAGTAAGTGTCACGGATCGTATCTGGACCCCCCTCCCATTTTTGTAGTTCTGGTGTCACACAGCAGCCCCCCTGCAGGCGTTTGGTTCTCCTCAGATGTTCTGTTGATGAAATGTTAATGTGTGGGAGGGGAATTTTGGTCCTCCGCTCAGCTGTGGTGGTTAATTGGCACTTGTGGCCCCCAGGAGGGGATCTATAAGTAGAACAGCAAACATAAAAGCTTTAAAAGTACAGGAGAAGGCTTCCATTTCTCATGAAATAAGGAAGAAAAGCTTCTTCTGCTTCCCTCCATGACAGTTCCACATCAGAGCTTTGGAGCGTTCACCTCTAAATGGACCCGGTTAAAAGGAAAGGATACGCTTCTGTCTGTAATACATGACGACCATCAGAAATACTCTGACAGAGCAGACTTGCCTCCTGCTTTGGGGCATTTGTGGATTTGAGAATCATCTCTTGTGATCGGGAGGTCGTGGTGACATCTGTGAGGAAGATCGGAGCGGCCTCATCATCATCCACAGCACAGCCTAGCTTCACTTCATGCCGGCCTCAACACTGACTCTGAGAAGAGGCCGTCTGACACTAGAACGAGGGGGGTCAGACACTGACAGGAACTTAGCAAGAGATTTGTTTAAAAATAGTAGTAGTAAAGTAAAGAGTAGTAAAGAGTATTTTCCAACAAACAGTGAAAAATGAATAAAATTCTGTGAGGTGGAAGCAGTAAAAGAGAACTCACAGGAAATCCTTAAATTTAAAATGGAAAAAAGTCAGCAGCTGGTATTCAGAAGAATGACGGTATGAGAATGTTAAAATCATTTAGTTCAATTAAGGCTCTAACATCTCACTGCTGTATGTCAGTAAACTGGACCATTGAATCCAGCGTCACCTTGAAAGGATAAACACAAATACTGAAATAAATTCAGGCATGAAGGGGTTAAAGCTGATCAAATTATTTTAAATGTATCCTAAAATCCAGAACCCTCCTGCTGACAGACCAAATAAACCTGGTACCCCTTAAAACGAAGGCCCATGTTCATCCTCCAAGTGGACTGTGGTTCACATCAGTGTGAATGCAAATGGACTTTTCTGGTTTGCTTTTACTCACAGAATTCTATGTACTGAACTGAAGAGGGCAGTCACATTTGCAACATCATTTGCATTTACAACATCTGCTCACTTTGGGCAGTAAATGAGGAAATCCAAATAAGCACAAAGAGGAGATCAAACTAATCCCACTATTACCCACAACTGTGATGCCTGCAGGTCTTCTCTACAACACGTTCACCCACCAGACATTTGATGACACACTCATCCAGATTTGCTTGTGGGCAATTTGTTTTATTTACTTTTTTTGGGTACGTTTGCATTCACACTGAAGCGAACCGTACCAGAGTCCATTTACTGAGCAGACAGAGTTCACTTCTCTGATCTGTACCGGAGTCTAAGGAAGCTCTCAGACTTACCCAATCATGAACACTTTCAGAAATAAAGTTTGGAGCAAATCAAACCAGTAAATGTGAACGTGTTCTTAGGAAAACCAAGAAGCAAAGCATTGAGGAAAAAATAAAGATTACAAAAATGTCTTCTGTGTAGATGAGGGGCAGTGAGAAAAATCCCATAATATAAAAAACATTGAAAAAGTGCCCATGAAAACAGTCAAAGGCAATGTACAATAAGTTAATCTGTTAGCTTTAGCACCAGAGATGACGTTCTTTGAATAACCGTAAATATTCAGTCGTGTTGCATTTACTTTACTACTGTAAAGTAACTTTACTTCATTACTGTAAAGTAATGCGTATCAGAGCAAAGCTGGTCAGATTGTTGGGTGAACGGTCGAAGAGAGAGCGATATTTCCTGTCGCCAGCAACATCTCCGGTAATAAAGAGTTGAAAAACAAGAACAAATAAAAATAAACACATTTTTAAGGACAGTGGAGAGGAAGAAACAACTTGACAACAGTTGCAGATTTAAAGAAAGAAATATGGAAGTTTTGAGATTTTATATAAAAACAGGTAGTGTCACAAATATCTGATGAAAGCGACTTCTGGAGCGACAGATAATACGACTGATCATCATATGTACCAGCATTTTGGTTCCTGAGCCAGAAGTTTCTATAATGACGCGTTGCAGCAGCACAGTGTGAAAGTCTTAATAACTTAGTCCTAACTAATCAAGTCTGCAGGCTGTTGGTCTGAAAGCTTCCTGAAATGAGGAAAATGGGCTAACGTGCTAGCTAAAAGACACACAGATGCATTACTTTCCAACCCGAACCAAACCCGACATTTACTGAATTACAGGAATCGTTTATGAGGAGAAATGCAATGAACCGTTGGTGGCTAGCTGCTAGCTAACCAGCTAGTAAATCAACAAACACGTCCAGTTATGATGTTTGCTGCTGCAGACTCTTTATCACGATATGGGAAAAGCTCAATCAGATTTCTTATGCAAATTCCAGGTTCTCGTTATTATAAAAAAGAGAAAACCTCGACAAAAACACTCCCTCTGGTGTAGAGCTGCTACGATTAGTCGACTAATCGATGACTAATCCATTGTTAAAATAGCCGACGACTAATATTACTTTATATTATATGGAGTCGGAGTGTAGTAAAGTTGAAAGTTCTAATAGCATTATGCTAGCTTTTTGGACTGTTTTGGCATTTAGTTAGTTTTTTAAGACTATTTTGAAATTTAGCTAATATTTCAGCTATATGCTAATGGTTTTAGCTAATTTAGGCTCTTTTTTGTGTCCACTTAGGAGATTAGCTTACATTTAAGCTTCATGCTAGCTTAGTTAATTTAGGATTTTTATTCATTTATTTGTTTTTTAGGCTGTTTTGGAGTTAAGCTAATATTTAAACTAGCTATTTTGCTAATTTAGGCTTTTATAAAGTTTTCTTTCTTAACACTAGCATTATCGTAGGTAATACTATATATATCTGGTTTTTGGTTACTTTAAAGATAATGGTGGTTAAGATGTGCGCTTTACCTCCAGCATGACCCGATTAGTCGACTAATCAGAAAAAATAATCGGTGACTAGTCGACTATTCAAATAATCGTTTGTGGCAGCACTACTCTGGTGAGCTTAAGGTCATAAAGTGAAGCTTCTCTTAACTTGGAGGATCTTCTCCTTTGGAGGTTCATCAGGTTCATTCAAAGCTCAAAGGAAGCAACAATCTTGATCAGCACAGATGAGAAGGCCTTTAGTATGTTTTATTCTATCGACTAGAGGCTGCAGAAGGTCATCCAGTATCCTTTCTATCACCCTCCAGCAAAACTGATGAACATTAAGACAGAAATGGCAAAAAGCTTGACTTGATTTTCCAGAATTAGGACTTTTTTTTCAGGAAAATCCCAAAAACGTGACGACAATCCTGACTTTTTTTTAACCTCCATTTCCTGACTAATAAATCATTTATGATAAAAAAAGAACCTTTTTGTTGATATCCAAAATAAATTGAGTAATTTTTATTTATCAAGTAATATTTAAGTTGAATCTGATCATTTGCTTTTGTGTTAAACAAGCGGCAAATCAATAAATGAACACAAATTGAGTTTTTTTTATTTTTATATTTGTTAATTTGGCCACAAATTCTGTTTATGATCCATAAGATACTTATATTCTCAGTATTAATCCATCAGGGAAATTATTCTAACAATTTCCAAAACGATTTCATCAAAACAACAAAAGTCAACTTCCCTCATTTGGTGTCAGACAGACGCAGACATTTCACCTTCCTTCTACCCATGAATCACAAGTTAAGTTTTCTTTCGTTACCACGGCAACAAATTATTAAAAGAGTTTAAGTTCCTGATAGTAAGATTCAATAAAAATAACCTAAGAGAGATTTTTACCTCAAGGTATAATTTGTTTTTAAAAAGAAAAGAAAGATGCATTTACAAATTTATTTTTCATAAAATCAATTTGACTTGGATTTATTAAGCTTCCTTTTTTTTTTTTTTTGGCTTTAGATTCTTCAATCTAATTCTCTGTTTGTTTATTTTGACAGGGGTGTGTTACTATCTAGGATAAACGCATCATCACATGATTTTACTTCTAGTGTTTTCATGTCCTTAGGCGTGTAAAAAAATAAATCAAATCAACAGATTTAGTTTGATAAAGAAGCTCTAAGGCTTAAAGAGATTTTAAATAAAAAAGTTTCGTTTCTGGCGTATTTTTGCGTAAAACCGTCTCATTTGATGAAGTTTCTGACGGTTAAAGCACCGCTGAACGGCTGAACTGCCTCAACGCTCAGACATTTTAATGTTTCCTGGCAGTCAAATAAATAAAGGCACTGAACTCTGCGCCCCCCCCCCCACCCCCCCACCCGACCGTCCACGGCTCACACATCAATGCTACCCCACTTTTAGCCCCGCGTGCTATAAATAGCAGCCCGAGTGTGTGAAGTCTGGAGCATCAAAGTGGGACCATTATATAAGGTCGTGGAGGGAGCATCCTCAGATCAGGACTTCACACACTCCTCTCTATTTTTAGGGCTTTTACTACACTCAGATTCAAATAATCCTCTCCTCAAATTATTTGCTTTTTAAAACAGTTTTCCTTATTTACTGCTTAAAAACTGATAAACACATTTAAGCTACTAGAACTGTTTCATTCTGAGCCTATTGGTAGACTTACAAATATATATATATTGTTGTCAAAATGTCAACGATTATCTGTGAGGAAGTTTGGGAAAGAAAACATGAAAGGAACTCCTCGTCTAAAACCAAGAGAGCTGGAGATGTTCAAAGCGGGGAATGAGAATTTATCAATAATTCTGAGATTACAGCTGTCAGACAGGAAGACGGAAATGTCTTTAAGGTGGAAATGAAGACGATAGACGTCAGAGGAGGATGCAGAGGAAAGACGGGGTTAAGTAGAGGAAGACCAGGTTTGTCTTCTGCCACAGAAACCTGCTCTAGTGGAGCAGGATCTCCTGATCTGATGCTGATCCGCAGAGATCTTGGAACGCTTTCCTGTTATATTTGTCTGCTCACTCCACCAACGCACTAATGAAAGGCTGATCCAGGGGTCTGCAGCTCCAGAACCACAAGTGGATCTTTAACTTCTCCATTCTGGATCTTTGGTTTCAAGGAAAAAAAAAAAGCTTTAAACTGGTAGGAAGTAACCAACTAAAACCTTATTAAACTAATTAAACGGTTGAAGGACAGTACATTTTATCCAGTCACATTTTTGTTTCACAGAAAATCAATTGGAAGTCTGAAAGCATAAAGAGAATTAAGGTGCATCGGATTATAAAACTGATTTTCTATTATTGAATAATATTTAAGTGTAAATTATGGGTAGAGAAATACAGTAAGAGTCACTTAACAAGCTCTGATTTATTTTTTGGGTTGAATTTATGTATGTTTTGGCAGAGATTTACCACAAACAGTAAAATAAAACTTTTTTTTAAAATCACTTAACATTACACTACCTGCTACTACATCACCAGGTGACACCAGGAGTCTTTTTTTTTTTAAGGAAATTACGTAAACCTTCGTAAAAAGTATATTTGTATTTTTTTTTTTTTAATGCAAAAAAATGTTAATTTTTATTTATCATGATGTTAGCATTGAAATAAAAACAAATGTTTTTCTTTGTGGTTCCTGTTGGGTTTTGGTCTGTGAAGAATGGACCTGAATGGTTCTGTGGGCTAATCTAAAGGTGGCTAATGCCCTCTAGCATGAGAGCTCCCTCTGCTGGTGCTGCATGGCATTTACATTATTAATGCACAATTAATAAGTTATAAGACTACATTGTTTTAAATTTAATACTAGTAACATATTTGATATAGGATATAAATCAACCCATCTGTTTCATTTCTACAGTTTTTCCAGCATGATGACTCAGACTAGCATACACGCTCTCTGATTAACGTCTGCAAACACATTTGTGAATGCACGGTTTTGTTCAGAAGCCCTTTTCTCTCGGCTTCACGCAGAGCTCTGAAGTATATTATCTGCGGATGAGTCACATGAACATACTGTGGCTCTGAGGCGGCAAATCACACTCGCTCCTTCTCCCCATCTGCTATACGGAGGGAAAAAAACGCAGAGAAAAGACGCCTGCGGCTGATTCCTGAAGGAACTTTAGAGACTTAAACAGAAGGAAATGTCAAAGGATTTATAATTAAGGTTTCAGTGGGTCGACAGTGATGAGTCTGTTATTCTAAATCCCTAAGAGGAGACATATTTCTGTTACTTTCTTTTTTTTTGGTTACTTTCGTGTCTTTTGCCGTTTTTCCAATTAGAGAAATTCTCTTATTTAAACTTCCAATTTAAAAATACAGCATTGGTGGACATCAGCTTCTCCATATTTGGATGTTTGTCTGCTGGTTTAGCTGATCATCTGCCTCTGATTGGCCTGCAACAAACTCTAAATCCTCCTTAACCAATCAGCACAAGGGAAATATGATCAGCATCAGTGAGCTTAACCCTAATAAGAGGCATTATTTAAGGGTAGTGCTGCCACAAACGATTATTTTAATAGTCGACTAATCACCGATTATTTTTCCCGATTAGTCGACTAATCGCGTCATGCTCAAAGTGAATGTTAAACACACATCTTAACCATCGTTAGCTTTAAACTAACTAAAAACTACATTTATTCACACTGCGAATAATGCTTGTGTGAATGCTCTATGCCAGGGGTGGGCAAACTTTTTGATTTGTGGGCCAGAAAGGGTTCTAAAATTCGGCATAAGGGCCGGACAAGGAGCAGATGGAAGGAGAGATTTGGTAATCAACCTCATAAACTAAAAAGATAATATGGAATTTAGAGAAAAACATGCTTTAATTTGGATTAAAATTCACATATATTCATTTAAAAACAGAAAATTTGGGAATTTTAATTTCTAAATTTTGATTTTTGTTCTCTTTTTGGTGATCCAATGGGTTGATGTTCTTCAGAGGAAAATGCGTGCTCAAAGAAATCCGAAAAATCACCTTCTGACTCAGAAGTCACAGGAATTCCAGAGAAACAACACCATTCATGAGAAGAAATGAAAATAAAACAATCAATGTATTTTAATTTGGAGGGCCAGATTAAGTAGTTTAGGGGGCCGCATGTGGCCCCGGGCCGTAGTTTGCCCACCCCTGCTCTATGCAGTATTTGGCAGCTGAAGATGCTGAAATTGATAGCTGAAAACCCTGAAGCTAATAGCCTGCTAAAATATTAGTTAAATACTAAATTAGCCTTAAAAAAAAAGCTTAAGTTAGCTAAAACAGCTAGCATATTAGCTAAACTCCATATTAGATCAAAAAATTGAAAAAATCCTGAATTTGCTAAAACAGCTAGCATGTAGCTGAAATATAATCCAAACTCCAAGACAGGCTAAAAACTAAAAAAGCTAACATTAGCCAAAATAGCTACATGTAGCTGAAATATTAGCTAAACTTCAAAACAGCCTAAAAAAACCTTAATAAATGTCAAAATGTCAAAATAGTCGTCGACTATTTTAATAGTCGATTAGTCAACGATTAGTCGACTAATCGACGACTAAGTCGTCGATTAGTCGACTAATCGTGGCAGCCCTATTTAAGGGTCGGTCAATGTTTGACAAACCGTTTCTGAAATGCGATTGTTTTTTAAATAAAGTTTTTTTTGATAATGGAGTCAAAAAGGAGGTGAAAGGAGTTTCCAGTTCTGCTCCTGACTTTACTTTCCTATACTTGTTTAGACTGGATATGATGAGAAAGAACAGCTGATCCACATCCTCCTGATTCTGAGTGGGAAAAAAAAAAGCAAGCAAGCAAGCTGGCTGTCCTTTCTGCTGTTACCATGACAACCACAAAGCTGGCTCCAGACTCTGGCTGAGCTGTGAAGGAGTCGCACCTCACAGTGACAGTACTGGCAGAAAACAGGTGGGTAAGAAAAACAATCCACTGTTCATCAGCGTCTCAAGACAGAAAACAGGAGCGGTAAAACAAAATGATCGGCATCAATCTCTGAAACGATTCACATCATCCATGATTACGACCAACAGGACGGTAAACACGCTTAAGAAACTGCAATAAATCCAGAACAAAGCTCTGAGTCTGAGAGAAAACTCTGATCCTACATAAAGGATTTGGATATTTAGATTTGATTTATTGAGTTTTAGTTTCATATTTAGCTGAAATAAAGTCCATTTCTGAATGATCATTCAATAATGTGTAAACGGTTCCTGGAGACAGTAGGGCTGCCACGATTAGTCGACTAATCGATGACTAATCGACTATTAAAATAGTCGACAACTAATTTAATAGTCGATTAGTCGTTACTTTATAATATATGGAGTCAGGCTGTAGTAAAGTTGAAAGTTATACTGACATTCTGCTAGCTTTTTAGACTATTTTGGCATTTATTAAGAGTTTTCAGGCTATTTTGGAGTTTAGCTAATATTTTAGCTTCATGCTAGCTATTTTGGCTAATTTAGGCTTTTTCAGTTTTTTAGGCTAATTTGGGATTAAGATAATATTTCAGCTACATATTAGCTCTTTTGGCTAATTTAGGATTTTTTCAGTTTTGTAGGCAAATTTGGAGTTTAGCTAATATTTCATTTACATGTTAGCTAGCTAATTCTAAATGTTTACAGTTTTTTAGGCTAACTTGGAGTTTTTCTATTATTCCAGCTACATGCTACCTATTTTGGCTAATTTGGAATTTTTACAGTTTTTTAGGGCTAATTTGGAGTTTAGCTAATATTTCAGCTACATGTTAGCTATTTTGGCTAATTTGGGATTTTTACAGTTTTTTAGACTAATTTGGAGTTTAGCTAATATTTCAGCTATATGTTAGCTATTTTGGCTAATTTGGGATTTTTACAGTTTTTTAGACTAATTTGGAGTTTAGCTAATATTTCAGCTCTATGTTAGCTATTTTGGCTAATTTGGGATTTTTACAGTTTTTTAGACTAATTTGGAGTTTAGCTAATATTTCACTATTTTAGCTAATTTGGGATTTTTTTTTTTACAGTTTTTTAGGCTAATTTTGAGTTTAGCTAATATTTCACTATTTTAGCTAATTTGGGATTTTTTTTTACAGTTTTTTAGGCTAATTTTGAGTTTAGCTAATATTTCAGCTATATGTTAGCTATTTTAGCTAATTTGGGATTTTTACAGTTTTTTAGGCTAATTTGGAGTTTTGCTATGTCTTCAGCTACATGCTAGCTATTTTGGAATTTTTACAGTTTTTTAGGGCTAATTTGGAGTTTAGCTAATATTTCAGCTACATGTTAGCTATTTTGGCTAATTTGGAATTTTTACAGTTTTTTAGACTGATTTGGAGTTTAGCTAATATTTCAGCTATATGTTAGCTATTTTGGCTAATTTGGGATTTTTACAGTTTTTTAGACTAATTTGAGTTTAGCTAATATTTCAGCTATATGTTAGCTATTTTGGCTAATTTGGGATTTTTACAGTTTTTTAGGGCTAATTTGGAGTTTAGCTAATATTTCACTATTTTAGCTAATTTGGGATTTTTTTTTTTTTTACAGTTTTTTAGGCTAATTTTGAGTTTAGCTAATATTTCACTATTTTAGCTAATTTGGGATTTTTTTTTTACAGTTTTTTAGGCTAATTTGGAGTTTAGCTAATATTTCAGCTATATGTTAGCTATTTTGGCTAATTTGGGATTTTTACAGTTTTTTAGGCTAATTTGGAGTTTTGCTATGTCTTCAGCTACATGCTAGCTATTTTGGAATTTTTACAGTTTTTTAGACTAATTTTGAGTTTAGCTAATATTTCAGCAGTATGCTAGCTATTTTGGTTTTTTTATTTTTGCTATTGGCTAATTTAGGCATTTAATTTAACTAATATTCAGCATGAGTTATTCAACTCAGCGTCTTTACATCCAGTTTGACGCATGACCCGATTAGTCGACTAATCGGAAAAAATAATCGGTGATTAGTCGACTATTAAAATAATCGTTTGTGGCAGCCCTACCTACAATCCATACTTAAGTAAATGTAGAATCAAACTTTTCTAAGAAAATCTGTTTGTTTTCAATGCATCAAACCCATGAATTCATTTTCTTTTAAAGAAATTGCTTTTTCAGCCATAACAATATTTCCATGAAGTTTTTAAAGGTAAAAACTCATTAACTCTGTCATGAACCGTTGAATGTGGATCGAGTATTAAAGCGTTGACCTCCGGAGTTCAGATCAGCGACATGATGTTCATGATGTGAGGAACCGACTTCTCAGGAGTGAATGACAATCTTCACAGTACAAAACGCGTTTTCAGATGACCTCCTCCCTCCAGTCACGGATCTGACGTCTGATGATCGGACTGACGGGGATTTCTGTGTCGGAATTCCCTCATCCCTCCCCGACGTCTACATAGAGCCGGACAATCCAGTGACCGGGATTTCAGACGCATGCTCACTACTTTTTTATTTTATTTTTACGAATGACAAAGATGACGTCACCCATTTGATGAAGGTTGTCTGAACTAACAGTTGAAATATATATCAGTATAATCAGTTTAAAGTTGTTGTTTTATCTGCAATTTGTACTAATTTCACCGGATCCGGCCCTCCAGATCATTTTATTTTATTATTAATGACCCGATGTTATCTTGCTCTCATTTCTAACTTGTATCATTTTGACAAAAAAAAAATTTTTATGGAGAGTAAAATTATTGGAATTTTTTAAGGTTTAAGTTGATTTTCTGGAATATATTCCTGCCTTTTTAATTATTCAATTATTGTTAAAAAGTTACAGTTTTAAAGTTTTAAAAATTGACATTCCGCTAGCTTTTTTAGAATATCTTGTAGTTTAGCTAATATTTCAGCTACACGTTGGCTGTTTTGACTGATTGAAGTATTTTTTATTTTTTTATTTTTTAGGCTAATTTGGCACTTTGCTAATAACTCAGCTGGCTATCCGCTTCAGCGATTTTGGCTGTTAGCTTGAGCGATTTCAGCCATTAGCTTTAATGTTTTCAGCTATTATCTTACGCAATTTCAGCAATTAGCTTTAGCAATTTCAGCAATTAGCTTTAGCAATTTCAGCAATTAGCTTTAGCGATTTCAGCAATTAGCTTCAATGTTTTCAGCTATTAGCTTCAGCGATTTCAGCAATTAGCTTTAGCAATTTCAGCAATTAGCTTTAGCGATTTCAGCAATTAGCTTCAATGTTTTCAGCTATTAGCTTCAGCGATTTCAGCTAGTAGCTTCAGTGTTTTCAGCTATTAGCTTCAGCGATTTCAGCTAGTAGCTTCAGTGTTTTCATCTAGTAGCTGCAGCGATTTCAGCTATTAGCTTCAGCGATTTAAGCTAGTAGCTTCAGCGTTTTCAGCTATTAGCTGCAGCAATTTCAGCAATTAGCTTCAGTGTTTTCATCTAGTAGCTGCAGCGATTTCAGCTAATAGCTGAAATCTGAATTATGTTAAAGAGGCTATACCATGATTTTCTTCAGGCTTTCAGAGTGAACTATAACCAATTATATAGTTATATATTACCTTTGGAGCACTAAAAAAACAAATTGCTTGTAAAATATTTGTTATTTTTCATGAGGTTTTTTACTATCTGGAAGTAAAACGACTCGAACACAACTGGAAGATAAACGATATTCTGCATCTAAAATGAAAGGGGTTTTTTTTGCTGATCACCACTACCTCTGTGGAGAAATTGAGTGTTGTGTTACTCTGGAGGCGGAGACTCTTCCTGGAGGGAGCTGTTAGCATCGATCTTATGTCAGCACGTTTCCAACCGCTCGTTTTCATGGGTGTGGGAAGGGCTGCTGCAGACAGTGCAGGTTTTTGGAGCATTACTCTTAAATGCATGAACGGGTGAAAAATACAACTTTAGGGTTCTTTATAGTAAGGAATGAACAGTAAAATGCATTTAAAAAGTAGAATTTTTATGGTAGGGCCCCTTTAAAATCCAGGTCACTTGATATTCCTGCTTTACGGTTAGAGATGTCAGAGAATTCAGACTCGGTTCTAACAAATTGCTGTATTTTTTTCTTTAAAAAAAAAATGTATACGCATTTCTTGGTCTTTGATGATCTGTGTTTGTAAATGTGTTTATAGTCAATAAGTTATATATAAAAATATAAGCCTGAAATTGCATTTATCAAGAAAAAACCTCTAACTGTATCACAATTATCTGCTTATTCACATTAATTAATTGATTTTATAAATGTTTAAATAAAAAAAAGTGTTCCTCAATCATCAAAACTTTTGCATATTAATACCCAAACATTTGGCGGTAAACCACATTTACGGCTTTCAGTGAAGTTTAGGATAAAGTTGAGTTATTTTTACTTAACTAATTTTATTAGAAGTTTCTCACTTAAAAATATATATATATTTTACTTGGAGGTAATTGAAGGTTTTAAAGGCCTTTTGTTCGTCGAACATGTTTAGTTTGATCAAACGGAAGAGTTTTACCTTCATGAGAAGTCTCCTCTCCTCCACACGAAGCCTCGTCTTCATTCTTTTCTGTCTCTTTTACATTTTCACGGAGAAAACTGTTAAACGGCATCGTTTTTCCTTACAAATTCCTCTAGAAATAAAAAGAAGCTAACTTAAGCTAACTCATTAGCGCGGACAGACCTCGTTGTAAAAACAAATAAAGCTCCCGTCTGCTCATGATCGCCCCCTGGAGGTGTGGAGTTCTAAATCACCCATTAAAACATGTTAGGCCCCTTGTAAAACATCTATTCTTTCTGTCGGAAAAATGGGTAAAAAAAATACTAAATATGTATTTATATGTTTCCCTTATGTTGGAATACATTACAAACAGGTTTCCCAAACATTTTTTGAAAAAAAAGAAGTTACACTAAACACTAATATTATTGAATTCTAATAATTCAAAATTCCAATTTATGTATTAAATTTAGTCAAAATTTTGGTAAAATGTTATATTTACAACAGAAAGTGGTAAGGAAAGGTGGCCTTACTCAGTTGTTTAAAAAAGCAGACATAACAACACATTTTGTTTCTAAAGAAAAAATATAATTAGTAATTAATATAATAAGTATAATGGAGTTTATTTTTAAAAAATGGGGTTAATTAGAATTACTTTTAACTTGCAGAAACAATATTTATTTAATTTTCCTTTACTGGTTTCAAAATATTTTGTGAGTATCTTTTAAATATGTTTTGTTGGTTTGTTTTAGGAAAATGTTCATACAAGTTCTTGTCATTTATAGTTTTATCATTATTTAAAATATGTTCAAATTTTGTCTGATTATTGAATTCTCAATAAAGATTTTATTTTTAAGTCTAAATGATGTCTCACTTCCAAAGCATTTGAGGGCCAAATCGTTCCAATAAAGAGTTTTGGGCTGACACAAACATTAGTGTTTCTTTTTATAACGGATATCAAAACCGTGAATATCAAAACTGCATTCAGAAAAAAAAAAATTCACTTAAAATCTGAGAAATTAATACAATTTTGAAAGAACATGTATTTTAAACACGTTAAATTATTTTCAAATTAGAATAAATGGATAAAAATTTGACGTCGTACAATTATAATAAAATAATCTTGTTTTATCTTTTTTTTTCCCCAAAATCTTAATGAATTATTTCTTAAAGCATTTTTCTCTTTTTTGATTTAGAACTTTAGATCTGAGGAACTAAAACAACAAAGAGACTAAACAGGAAATCAAACTTAAAATTTGTGCATTTGATTAATAGACTTTAAAAAATAAAGTTAATCTGTTAATTTCGGATGAGGATTGGTTTAACATTTGTAAAAATGCAACGATTACCTCTTGTTCAATTTTTTGGAGAGAATTCATGTGGAAAAACAATGTACGTTTTTTTATTACACCTAACACACGGAATAAGTATGCTAAAACACGAGGCGTCTCTCAATGTTGGCGGGAATGTGGCGCCACTGATGCCAAGTCATTTTCACATCTTCTGGAACTGTGTGACGATTAAACCCTTTTGGTCAGAAATAATAGAAAAAATGAAGAACATCACCAGACTGGACTAACCAACTGACTTTACAGGAATATATCTGGGTAACAAATCACAGAAATATCTTGTACTAATAATGCCAGCGGGAGCAAAGAAAGCTATTACCCACAAATGGAAATGCAAGGATCCGCCAACGCAGCAGGAATGGACATCCATCATCAGAGACATTCAGGACATGGAGAGACTGACCTTCTCTTTTAGAACAGACAAAATATACAGAACTTTGGAAAAACTGGATTTTAAATATGGATCAAGGTAATTAGAAAAACTGTCATATCACGGTCAACATTTATCCAACAATTGTTAAACTCATTAAACAGTTAATTTTTATCTCTAGCTAAACATTAAGAACTTCGTATAAAATTATGTATGTTTTTTTTCTTTTCCAAGTTTTGTATGCTCTAAATGTTTGTGTTTACTGTCTGCCTGTTTTTTGTCTTGATAAGAAAAAAAAAACTTAATAAAAATAAAAAATAAAATAAATTAATCTATTAATTGGATTATATTTAGTGTTCATGATTTGACAGTCAAATCGCACCTGTTAGTTGCAAAAGTTTCTCCTGAAACTCAATACAATTTTTAGTATGCTGCCCCCTCGTGGTGGTTTATGGAGTTGCGGGATTTTACCCAGAAACATCAGATAAATGATTTGAGAACAGAAATGCATTTTAAATAGATGATATTTGAAGAAAACTATTTGATTTGCACTTAAAAAGTTCAACATCAAGTATTTTTTTTAAATATATTTTCCATTAAGCAAACATTGATCTGCAAAACATTTAAAGTTGTCACTTTAAAACATGTAATTTGGTTTTTTTGTTTTTTGCACAACATAATCTAAACTAAAGTGAAATTACATTTATAAGTACAAAACACAAAATAAAACAATCAGAAGATTAATGAAAGCTATTGATCAAACGATAACGAGAACTTCCGTTTAAATCCACATTCCAGCTAAAACACAATAACAGTTTTAATTCACTGGAAAATAATTGTTTTAATTTGTTAGATTTTGACAAAATAATAAAATAAAAGTTGAGTGTATTTTATGTTTTCCATTAAAGTAATTTTAAGCAAACATTTTCTGTAAAACGTTTAAAGTTAAATTTTGAACAAATGAAACAGAAAATGTTGGGTTACAAAAAAAAAAATGTACAGCTTTAATAAATATTGATCTAATGGAATCCATAAAGTTTAACCCAACAGCATTTATTTAAAGCATCATAAAGTTCAGATCATTTTAGGTCTTTTTTCAAACCCGATGTTTTCATTGGCTGATTGTCATGTTTGTTTCTGATGAGTTTTGCATACAAATTAGAGGATTTGTGTTCTTGTTTCCTGAAATCAGGGAGGATTTTTCAACAATCAATTATATTTTTATTAAATCTGCATTTAATCTAATCAGATCCAAATTATGAAAAATCAGAAAAATAATTCAGTGGAATGGGATTAAATTTATTCCAGCTCCTTTTCAATTCAATTAACTTTATTTATATAGCCCAATATCACAAAACAACTGCCTCATTGGGAAAGTAATGAATCAAATTGTACTTGACTTTAATCAATAATCACTATATTTAAAGAATTCAATGATCACAGAAGAAATTGAGTTATTTTCTTTGCTTTTTAATCAATGTATTTATTTAATTCTGAGTTAAATAAACTCACTTTCATGTTGTATTATCAAGAATTAATGCTTAAAACAAATGAATAAATCAAATCTTTTTCAGACACAACAGATCATGAAGGAAAATCATCCAATGAGTCAAAAAAAAACACAATGTCTTCACAGAAACTCACTTATCTGTCGCACAAATATCTTACAGTCAAGAGGAAATCGTGTCTTCGTCTTTCTGAAAGTTTTAGAGTAAATAAATAAACTCAATATTTGAGATTCAACAAAGAAACAGACAGTTAAAAAGTCAATTTAATTTTAATTTGTGATTTTTTTCCTATACAGCAAAAGAATAAAAAATATTTGATCTTGAAGGATTCTCAGCATCTCTGCAGGGATTTGGATCTAACAGAATCCTCCAAATGTTCTGGCTCTGAACCGGTGGTTCTGGAGGATCCAGATGACTGGTGGGTGAACACAGCTCCATCTGCGGCGTCATCCCACTCAGACCTGCAGGAGGAGGAGGAGGAGGAAGATCTTCCCTTCTGGGAGGGAAAACCTGAGGCAGGATTTTAAAGGACTACCAGTGAAGTGGAATAAAAATGTTTTATTGTCAATCAGACGAACAGCACCTCTATTCTGGGAGGTATGTGGTTACACGACAACATGAACAGCAAATCTAAAGCACCGAACGCTGCAGATGTGAAAAAAAATCTGCAAAAAATCAGGAAGAAGCTGCAACGTTTCCTCTGCTTAACCTCTAGAAGACATTTGGTTCCAGAAGTCTCGCTCAGGAAAAGCGTGTTAGTGTGGAGCGCCGGCGTTCCCGCTCCTCAGTCGGACTTCCTCTTGATGCTGAGGACCTGGGAGAAGCTCTGCAGAGCCCAGAACAGCAGAGAGAGGGAGACAAAGGCCTGCAAGAGAGAAGACAGAACCGATCAGAACCACCCAAGAGTCCCTCAAACTCTCCAAAAATCAGCCAAATAAAGGATCAAATGTTCCAGTTTAAGCTCTGCTTCACATGTTTGCAGTCGTTTTACTCGAGTCAAAGCAGAAGAAATAAAGATCTGAATAACAAATCAAATCCAACATTTTCCTCATTTCTGATCAAAAACAAAGATATTTCAGTAAAAACTTGTTTTCCACAGAAATAGTTCAAAACTGTTCTCAGAATCAGAGGATTTTGAGGGGAAACAGAGTCAGCTCAGGGGTTAAGGAGCAGCTCCCATCACAGGTCACAGAGGTCACGGCAGCAGGAGGCGGGGCCTGTCCTCCAGCCCTCGCCGCGCTCCGCCTCATAAACTGCATCCTACACGGGAGAAAAACATCCTGACGCAGCAGCAGCAGCTCTCCTCAGACCGGTCCTGGTCAAAACGGACCGGTCAGAACCAGAACCCAGAGAGAAAACCTGAGAATCAAGCCAGAGTTCAACCGAGTCGATTCAGACATATTTCTACAGATGTTTGGGTTTTAATGCTCAGACAGATCCTGATTTCATCTCATAAATGGACATTTTTAACCCAAAGCCTCAAACTAAGAAAAACCAGATCAATATAACGATAGAGAAAATCAAAGGTAAATAAATAAACTGTTTTTAAGGTAATAAAACTAAAGAAAGACGAAGAAAACCTAAAAAATTAAGAACTTATCAAGAAAAGGTGCTTATAATAGTTTTTAAAAACATATTTTTCTGATTTTTATTCATTTGAACCAAAATATAGATGTGTAAAATATTAAAATTTTTACAGGCTTCCTGATGCTTTAAAACATATAATTTGGTCTTTTTTAATAGTTTTTTTGCATCCGTTTGATTAACTAAATCCCTCCAAACTAAAGTTAAACTTAAAATCTGAAAATAAATATAAATAAATAAAAGTAGAAGATCAATGAAAGGAGAATCCAGAGGAAGCTGAACTGCAGCTGCTGAAGTTTGGTTTTACATTTCAGCTAAAATACAATGAAATACTTTAACTTTGTCGGAAATTGATTGTTGGATTTTAACAAAACAATACTTTAAAGTTGAGTTTATTCTTTCTTCATACATGTAATCCTGAGTTATTTCTGCAAAACATCAAATCATTTTCATAAAATTGGGAAAATTGAATGTTTAAACTGAGAATTTTACTTTAGATTCTTTACTAAACTACAACATGAAAGCTTTTCTACTCTTAATATTTTACATTAAAAATACTAAATAAAAACAAGTTTAATTATCTTATTTTACCTAAAAACACTTAAGAATAAAATCAAATCAACATTCTAGTAATTTTTTGGTAAAATTAAACAACTTTTTAAAACATATATCTGTCATTGAATTTTTAAAGTACTGTATCTGTAATAAAACTACATTTTATAATTTTGAGTTAAATTTGAACAAACAATTAAAATGTTTAATTCTCGTCTAGAATAACTTAAACTGGACGGTTGTAGCACTAAGAACGAGGCATTTCTGTTAATAAAAGTATAAAAATGTTGGTCTGTATGTATATAAATGTACATATTTTAATGATATAAAGCTTTTTTTTACCATGACCCACTAATTTAAGATATTTTTTTTATTTATCAGAGAAACATAACAATAGATTAATGTTTATATCTGATTCATTTAGTCCTAAAAAGCAAAAATTACAAATTATTTTGAGACAGAGACAAACTCCTCGGGTTCATTTGGGAGATTATTTCACTTAGAAACTTTAAACATTTTATTTTAACTTGTTTTCAGACAGATGATTCCAGAGTAAAGATCTCCAGCTGCAGGTTTTTCAGCTTCAGCTCCGCGGTTTCAAACCGCGGAACACCGCGGAAAGCGAAAGTCCGGCAGCATCCACTGAGAACTACTGGATGAAGTCGTTTCCCGCCTGAAACACAGACCCCCCCCCCCCCACCACCTCCCTCCCCCTCCAAAAGTCGAAGCAGATGGGGGATTAGGACGGCGTGTCAGCCTCTGAAACGGGCCGGCCGCAGAGCGGGCTCGGCAGAACCTCGCAAATCAAGCCGCACTCAGACTGCAGACCAGAAACATGACAGGAGCGCGGCCGCTCTCCTCATCCATCCCGCCGGCCGGCCTGCACGCCGCCTTCACGCACGGCGTGGGGCGGATTACAGTAGAGCGGATCATCTGGGTTTGGAGGCGTCGAAAAGACGCACACGAGGCGTTTGTGTTTCTCTAGAGTTCCTCTCAGAACTAATGATCCAAATGAAAGGCGATCAGAACCGACATGTCGTAGTCGTCACCGAACAACTTCCAGATACAGACGTTTGACCTTTCACACCTGAAGCGTCACCGGTGACGCTAAAACACAAAGATATTTGAAACTCAAACAAAACAAATCTAAAAAAATGTAAAATGTCCAAAACTTTTGGCTATTTTTAAATAAATTTAAATATTTTTACCTTCAAAATTTCTGTTTTTTTGGTTTCAAAATTAAATTTCCCCCACAAAATCTCCAGGAATTATCGTGTTAACAATTAAAATATGACTGTATTAATAAAATAACATAAAAACTTTTAAGGCAGGGTTAAAAAGCTTCAGTGATCACAGTTTCTGACTCATTTTCATTTAATTTTACTCCAGTAAATTAAAGAACAATCTGTGCTAAACTCACTCAGAGCAAAGGTTGGTGTTTAAATCACTAAAGCTGAAAGAAAAAGATGAAAAAAATAAAACAAATTGAAAAAGAAATTAAAATGTCCAAAACTTTTGGCTTTTCTAAAATAAATTTAAGTATTTTTAGCTTAAAATTTTCTGTTTTGTAGGTTTCAAAATTAAAAATCTTGAGCTGCTTTTCCCAGGAATTATCGTGTTAACAATTAAAATATAACTGTATTCATAAAATAACATAAACACTTTTAAGGCAGGGTTAAAAAGCTTCAGTTCATCACAGTTTCTGACTCATTTTCATTTAATTTTACATCCAAACTCCATCTGTGCTAAACTCTCTCAGAGCAAAGGTTGGTGTTTAAATCACTAAAGCTGAAAAAAAGATGAAAAAACGGAAGGAAAATGCTGTTAAAAGACAAAAAAAAAAAGCTTTTTAGAAAAAAAGAACATTTATCTCGACAAAGAAAACACCAAAACTTAACCTTCTGAGATAAATTGGGGCCAATATTATTTGAAACCCAAATAAAACAAATTGAAAAAGAAATCAAAATGTCCAAAACTTTTGCTTTTCTAAAATAAACTTAATTATTTTCAGCTGGAAATTTTCTGTTTTTTAGGTTTTAAACAAAAAAATCACTTTCAACTCTCTTTTTGAAATTATTTTGTTTTTAATCTGAAAATTTCAGTTTCAAAACTTTTGCCCCAGTTGTGACGCATTAGGGCGGGGCTAACACTAAGGACCAATCAAAATTGATGAGGGTGGTGACTTCAGTCCCGATGCGTTCACTGACTCTGAGAACTGTGATGATTACAGTCAGGAAACGGCTGTTGTCAAAGAAACCAAAGTTTTGTCCTTTTAGATTAAAAAATATTTTTTTTCTTATGTAGAAACTAAAGTTTTTTTAGTAATAATCCTCGTAGAATTTAGAATTATTTAAATAATAGATATATTTTAAGAGAAAATGTGAGACTTGACGTAAAAAGGAAATTTATAATAAACTACCATCTTGATCATTGGATGATGGTTTCCTTTTAGAATGACAGTAAGTTCATTTTTATGGATTTATTCTTCAGAATAAAACCCTAAAACGTTTTCCATAAACCAAAGCTGGAATCAAACAGAACCAGAACACAGACGGACTCAAACCTCCAACAGGAATCCATAAAAGGCGAGAAGAACATTCAGATCCGGATTTAATCGACCAGAGACTTCTCTGAATATAATCATCAGTTCTTGATTCCAGACGGTCTGAAAGGTCCGAGCTGGTTTCTAGCAGGTTTTTGGACTTTGGTTTGTCGAGCTGAAGGATCGTCCCGAGGAGTTCAAAGGTCAGTAATGTACGAGGGGTTGTCTGTGAAAAACGGAGTTTAAGCAGAAACTGTTGTAAAAAGACCAGAGCGGAGTAATGAGGGGAAAACGTCTCGATCCAAAAAGGATTCAACAAACGTTTGTTCAGTAAAAAGAGGATTATTGAAATCTAAAAGCTTGAATCCAAATCTTGAGATCTGATCTGGATTAAACACTCGTTAATTTGGTTCCTCAGGTTATTATAAACAGGAGCTGGTTAGGTTTTAGCTGGAGTGGTGCTGATTTGTTTTCACCTCTGTTTTAGTTTGGGGTTGGTAGTCTTCATTCACCGGCTTTGTTTGTTTGTTTTCTTTAGGTAGATTCATGGTTTGTCTTTTTGTTTGATCCAGAACATTAATTATGTCATTTTGTTCTTTCTTCAGGACACAGGGTTTGGTTTATTTAATAAACGGTTCCGTTTATTCTCATTGGTGTGCAGTTATTGTTCCTTTTTGTATTTTAGACCCGAGTCAGGTTTGTTTTTGGGGAAGTAACGGTGACCTCTGCAGAAAACAAACCAGGAGTTTGACCTTAAATGAATAGAAATGGCTCCGCTTGAAAGTTTTGCCTTAAAAGCAGAAATTTATTTAAAACAAGATTAAAAAAAAAAAAAAAAAATTCTATTTTTTTTATTTTTTTTATTGCAAGTTAATGAATGCAGGGGCCTGCGACCTTTAACCCTTAAAGATCCGTTTGGGTCGATGTCTCACTGACCAGAACCCAGTAGGAGCCACACATCCTTCAGAAAAATAAGTCCTTGTATTTTTTATTTTTATCAATATAAGTAAATTAGTATTTTTTAGACAAATATGAAACAGTTTATACTTTTTAACAGAGGCGCACAAGACTTCCTTTCAAAATAAAAGACTTCCTGTGTCAGGATCATCTCGTGTTAGGTAGTGAAAGTCAGCAATGAATAGATACATTTATAAACATTTTGTGGTGCTTTTTAGCCAGAAATGTATAAATCTTTATAAAATTAAAACAGAGCTAATTAGCTGTACTGTTGGAACACGTGAAACTCTGGACATTCTCGATTATTGAACCACAATAGCTACTTTGTGGCTAATAAAAAACTTCACATCTACTATTTTAAGCTAAAATCGTTGGATTTTTCTTTACCCAGAGAGCCACAGTGGGGGGGTAGAAGATCCAGACGTGGCTGTTAGCAAAGGAAAAGGCGGGAAAAAGACTGTAGCTGCAAACGTTTGCTGCTGATGTTTGTGCTGCATGTTTTATTAACTACAGCTGATTAATGGTTTTGTTTAAATGAATTTTTCTGAATTTTAAGAGAAAAAAAAAGCTTTTATTTTTCTGTTTTAACTTTAAAACGTCAGTCGTGAGAAACTTAATTATTTCTGTGATTTAAAACATGTTTAGGAAGATGTCAATCTGTGTTTAACAAATATATAAAGTTTTTTTTTTTACATATAGTTGTAGTATTGCATAACTGGAGTCACTGAAGATGAGTTGGTTTTATTTTAATTTTTTCATAAACATTTTCTATAAAATAAAGTCACTGTTTGGAAATCCTCAATATAAAGTTTAATCTTCCTGCTTGAAGCAGCCAGAACCCCCCCCATGTTCCCACACTGTGAAGGTGCTGCTGATGGACGTGAAGCCTGCAGGACGTGCATTAGCCGTCCCGGGGGGGCTCCTCGTGGCCCGGTAACGGCCCCGCAGCCTCCGGCGGGCTAGCGCGGCGCTCTGCGGCACAGCTGCGCTCGTGATTAAAATGAAAACACGGCAGAATGGCTGCTGTCAGCGGCGTGATGTACGACGCGCAGAGGGATGTTTCCAGAACACCCCCCCCCCCCCCCCCCCCCCCCCCCCCATATGGCTGCATACAGCCCGGCAGAACCAAATGTGATCGGAAAATAATTTACAGCTTTAAGTTTGAAAGTCTTCAATCAGGAAAAACAAAAACATCAAGAGATTTGAAAAAAAAAAAAAAAAATGGAGGGAAAAGGGAAAGAAGTTCTGGAGTGTGGATCAGCAGAACCTTTATAGGACCGGTTTCATAAAACCCACCACCATCCCAAATTCTATCATTGGATGTTAATGATTTTCTGTGATAAAGTGTTTGAACATAGTTTTGTTGTAAAAAAAAAAACAAATGTGTGAATGTTGTTAATGTGTAACAGTTATTGTTGTAGTTTATATGATTGTAAAATTTCTCAGCCAGCAACACTAAAGTGGCTCCATGTTGTTCAGAAAATGTGGGTCCTGGATGGGTTTGTCTGCAGTTTCCATGGTGGTCCCACTTGTGTTTGCCCACATTGACTTAAGTGGACACCCAGTGGTTAAGCTCGCTACGCTAGGCGGCCGCCTGGTGGACAGCGGAGCTTGCTAGCTCAATAGAGTGAAACTTGCTACAGAGGAGCATGCTGGCTTGCTAAAGAAGAGCTTGCTAGCTCAATACAGCACAGCTCGCTAGCTCAATAGAGTGGCACTTGCTAGCTCAATACAGCACAGCTCGCTAGCTCAATAGAGTGGCACTTGCTAGCTCAATACAGCAGAGGTTGCTAGCTTACTATTGCATAGCTCGCTAGCTTAATAGACTGGAGCTCACTAGTTTAATACAGCAGAGCTCGCTAGCATGGTCCTGTGGGGCTCGCTAGCATCCTACGATGGATTCTGTTAGCTTGCTACAGAAAACCTAACTAGCATGCTACTCTGTTCACTTGATGACTGGCTAGCCTAGTGTGCTAAGTCACTATTCAAGTCAATGTGGGCAAACGCAGGTGGGCCACCACGGAAACTGTGGACAAACCAATCGGGGACCACATGTTCTGCCCACTATTAAACCATTTGGAGCCCCTTGGCTTTGCTGGCTGGGTTGTCTGTTTAATATCAGTTGAAATATCAGACTTCAGAATTATCGGTTTTGGTTTGAAAAAACTATATTGATCGATTATAAACGTAGAGATGGAGGAGTGAGGCGCGGGAGCAGGAAGGAAGCAGAGTTTTAGTTAAAATGAGTTTCTAAAAGATCCGTTTTAATCATTTCTGGTGGGAGAATTTTCAACAAGTGGATGAAAGTTGAGTGATTTCTCAGAAAAATTATTCATTACGACATTTCTGCTAAACTGTTCAACCAAGACTGAACTCAAACTAATCTGCTCTCCGAGTTGAGCTTTTCCAGGCCGTCGACGAAACTCGAAAGCTTTCAGAATCTGATGCAAGACGTGGAAAAGTTTCTGTCAGCGGCGTTCACACCCACACGCCGAGTACTTCCTGTCTGGTCATCAGGAGCTGATCTACAGCCGCGGAGCTGCAGACGCAGGAAGGATATGCGGAGCGGGTCCCAGCAGACGTAAGGCTGCCGTGAGAAAGATCTCCGTTACACTCCCACGCGCGCACAACGCCGGACCAAACACGCCGCCGTGTTCAACACAAACACCAGGGGGCCACTTTGGAGGGAAAATCAAACATTAAACAAACAGAAACGACTTTCTGTTCATTATTACCCACAGTTCCACTGGTGGCCAGAGTGGGGGTAAAGGACATTGGGGGGGGGGCAGGAGAGGGTTTCTGCAGAAGTTAACCGAAGATCGAAGCCAAACGGCGAATTTTCAACCGACAGGAAGTCAGAAATGCTCCTGGAAGCTGAACCGTGTTTGTGTTTAAATGGAGCAAAGAGGAGACGTCTGGGTCGGCGGAGAAGAAGTTCAGATCAATGCGTCTCCCAGGACCCGTTAGAGTCCACCTCTCCCCGACTCGTCCAGTCCACCCACCCACCCACACTCAGAAGAATCCGTCTGTTCCTCATGCCCCGCCCCCCCGACACAACCGTGGCTTTCTGGGTAATCTAAAGAGGCACCAATCAAGGACAAGTCGCTCACCAATCAAGAGAAAAGTCCTCCTGTCGGCCCGGATCAGAGGTTCTGGTTGGGACGAGGAGCGAGAAAATCAAGAGGAGATTTTAGGAAAAGTAGAAAATCTGAACTAGAAGTAGCAGAAGCTGCTGAATCGATTTGTTCGTTCTACTGAGGATCTCACAGGACGACGTCTGTCACATAAGAGCTCTCAAACTCCACACTTAAGTCACTAATTAACTTAGACTGAACCAGCAGAACAAAACTAATCAAACAGCTAAAGCAGCGGATTAAAACCCAGATCCGTCCCGTGCTCACCTGTTGGGACGCAGTGCATCTCTACCTCGAGTCTTTACAGGTTTTCATGAAACCAATGACTGTATGTGAGAACTGGACTGAGTCAGTGTGACATCCTTACATCAAATCTGTCAGGATGAGAGGCAGTTGGGGGTTCAAACAGTTGGATGCAAGAGGTTGCTCTATTTTTACACCTTTTATTGATCTTTTATTCTCTTATTTGTGCTTTTTATTGTTTTAATTTGACTCTCATGCTCCCAGGAAACGCTTTTTCACTTAGTCTGCGATGCACTGTACGAAGGCAAGGGACAGTAAAGCTTCTATTCTATTCTATTCTATTCTATTCTATTCTATTCTATTCTATTCTATCAGTCAAAGAAAACAGTTTACTTTCAGCTCCAACCAAATCAAGTCAATTCAGGCGCCATTTTTTCACAATACAGACACCAGACATAATCAGTGATTGGTCTGAGTTGTCGTTACTATGGCAACCACTCCCATCAATCAAAAATTAGATTGCTGGAAGGTCGCACCCCGACCACGTGAAAGCGACCTACACCAAATCTGTTAAAGGTTCTGAACCATAGACAATCACTGGACAGCTTAACTCCGCCCCCTGGCGTCCCAAACAGGAAGTGGCTCCATAAGCCTAAATCCCATCGATTTCTATTGAGGAATAAACAGCTGTTAGTCAGTCATTCTATTGGTCAGAATAAACATTCTTGATCTGATCCGTTTTTTCAACATCTTCTTGATAATCCTCTATTTTTTTTGAATATATTTCTTCTTTATTGCAAGTTATTCAAGTTATAAACGGACCAATCAGATGCCTCGGTAAAAGCATGTGGTCCCCACTGGCCCCGCCTCCAACGTTTGGTTGACAGATTCCTCAAAGGACTTCCGACATGATTACTCGCGATTGTCGACAGTAGGTCTCCTAAAATCGTGACTCGGATCGACTCCGACCAATCACGATCTGGCTCCAAACGGCGCCGTCTGTAACGTGGAAAAATGGTGACGGATTTGGAGGAAAGGCATTTCTGTGGGTGACGTCACACGCGCTTCTTCCAGTGATAATCATACATGTCTACGCTCTGAACGTTGGACGCGGGGGCCAGCAGGCTCCACCTACTTTTATCGAGGCATCTGATTGGTCAGTTTATAACTTGAAGATTATCAATAAATAAGGAGTCAGAATGACTGAGTAACAGCTGTTTATTTCTACATAGGAGTCTATGAGATTTTTGGCTTATTGGAGCCACTTCCTGTTTGGACGGCAGAGGGGGAGGAGTCACTCAGTCCAGATCTCAGATACAGTCAATCGTCCATATTCAAGAGCTTTCTCATTGTAACGTTAAAGAATCAAATGGAGATTTAATAACATTACAAAGAAAAATCCTCCATTGTGAATCAGAATCTAAATTCTTTTCATCTAAATTCAGATTTAGATGATCTTTTCATTTAAAGACTTTTTCCTCCTTTTTTTAAGAAATATGGACATCCAACAGTTTATCTTTTAAACAGTCTTAGAGGGTTAAAACTAAGGAGGAGGCCTGCAGGTGATTTACTATGTGTGTTCAGTCTTTATTCAACCGGCTTTGATGGATTTAAAGGTAAAAACTAAATTTAGACATAAAATGGGTTGATAAATTTCAGGGAGAGTTCAAACCCAAGCCGGCCGTGCCAAACTAAACTTTGCAGGGAAACTCTCTCAGGGCCACTTGCTGCAGGATTTCCAAAGCTCTACCTGGCAACAAGAGTGACAACATAAACCAAGCGGTTACCCTCTGACGGACGCCATCCCCTGCACATTGAGTGATAATATTTCACACAGTGTGCGTTCACGACCACCCGCCGTTTGCTCCATCGGAACAGTCCTAACCCGTGTTTCTTTTTCAAATCCCTCCGTTTTCTCCCTGGAAGGAGATTTCCATTCCTGTCAGCTCCCAGATGATGTCATGCTCGGCGAGTTTCCACCGCCACGCTCCGGCCTCTGCCGCCGGCTACCACACATTCCCGCTCAAAAACTGAGTTTTGGACACGTGAGCTCAGATAACGGAACCTCTGACCTTTAACGGACTTCTGCTGGCAGGAATGCTGGGAAAAGGGGGCGGGGTTTGTCCTTTCTGACAGATGTTCAGGTGCCACGGTGGAGATAAAGCCTTTGCGTTAGACACAGACTGAAAACTATTGATGTGACCTCGACGTTCGTCTTTCTACCCGCTGAAAACGCTCTTTGAAGTCTGGAAAACAGTCACAGTTTTTAAATTGAATTTTAACGTTAGAGCTTTTTATTAAATAAAAGTGAAGAAGAACGTTCCAAAATATCTGTAGTTTGTTTTTACTTTTTGTGGCAAAAGTCACCAACCATAAAAACATAAAAAAGTGAAGGATATGTATTCTTTATGTTTGGACAGTAGAATGGCAACTGGTCTTGGATGAACCCTGTTACGGTGGAGCTAACTAGCTTGCAACAGTGAAGCTAACTAGCTTGATGCAGTGGAGCTAACTAGCTTGCAACAGCGAAGCTAACTAGCTTGATACAGTGGAGCTAACTAGCTTGCAACAGCGAAGCTAACTAGCTTGATACAGTGGAGCTAACTAGCTTGCAACAGCGAAGCTAACCAGCTTGATACAGTGGAGCTAACTAGCTTGATACAGTGGATCTAACTAGCTTGCAACAGTGAAGCTAACTAGCTTGATACAGTGGAACTAACTAGCTTGCAACAGCGTAGCTAACTAGCTTGATACAGTGGAGATAACTAGCTTGCAACAGTGAAGCTAACTAGCTTGATACAGTGGAGCTAACTAGCTTGCAACAGCGAAGCTAACTAGCTTCATACATTGGAGCTAACTAGCTTGCAACAGCGAAGCTAACTAGCTTGATACAGTGGAGCTAACTAGCTTGCAACAGTGAAGCTAACTAGCTTGATACAGTGGAGCTAACTAGCTTGCAACAGCGAAGCTAACTAGCTTGATACAGTGGAGCTAACTAGCTTACAACAGTGAAGCTAACTAGCTTGATACAGTGGAGCTAACTAGCTTGCAACAGCGAAGCTAACTAGCTTGATACAGTGGAGCTGCCTGTAGCAGAGCTAACCAGCTTGCAACAGCGATGCTAACTAGCTCGATTCACCAAAGCTCACTTGCTCAATACAGTGGAGCTCGCTGTAGCAGCGCTCACTAGCTTGATACAGCGTAGCTAACTAGCTTGATACAGTGGAGCTGCCTGTAGCAGAGCTAATTAGCTTGATACAGAAGAGCTCGCTACAGCAAAGATTACAAGCTCGATACACCAAAGCCCACTAGTTCAATAAAGCGAAGCTCACTAGCTTTAAGAAAGTAGCGCTAGCTATTAAACCAGTCTGGCCTATCTCATTTCAATTCAATTTTATTTATATAGTCCAAAATCACAAAGTAAATTTGCCTCATTGAGCTTCATGTCGGTAGTTTATGAAAATGCACAAAATTTGTCATAAAATTTGCACAATAGCTAAAAACTAAACAGACTAAATAAACTGGTCATCCCTGCCCTTAGACCCTCCCTCTCTGTAAGGAAAAACTCCTAAAAAACCTGATTCAGGATAAACGAAGACATCTGCCCACAGAACTGGATATTTTCTCTTTTTCTGACCATTCTCTGTAAACCCTGGAGATGGTTGAAAATCCCAGCAGATCAGTCGTTCAAAGTCATTTGAATCCCCTTTCTTCCTGATTCTGAACACATAGCCCCGCCCACAACTCTGGTGAATTTCTAATGAACTTCTGCCGCTCTGCAGAAACTACGTCCCAGAAAATTACACTTTTTTAAGTTGGCTAAAAACGACACAATCATAAATAAACGACCACTGGAAACACTTGGATCATAATGGGACTTAAAGGCTGTTGATGGGCTGAATTAATTATTCATTAAAGATTTTTATAATTTTACTAAATCACATAAATCATTTACAAATGTTATATCAGAGTTTGTAAAAACAAACTCCTGTGACGGTCAGTAGAAGAGAAGATTTGATGCTTTTTAAATAAAACTGACTCAAAATCAACCAAAGATTAATGTGCTGGGGGGGTGGGGGTAATTTTCATTCCTCTGATGACCTGAGGGGAGGAACCGTAGAAATACTCCCACTAGAAAACACACTCCTGCAGAAAAACCACAGATAGTCTTACATGAATGGATCCAATTGAAGAGTTTGACCCCCCAATTAGGCTTGGACCCCCCAAAAGAGGCAAAAACAACACGTCGGAGGCTAGAATAATTTGCATGTAATTGCCAGGTTTATAATATTTAGTTAAAATATTTTAGCCCTGAGACCTGAAACAGAATCTGGAGCAGATCGAAAGTGGAATTTAGCTTTTTCTTTAACTTCCCTTTGGCAGAAACTGGTCCAAGAAGACGAGAAAAACAACCTCTTACAGTTTGGAGCTTTAATTAATAAAGACATGTTAAAATAAAAAAATGATAATCAGGGTTTTTTATGATTAACAATTTATTTAAAAAAATGTTATAATAATTTACAGAACAATTTTTTTAAATAAAAATGTTGATGTTTTTACTTCTTCTTTACAATCTTTATGAATAAGATTATTTGCTAAAATGTTTCTAAAATTACAACAAATATTTCAAAAATAATAAATCTGTATTTAATAAAAAATTCTGTTAATAAAAAAGGTTAAAAAAGGTTTCTTTTTCTGCAAGAATTCAGCTTCTGGTTCTGCCGCTCTTTATTCTGTTTAACCTGCAGCTTTAAAAAAATTCAAATCAGCTTCATCACTGCAATTTAAATGATAATCTTTAATATTGTTTGCATGACAGATTAAGTAATCCTTCCGCTCTAAAAGTCATCTGGACCCCACAAGACAGAACGCTGAACTTTTTTTTAACCTTTGATTTTTGAGTTTCACTAAATAGCTCAGACTGTTTATGTTTCTATTTAAACTGAACAAACAGAAAACTAGAAAAAGATTATAAACAGTTAAAAAAAAAAGGTTATGGGCTGATAAAAAAAAAGCTATTTGCAAATAATAATTTTAAAAAGTCTAAAAAAAGGTATTCAAATTGGATTGAATCTAATTTAACTAAGCTGAGGATCACGTTCTTGATAAAATTATGAATTCTTTTATAAATCACTGCGAAACATCATAAAATTGACTGAAAATCTAACAGTAGAATAATGTTTCTGCGTGACTAAAGAGGAGAAAGATGCAGAAAAGCTCAACGTCCCTCAGTTTGGGGTCACCAGTTCAGTTCGCACACCAACAAGAACCCAGAAAACACCATAAGACCAAACTTTAAGCCCCGCCCCTAAAAGTTTAAAGACTCCCTCCCATGAAAATCCTGTTTTCTTGTCTTAACATGTTCAAGTTAACTTTTTCTCATGATATACAAAGAAAATTAAGTTTAAAACTGCCTTTCTGAGTATTTTTATTCAAATTATATCCAAATATATTTGCAATATAGCATAAAGGTGCGCTTGTGATTCATTTTAAAGCCTTCTGTTAAGAATAACACCGACATCTGCAAGTTTGTGTCTCATTTCTAAATGTGTGTACCTGGAATTAAACAACAAGGTTCAGATTTTTTGATTTCGTATAAGTTATTTTCTAACTATTTTTTTAATTTAGTTTTAGTATCTGATCGTTTTAAATTGTCCCACATCTCGACTCCTTGAATTAAAACAGATTTTTAAATAATTCTGCTTTTCAAACGGATTGATGTCAGGTGTTAGCGCTCCGGTGGGAGCCGTCTCCAGACTACTGACTGCACTACATCTCCCAGCAGCCCCAGCACACAGTTCCCGGATGCTGCTCAGCTGTTTTGTATTTAACAGCTGTGTTTTTGTTGCTATTTTAGTGCAAATTGCACCAATTGGTTCACGTCCTCCTGCGAAAAACAAACTTTTATTAAAACTTGGTTGTGTTAGAATGAAACCCAGATGTGCGTCCGAAAAACAACAGATCTACAAAATAACTCTCCGCCCCAAACACAAGTCAGTATTTGTGGTGTACCATCTAAGGCACACGCGTCAAAATCAGGCCCGGGGGCCGGATCCGGCCCTCTGGGTAATTGTATCCGGCCCTCCAGATCAGTTTATTTATTTTTATTTTATTGTTATTAATGACCCGATGTTATCTTGAGCTTGTTTTTAACTTGTATATAAAAAAAATTTATGGAGACTGAAATAGTGAAAGTTATTTAAGGTTTAAGTTGATTTATTTTGGAATTATATTCCTGCCTTTTTATTACTCACAATTATGTTAAAAAAAAGTTACAGTTTTTGGCATTCTGATAGCTTTTTGGACTATTTTGGAATATACTAAGATTTTATTGGAGTTTAGTAAACATTTCAGCTACATACTAGCTGTTTTGGCTAATTTAGTCTTTTTTATGTTTGTTTTTTAGGCTGTTTTGGAGTTTATCTAACATTTTACAGCTACATGCTAGCTGTTTTGGCTAATTTAGGCTTTTCTTTTTAGTTTTTTAGGCTGTTTTGAAGTTTAGCTAATAGTTTAGCTACATGCTAGCTGCTTTGGCTAATTTAGTCTTTTTTTGTTTGTTTTCTAGACTACTCTGGAAATTAGCTAACATAACAGCTACATGCTATCTGCTTTGGCTAATTTACTCTTTTTTTGTTTGTTTTCTAGACTACTCTGGAAATTAGCTAACATAACAGCTACATGCTAGCTGTTATGGATATTTAGCCATCAGCTTCACCATTTTCAGCTATCAACTTTAAATTTTTCAGCTATCAATTTCAGCATCTTCAGCTTACAGCACCCACACTAGCATTGCAGTTGGGCTATATATCCAGTTCATAACATGTTAAAAAGAATAAATGTTTATCCTGTTTATCCCGCGACCTAAAGTGTGTTTTGGATTTTGGCCCCTTGTTGATCGACTTTGACACCCCTGGCATAAACGCTTGAAGAGTTACATTTTTCCTGAAAACATGGACCGTGGAGCTGAAGCTCCGGCGTTAAAATGGTTGATGATGGTGTTAAAAGGCCGGTACGGTCATGCTAACTGCATAGTTAAAACATACATGTCAGTAAGTTAGAGAATGTATCATAAAACCAAACTGAAAGTGTGCCCACACGTCTGCTTTGGTTAACCAAAACCGTTTTATTCTATCGGCTGTGGATTTTACTGCAGCTGAACCTGGAATAACGGAGCAACTTTATTGTCCCGCTGAAGTCAAACTTCAGGATTTAGCCACATCCCTGTGAGTGTCCATCCTTCCCCTCTCTGTGATGACAGACCCTGAAGCAGCAGACGGATCACCGACCCCTCGCTGATGATCCGCTCTTTCAAGTCTGAGGCTTCTCATTCCAACGCAACAATGCAAGGATCTGACTGAACACCAGCGGAGGAAAGCCAAACACAATCGGAAAAAAAAGACAGCTGGAAAAACTCCTGGAATTTTCCTTCCACACATTTATGGCCCAAATCACAGCCGGGGAGCGATGAGACCCAGTGGGGAGAATTATGAGCAGCAGTAAGGCCGACACTTTCGCCTAAGAAAAGTCATCAATCAGAGAGAAGCCGTCCTGGAGCGGCGAAGGAGACACTAATGTTATTGGATCGCTTTCAGCGGAAACTGGAGGAGAAGACCAACGAAGCTTCGTAAAAGCTTCAGGCATTTCAGCACAGCAGATGTGCTTCAGGAGCAGCTTCATGGGCGGAGCTAGAGGGGCTCAGCTGCTGGTTGGGAGGGCGGAGTCACAGCGTGGGGGGGGAACTATTCAATCAGAGTGAACATTTTTCATTCGTATTAAGAACTTTCTTTTTTTTAAATTTACATGTGATCCATAAAAAACAAATAAAAACATTGACTCCGCCTATCTCCAGCTCTCTGCCCCTCCCCCCAAATGTTGCAGTTCCACCCAAAACCACTAGAGGCAGTTACAAGTCAAATTTTACCATTTTTAAACTCTTAGATGTTTACGCAACAATGTGATATTATAACACCGGAGCTTTAGCTCCAGTGTTGACGTTTGTTTCATGAGCGTTTCATTAACTTTTCAATCGTTTACAAATTTAATTTAATTCCAACGGCACAGCAGATATGGAAAACTCCACTTATGTAAACAGTTTTAATACAAACATATTTGTGTAAAAAATAAAAAACGTCACGTAAAAAGCTTTAATAAGTAAACGTTAACACTAGAAAGTAATGTAAGTGACGTTACAAATGTACCTAAATGAATATTAATAAATGCTGCCCAAATGTTGGTCAAATCTGCTTTGAGCCAGCATGAAATACTTTTATTTATTATCTACATAATCAACATAAATCCTCTGGTTTTGATGCAGAGAAAAACAGTTTTGCAACACTTTACTACGGTTAACTACTTTTATGTAAACGTCTTTGCAGAAAACACAAAAAAAGGTTGCATGCAACAATACAAATGTGCACGAATGTCCTTCAGTAAAAGGTTGCATATCTCATTTATGTTAGTAAAAACAGCTTTGTGGTAATTTACAACACTTTAGAAGTAGTAAAGTATTTACATAAACAGCGTAAATATGCTATTTTTGCACCATATTATTAACATAAGCATAAGACTGCTCTGATGAAACAACGTAAACAATTAAAAAATACAAAGACATTTCTTAATGACCATCTTTGCAAATATAACGCTGATCTGGCAAAACACGCGAGGATCCTAAGATCTAAACGACAGATCCAGTCAACTTGGGTTATGAACTCCAGAATCTTTGTCAAACCACTCGGACCACCGGACCTGACAAAGCCTCTGGAAATAAAATCCATGAAAGACTTTGAGAACTGTGGGATTACGTTATGTTTGAACCTCTAATTCAAGCAAAATGTGAATTGTGGACTCATGAAACCGTCGGAACCGTTGAATACGAACTCTGACCCAATTCTGAAGAACTCGAGCACAATTCCCTTGAAATGAGACCTTCACAGTCTCTCAGTCAAAACAACGAAGATGGTTTACGTGGCCTTAACCTGTTCCTAAACAAGATGTAGCTCTGGTCTGAATACAATCTGCTCAAACTGTCTTTTAAAGAGAATATTTTGAAGTTTTCCATTAATAAATCATGATTTTTTTTTACTTAGCACTTTTTCATAATAATAATCGTTCTTTGATAAATGCAATCTGCTCAAATTGTCTTTTTTAATATAAGAATATTTTGATATATTTTCCTGCAGTAACAAATGAAGTTGATTACTACTGATATTTTTTGAATTTTTAATGAGAATGTTTAGATTACTGTTGATGATTAATATAAATGATTTGTCTATGGATGTTTCTGAAATACTATTACATCACTAATATTATTGATATTTTATAACCTGAAACTATTTCATTCGTTCATTCATTCATTCATTCATTCATTCATTCATTCATTCATTCATTCATTCATTCATTCATTCAACATAAAGAGCTTTTATGTAAAAGAAGAAACCTTAAATAGACCGCTTCATGATATAATTGAAAGTGTTGCCTATCGTATTTATGTTAGTCATCTTTGCATTGATGTGCGAAACTTTATAACAGGGCTGGGCGATACATCGATATTATCGATAATTCATTTTTTGAAAATTGAGATTTTTACTTTCCCAGCTCTCTGCCCTCTTGGGCTTCCGTAGTTTGTGTAAAGTCATCCTGTCTCATCTTTCAAACCACAAACATGAAAGCTACATCTAGCAGAGGAGATTCTTCAATGAGGCAGAGAGAGAGAAAGCTTGTTTGTAAAACGCTCCTCAGGGAAGAACACAAACTTAGAGAAATGCTGCGTTCGTGTGGTGTTGAAAAGATCGTAAAAATGACTGTCCAACTGGGAAAACACACACGAACGTCAGAGAAACCACAAACAAGATCATGAGTTTCACTTTCTGTGCCTAAACAAAGGTCTATGAGTGTGTAGTGAACTAGAGCTGCCACAAACGATTATTTTAATAGTCGACTAATCGTCCATTATTTTTCCGATTAGTCGACTAATCGGGTCATGGATGTAAAACACATTTTAACCATCATTAGCTTTAAAATAACTAAAACTAGATATATAGCATTACCTGTGATAATGCTAGTGGGAATGCTGTAAACTGAATTTGGCCACTGAAAATGCTGAAACTGATAGCTGAAAACGAAGCTGATAGCCAGCTAAAGTATTAGTTAAATGCCAAATTAGCCTAAAAAACTGAAAAAAGCCTAAGTTAGACAAAATAGCTAGCATATTGCTAAAATATTAACTAAAGCTGATAGCTGAAAACACTGAAGCTGATAGTCAGCTAAAAATGTTAGCTAAATCCCACATTAGCCTAAAATCACAAAAAAAAACCTTAGGTTAGCCAAAACAGCTAGCATTAAGCTGAAAAAATAGCTAGACTTTGAAATATCCTAAAAAAAACTTTAAAAACGCTTAAATTAGCCAAAATTGATTTCAGCTATTATATAGTTGAAATATTAGCTAAACTCCAAAATATCCTAAAAACAAAAAAGCTGAAGTTAGCCAAAACAGCTAGCATGCAGCTGAAATATTAGCTAAACTCTAAAATAACCTAAAAAACTTCAACATACAGCTTTCCAAAATATTCCAAAAAGCTAGCAGAATGCCTTTATAACTTTCATCTTTACTTCACTCCGACTCCATATAATATTAAGTAACGACTAATCGACAATTAGACTAGTCATCGGTTATTTTAATAGCCGATTAATTAGTCAACTAATCGTGGAAGCCCTAATAGGTAGAAAAAACTATATTAAAATTTAAACCAGAATTTGGAATGAAAAAGTTGGAAATGGATTTTTAAGCCTTATCGTCCAGCTCTACTTTATAATCCCGTCAACGTAAACCTGCTGATTCATCTTGGAACATTTTTGCACCGATATGCAACACTTTAATAATGTCAATAACTTTAAGCACATTATAAAACTTTACGTACAGAAGTTTGCTATATTTAACACTTTATATTTGTGAAATATCGGTGAAGTATTTATGTTATAAGAGCAGATTTGCACCAATATAGAACACTTGTTTTAAATTGGTGCATTGCTGCTTTTCTCTGCGTTAGAATTCACTGAAAATACGTTGACAATGTAAACAGCTGAAGAATTACAATCATTCAAAGAACATGTAATTTTGCAGCAGCTCCAGAATTAAAGGGTTAATTTAAATGAGCTCTAATGGAGTCTCTGATCTCATTAAAGCCATAAAAACGAGATGTGCACAATTATTTCTGGATGCACAGAAAACCAATGTTTGCCTTCACTTTACAGGAGCCAAACATCTTCATAACTGAGGAGAAATCAGATGGATAGAAGTTCTGAAATAAATCTCCGGAGGTCAAACCCCTCGAAGCTCTTTGATCACTTTCAGCACCAAACACCGTTTTATTTAACAATTCAATTTAAAATCGGATCTGCCGCCACAGAGCGCTTTCTCAGACGCCGCCAACCGCACACGCCCGCCCGCCGGCCCGCTCTCCCCGTCTGCGTGAAGCTGTGAGGCTTTCATGTGTGAGCTGCGCAGACGTGGGTTTGGGCGGCGCAGCCGGTTTACAGGTCAAGCCTGCAGCTTTACAAGGGAAATCTCCAGAGCCGCTATAAATACCGCTGTGAGCTTTAAGGGTGCCGTATATCACAACGCCGGGCTTCAAGGACCGCAAACCTGCTCGGTTTTTGTAGTTTTTGTGGCCCCTCCCTCTCAGTCCCAAATGTACAGTGAGCCTGAACACAATTAGACGCCAGTTTCTCCCTTTCTGTTTCGACAGACTGTAAATTGATTGGCCTGACTTCAAAACTCTTTCCCCTCACGCATCGGACCCGTATATAATGCAGGCTTTGGGTTTTTGGGGGGGATTTCACCCTTTTTACCTTCGAGCTCAGGGGTGTCGAAGTCAATCGCACGAGGGGCCAAAACCCAAAACACCCCTCAGGTCGCGGGCCGAACAGGATAAACATTTATTGAACACAATAAAACTACATTTTTAAATCTTTAAAACTGTAACTTTTACACATATTATGAACTACATGTATAGCATTACCTGTGATAATGCTAGTGTGAATGCTGGAAGCTGAATTTGACCACTGAAGATGCTAAAATTGATAGCTGAAAATCCTCAGGTTGATAGCTGAAAACACTGAAGCTAATAGTCAGCTAAAAATGTTAGCTGAATGCCAAAATAGCCTAAAATCACAAAAAAAAAAAAAACTTAGGTTAGCCAAAACAGCTAGCATTAAGCTGAAAAAATAGCTAGACTTTGAAATATCCTAAAAAAAAACTTAAAAACGCTTAAAATAGCCAAAATTGATTTTAGCTATTATATATCTGAAATATTAGCTTAACTCCAAATCAGCCTAAAAACAAACAAACAAAAAAGCCTAAATTAGCCAAAACAGCAAGCACGAAGCTGAAAAAATAGCTAAACTTCAAAATATGGTAAAATGTTTTTTTTTAAATAGCTTAAGTTAGCTAAAACAGCTAACATGTAACTGGAATGTTAGCTAAACTTCAAAACAGTCTAAAAAACTAAAAAAAAAGCCTAAATTAGCCAAAACAGCTAGCATGTAGCTGAAATACTAGCTGAACTCAGAATTAGCCTTAAAATCTTAGTCCAAAAAGCTAGCACAATGCCAGTTTTAAAACTTTAAAACCGTAACTTTTTAACATAATTATGAAAAATAAAAATACAGGAATATTATTCTAGAATTAAGTTAAACCTTAATCAACTTTTAATATTTTATTCTGCAAAAAATTTATTTTATCAAAATTATACAAGTTAGAAATGAGCACAAGATAACATCGGGTCCTTAACAACAATAAAATAAAAGGATCTGGAGGGCCGGATAGAATTACCTGGAGGGCCGGATCCGGCCCCCGGGCCTTGACTGTTCTTAAAACCTGAAAATCTCTAAGAACCGCCGCTCTCGTTTTTTAAAGAAATTCTAATTGTTTCCTCTTTGTTTCATGGAGAAAAGTGAAGGCGGGAAAGCCTCCAGTTGTCATTTTAACACCTGAGCAGAACAGATGTGGACATAAAAGAGGCGATTTCACATCTTCCAGGCAGATCTGATCGGGCTGGACAGGACTAATTGGATCCAGAAGTGTTGCTCTCGCTCAGACACCGTAAGACGCAGAAAGAGCGAGTGACAAAAAAAGAAAAAGGGGGAAAAAAAAAAGGTGGTGGGAAGCGAGGGAGGCCGAGTAATGAGAGGTCAGCCGCCATCTACAGTTGAGCCGCCAGAGCCAGAAAGGAACGCCAATTTTATGGTCAATTGGAGCCCGCATCTGGACTGGTAGATCACAGAGCTGCAGGGCAGGACTTAGCACCCCGCTCAGACGGCTTTCACACACCAAACGGACCACACAATCACAGGCGGGCTGCACACGGCGGGACCGGCGGCGTCATTACTCCAGAGCAGACAATCACTTCACTGTTTTAGAAGGCTTTCACTATAAACTTATTAGTTTGTCTTTAAAACATGTTTGTGTTGGAGGCGTTTCTCTCCCCTGTCACTCTAAGCTTCTGAGATTCTGGACCAACTTAATTTAAACAATATCATACAATTTTTTAAATGTTCTAAAATAAATTAAGCAAATATAGGTAAAAGTGCAGAGAAGAATGAAATAGGAATATTAAAAGTCATTTCAATTGTCTTAAAAAATTTGATAAACAGGATAAAATAAAATAAAAACTTAAACCTTAAAACCTCAATCAGTCCAGACAGGCAAAGGGAATGGTATCCCACAATTCCTTTGTAAATGGTATTTATTTATTTTTTAAAATGCATTGATTTATTTTTTTATCCCACAATTCATTGCGCTGCCACATGTGAAAGCTGGTCCAATCACAATGTGTCTGTGACTATCACTTACAATATAAACTACAAATCCCATCATGCAATGCATCAGCTTCCTGTAGCCAAAATAGGTGATTTTTTTCTCAAATTGGGAGGTTTAGATTTTAAGTTTGTGGGTAAAAATATCTTTGGGCAGGTTTGGTTTGGTCGTTCTTTATTGAAACGTCTCAGCAGGAAAGTGCGGTCGGGGGAGCAGGTGAGCAGAGCCTCACCTGGAAACTGTCCTCACCTTAATGATGAACTAATAATAAAATAAAAAAGTGTCTCTAAACATCATTTATACGAAGAGTTTTAATCATTTCTAGCCTCAAAACCCCTGTATGTGTGTTTCCTTTAAAAGATGTCGCAGAGGAGGTGACAGAGTGCATAGAGTGAAGCCTCGATTACACAATCCCTCATAAACGCGGTCATGGCATGTTTTTAGTTTACTCAGCGGTATGCTAATCATGCCATTCTTGATTAACTTGGCCTTTACTAAGATTTTTTTAGGCTGTTTTGGAGTTAAGTTATTATTTCAGCTTCATGCTAGCTGTTTTGGTTAATTTAGTTACTTTTGTTTTTAGTTTTTAAGGCTGTTTTGGTGTTAGGCTAATAATTACACGCTAACTGTTTTGGGTATTTCTGACTTTTTTCAGTTTTTTAGGCTATTTTAAAGTTTTGCTAATTTTTCATCTACATGCTAGCTTTTTTTTTTAGCTAACTTAAGTTTGTTTTTTTAGCTTTTAAAGGCTAATTTGGTGTTAAGCTAACATTTTAGCTGACTATTAGCTTTTTTTCAGTTTGATTTCAGCTATCAAGCTTCAGTGTTTTAGTTATAAGGCTTAAGGCCATTTTCAGGTGCATCAGCTTCAGCACTTTTAGCAATTAATTTCAGCATTTTAAGCATTAGCTTCAGCGTTTTTTCTATCAATTTTAGTGATTTCAGCTGTCAGCGTTTTTAGCTATCAATTTCAGCATTTTCAGCTATCAGCTTCAGTGTTTTCAGGTATCAGCTTCAGCGTTTTTAGCCATCATTGTCAGTGATTTCAGCTATCAGCTTCAGCGTTTTTAGTTATAAGCTAAAGCATTTTTAGCTGTCAGCTTCAGCTTCTTCAGATATCAGCGCTAGCATTTTCAGCAGCAAAGTTCAGCTGACAGCATTCACACTAGCATTATCACAGGTAATGATATATATCTAGTTCATAATTATATTAGAAAGTTACGGCTTTAAAGTTTTAAAAATGTATTTTTAGTGTTTAATAAACAAATAAATGTTTTGGAGTTAAGTTATTATTTCAGCTTCATGCTAGCTACTTTGGTTAATTTAAACTTTTGTTTTTAGTTTTTAAGGCTGTTTTGGAGTTAGGCTAATAATTGCACGCTAACTGTTGGGTATTTCTGACTTTTTTCAGTTTTTAGGCTATTTTAAAGTTTTGCTAATTTTTCATCTACATGCTAGCTTTTTTTTAGCTAACTTAAGTTTGTTTTTTAGCTTTTAAAGGCTAATTTGGTGTTAAGCTAACATTTTAGCTGACTATTAGCTTTAGCATTTTCAGCTATCAGCTTCAGCGTTTTTAGTTATAAGCTTCAGTGTTTTTAGTTATAAGCTTAAGCATTTTCAGGTATCAGCTTAAGCTCTTAGCAATCAATTTCAGTGATTTCAGCTATCAGCTTCAGCGTTTTAGTTATTAAGCTTAAGCATTTTCAGGTATCAGCTTCAGCTCTTTTAGCAATCAATTCAGCATTTTAAGCTATTAGCTTCAGCGTTTTTTCTATCAATTTAGTGATTTCAGCTGTCAGCGTTTTTAGCTATCAATTTAGGCATTTTTCAGTTATCAGCTTCAGTGTTTTTAGTTATCAGCTTCAGCGTTTTTAGCCATCACTGTCAGTGATTTCAGCTATCAGCTTCAGTGTTTTTAGTTTATAAGCTTAAGCATTTTTAGCTGTCAGCTTCAGCTTCTTCAGATATCAGCGCTAGCATTTTCAGCAGCAAAGTTCAGCTGACAGCATTCACACTAGCATTATCACAGGTAATGATATATATCTAGTTCATAATTATATTAGAAAGTTACGGCTTTAAAGTTTTAAAAATGTATTTTTTAGTGTTTAATAACAAATAAATGTTTGGAGTTAAGTTATTATTTCAGCTTCATGCTAGCTACTTTGGTTAATTTAAACTTTTGTTTTTAGTTTTTAAGGCTGTTTTGGAGTTAGGCTAATAATTGCACGCTAACTGTTTTGGGTATTTCTGACTTTTTTCAGTTTTTTAGGCTATTTTAAAGTTTTGCTAATTTTTCATCTACATGCTAGCTTTTTTTAGCTAACTTAAGTTTGTTTTTTAGCTTTTAAAGGCTAATTTGGTGTTAAGCTAACATTTTAGCTGACTATTAGCTTTAGCATTTTCAGCTATCAGCTTCAGCGTTTTTAGTTATAAGCTTCAGTGTTTTTAGTTATAAGCTTAAGCATTTTCAGGTATCAGCTTAAGATCTTTTAGCAATCAATTTCAGTGATTTCAGCTATCAGCTTCAGCGTTTTTAGTTATAAGCTTAAGCATTTTCAGGTATCAGCTTCAGCTCTTTTAGCAATCAATTTCAGCATTTTAAGCTATTAGCTTCAGCGTTTTTTCTATCAATTTTAGTGATTTCAGCTGTCAGCGTTTTTAGCTATCAATTTAGGCATTTTCAGTTATCAGCTTCAGTGTTTTTAGTTATCAGCTTCAGCGTTTTTAGCCATCACTGTCAGTGATTTCAGCTATCAGCTTCAGTGTTTTTAGTTATAAGCTTAAGCATTTTTAGCTATCAGCTTCAGCTTCTTCAGCTTTCAGCGCTAGCATCTTCAGCAGCAAAGTTCAGCTTACAGCATTCTCACTAGCATTATCACAGGTAATGCTATATATCTAGTTCATAATTATATTAGAAAGTTACGGCTTTAAAGTTTTAAAAATGTATTTTTAGTGTTTAATAAATGTTTATCCTGTTATCAGATGTTTTGGATTTTGACCTCTTGTGCGTTTAAGATCAACACTCCTGTTGTAGATGTTTACGTTGATTTATTCTAGAATATTATTCTCATCTGATTTTATTCATATTTATGTTAATAAGTTGTGTTTTAATAGTTAAAAGGTTTTGAAATTTTTGTTTGAAGGTGTCAAATGAATGTTTATCCTGTTGTAAGGTGTGTGATGCCCGGGGATTGGACGCCCCGGGCATCAACGGTTGAAGAGTTACAGCAATTCAAAGACAGTCAACAGAAGTAAATCTCTGCTGTTAAAGTTAAATTCTGATGGTTTTGGAAGCTTACAGCGATCTTAAAATAAAGTCAAATTAATTAAATATTCAAGCACAAATGACAAAATCAGAACAGCAATGATGGTTTCAGAGCAGATCCAGAACTCCTCTCACCTCTGTAGGAACCGTGAGAAAAGGCAGTGGGGGGGTCAGGTAGTTGTACCGCTGCATCATCATCATGACGAAGCACCGAAAAGTCTCCAAGAACCCGGAGTTCGGCCTGCGGATGAAGAGAGCAAAAAGTTCTCTGTTTTTTGCGTTCGTCTCCTTTTAAAACGTCCTGATGGTCAAACGTCTTTTCCTGCAAGATTTGACCTTCTACACAGGAAAACATCATCCAGCAGCAGCTATTCTCACTTTGTATTTTTACTCAGTTATGTTTACTTTAGCTTGTTAATTCACACTGTTTGAAACTATTTTTAAGGCCAATTTATAAAGAAAATTTTATTTTTAAAATTACGACTTTAAATCTCGTACATTTAAAAGAAAAAAGTCGTAACTGCTAAATTCTGAGGATAAAGTCGTATATTTATGACTTTAAGAGTCACAGGATAAATTTATGACTTTTAATCTAGTAAGTTTTAAGAGATTAAAAGTTGTAAATTAACTAGAAAAAAACTCATAAATCTACAAGAAAAAAACTCCTAAATTTACAAGGAAACATACATTAGACATACTTTGTGCTGGAACAGAGTGAAGAAAACAATTCTTATTTTCCTAAACAAAAACAAAAACAAGAAGCCGATTTTGTTTATTAATAGATACATTTTCTATCCTCTGTTTATAAATTATATATGTTTAATCACCATAGAATTATATTAAAAAGATACCATAGTGTTTGTTAGAGTAGAATATACAGATACATCCCATCATAAAGAAATGTAATAATTTTGAAAATGGTGAATCTTGTAGATTGAAGTATCTCAGTAACATAATGACAGTTCATTTTAGTTACTACATAATTTAAGCTTTATTAAACTGTTAAATAAAGTGTTAACATACATTGTTTTAACCTGTATGACGTAATAATTAACCGTTATTGTTTAGCATTATGTCTGCATTCATTACGTTAGTAAATATGTTTGTAAAGTCTTGATAAAGTCTAAAGTAATTATTTTTGGAGTTAGAGAGTATTAAGTAGGATTTCCTGTTGGAGCCTTAATAAACGCTGAATAACCATTACTTAAGCATTACTTAACCTTAAATAATAAATAATAATTCATTTTTGGGACTTTATGTAAAGTGAACAACTATCACTTTTAGTTAACTGCATTTAATAACACACTTTATAATCCAAAGTAATGCATAAAATTGGCTTTTAACGCTTTATTTAATAGTCAAATAATGCTTTAAATGTAACAACTAACATGACCTCATATTTTAATATATTATTCTGGCAGTTTAAGATACATTTGTCCTGAAAATTAAAAATAAATCTGTGTTTACTTTCCAACTGTTGTCCTAAAGTCATGAGCCGATTAAATCCTTTCAGTTTCCTTAAAATAAGAACTTCACAAATAAAACTTCTGCTTCAAAATGTGATGTAAAATAAAAGTTTATTGAAAAGTGACACAAGAAGATTTATTGTTTTAAAAAGTTAAAGGAAGTTAGTGTTGTCAAATAAATGTAATAAGATATCTAAACTAGAGAAAATATTTGGTGTTTTTACTGTCATTAAGCTGATCTAAACACAGATGTATGTTATTTTCTGCATACATGTTATACACAAACATGTAAGAGGATAATGTAAATTAAAAAATAATCATAAATATGTATTTTCCTGCTTACTGCCTCTTTTATTGCAACTAAATTGGGCTTTCATTAGTTGGAAATCATGTTTTTGCTGAAAGTGAAGCATCAAGTTAAAAAGTAAACCTGTAATATTTGCTGCTGTTGGGTAAACTTCAGCGTGTCCTCTGCGTGCCGGTAACAGCTGTCGGCGCACGTCAGCCGGTGGAAATCCACCCGCTCAAGTGTGAGCTTGCAGTTCACACTTGTGCGTGTTGAAAGTGATAGGTGCATGCGACAGAATCCGGCCAGGTACGATTTCTGTCGAGCGGTAAAAAGCTCCGGCCGGGTAACTCATCCCTGAGGCCGCAAAGCTCGGCTGCGAACGAGGCCCCGCCCACCTCACCTCTGCTCCATGATGAATCCCAGCGAGGTGAGGGTGAGCAGAATGTAGCAGATCATTCCCAGGATGGTGAGCTGCGACAGCATCTAGGAAAGCAGGAGAAGACACGTCATCCCGGGACAGCTTACAGGGAGAGCGCTCAAAACCACAAAGGTCTACTTGGCAGAGCACGCCAAAACACGTGCGCCCTGGCACGCACAGATGGACCCGACATCCCAGATGGATGCTGGACCACAAATGAAGAGACGGATGTTTGAATTCCCTAAAAGGAGCCAGAACGTCCAACATGGGAGCCGCGATTCCTCGCTGACCCTCTCCCAGATATTTGGTAGTTTGTGTTCTGTGAGCCGAGGGCCTCCTGAGGATGCAGCGGGCCGTCAGCTCGGGGTTGTATTTCTCTGACACTCAATCCAAACCCCAACAGCCAAATCTCACCCGTCGCTCCCAGAGCCGTCGGAGATGCAGTCAAGCATCAGCAGGAGGAAAAAAAACATCATTCTTGAGGATTTTCCCCTAAAAAACCGAATCTCTTCTGAGAGGAATCGTATTTATTTAAAGAGATTTCATCAAACCAGATCAGCAAAAGTTGCAATGAGCGCACTGTACTACAACGCCCTAAAACACACCGCACTGTACTATAACACCCTAAAACACTCCACACTGTACTACAACACCCTAAAAGGCTACACACCATACTACAACATCCTAAAACACACCACACTGTACTACAACACCCTAAAACACTCCACACTGTACTACAACACCCTAAAAGACTACACACTGTACTACAACACCCTAAAACACTCCGCACTGTACTACAACACCCTAAAAGACTACACACTGTACTACAACACCCTAAAAGGCTACACACTGTACTACAACACCCTAAAACACTCCACACTGTACTACAACACCCTAAAAGGCTACACACTGTACTACAACACCCTAAAACACTCCTACAACACCCTAAAACACTCCGCACTGTACTACAACACTCTAAAACACACCACACTGTACTACAACACCCTAAAACACTCCACACTGTACTACAACACCCTAAAACACTCCACACTGTACTACAACACCCTAAAAGGCTACACACTGTACTACAACACCCTAAAACACTCCACACCGTACTACAACACCCTAAAACACTCCACACTGTACTACAACACCCTAAAAGGCTACACACTGTACTACAACACCCTAAAAGACTCCACACTGTACTACAACACCCTAAAACACTCCACACTGTACTACAACACCCTAAAAGGCTACACACTGTACTACAACACCCTAAAACACACCACACCGTACTACAACACCCTAAAACACTCCACACTGTACTACAACACCCTAAAAGGCTACACACTGTACTACAACACCCTAAAAGACTATACACTGTACTACAACACCCTAAAACACTCCGCACTGTACTACAACACCCTAAAACACACCACACTGTACTACAACACCCTAAAACACTCCACACTGTACTACAACACCCTAAAAGGCTACACACTGTACTACAACACCCTAAAACACTCCACACTGTACTACAACACCCTAAAACACACCACACTGTACTACAACACCCTAAAACACTCCACACTGTACTACAACACCCTAAAACACACCACACTGTACTACAACGTCCTAAAACACACCACACTGTACTACAACACCCTAAAACACTCCACACTGTACTACAACACCCTAAAACACTCCACTGTACTACAACACCCTAAAACACTCCACACTGTACTACAACACCCTAAAACACTCCACTGTACTACAACACCCTAAAAGACTCCACACTGTACTACAACACCCTAAAACACTCCACACTGTACTACAACGTCCTAAAACACTCCGCACTGTACTACAACACCCTAAAAGACTCCACACTGTACTACAACGTCCTAAAACACTCCGCACTGTACTACAACACCCTAAAACACTCCACACTGTACTACAACACCCTAAAACACTCCACACTGTACTACAACACCCTAAAAGGCTACACACTGTACTACAACACCCTAAAAGACTACACACTGTACTTCAACACCCTAAAACACACCACACTGTACTACAACACCCTAAAAGACTCCACACTGTACTACAACACCCTAAAACACTCCACACTGTAGTACAACACCCTAAAACACACACACTGTACTACAACACCCTAAAACACTCCACACTGTACTACAACACCCTAAAACACACCACACTGTACTACAACACCCTAAAAGACTCCACACTGTACTACAACGTCCTAAAACACTCCACACTGTACTACAACACCCTAAAACACTCCACACTGTACTACAACACCCTAAAAGGCTACACACTGTACTACAACACCCTAAAAGACTACACACTGTACTTCAACACCCTAAAACACACCACACTGTACTACAACACCCTAAAAGACTCCACACTGTACTACAACACCCTAAAACACTCCACACTGTAGTACAACACCCTAAAACACACCACACTGTACTACAACACCCTAAAACACTCCACACTGTACTACAACACCCTAAAACACACCACACTGTACTACAACACCCTAAAGACTCCACACTGTACTACAACGTCCTAAAACACTCCGCACTGTACTACAACACCCTAAAACACGCTGCACTGTATTACAACACCCTAAAACACTCCACACTGTACTATAACACCCGAAAACACTCCACACTGAACTACAACGTTCTTAAAACGCGCAGCACTGTACTACAACGCCCTAAAACACACCGCACTGTACTACAACACCCTAAAAGACTCCACACTGTACTACAACGTCCTAAAACACTCCACACTACTACAACACCCTAAAACACTCCACACTGTACTACAACACCCTAAAACACGCTGCACTGTATTACAACACCCTAAAACACTCCGCACTGTACTATAACACCCGAAAACACTCCACACTGTACTACAACGTTCTTAAAAGGCGCAGCACTGTACTACAACGCCCTAAAACACACCGCACTGTACTACAACGCCCTAAAACACACCGCACTGTACTACAACACCCTAAAACACTCCACACTGTACTACAACACCCTAAAACACACCACACTGTACTACAACGCCCTAAAACACACCGCACTGTACTACAACGCCCTAAAACACACCACACTGTACTACAACACCCTAAAACACTCCACACTGTACTACAACACCCTAAAAGGCTACACATTGTACTACAACGTCTTAAAACACACCGCACTGTACTACAACACCCTAAAACACTCCACTGTACTACAACACCCTAAAAGGCTACACACTGTACTACAACACCCTAAAACACTACACACTGTACTACAACACCCTAAAAGACTCCACACTGTACTACAACACCCTAAAACACTCCACACTGTACTACAACGTCCTAAAACACTCCGCACTGTACTACAACACCCTAAAAGACTCCACACTGTACTACAACGTCCTAAAACACTCCGCACTGTACTACAACACCCTAAACACTCCACACTGTACTACAACGTCCTAAAACACTCCGCACTGTACTACAACACCCTAAAAGACTCCACACTGTACTACAACGTCCTAAAACACTCCGCACTGTACTACAACACCCTAAAACACTCCACACTGTACTACAACACCCTAAAACACTCCACACTGTACTACAACACCCTAAAACACTCCACACTGTACTACAACACCCTAAAAGGCTACACACTGTACTACAACACCCTAAAAGACTACACACTGTACTTCAACACCCTAAAACACACCACACTGTACTACAACACCCTAAAAGACTCCACACTGTACTACAACACCCTAAAACACTCCACACTGTAGTACAACACCCTAAAACACACCACACTGTACTACAACACCCAAAAACACTCCACACTGTACTACAACACCCTAAAACACACCACACTGTACTACAACACCCTAAAAGACTCCACACTGTACTACAACGTCCTAAAACACTCCACACTGTACTACAACACCCTAAACACTCCACACTGTACTACAACACCCTAAAAGGCTACACACTGTACTACAACACCCTAAAAGACTACACACTGTACTTCAACACCCTAAAACACACCACACTGTACTACAACACCCTAAAAGACTCCACACTGTACTACAACACCCTAAAACACTCCACACTGTAGTACAACACCCTAAAACACACCACACTGTACTACAACACCCTAAAACACTCCACACTGTACTACAACACCCTAAAACACACCACACTGTACTACAACACCCTAAAAGACTCCACACTGTACTACAACGTCCTAAAACACTCCGCACTGTACTACAACACCCTAAAACACGCTGCACTGTATTACAACACCCTAAAACACTCCACACTGTACTATAACACCCGAAAACACTCCACACTGAACTAACGTTCTTAAAACGCGCAGCACTGTACTACAACGCCCTAAAACACACCGCACTGTACTACAACACCCTAAAAGACTCCACACTGTACTACAACGTCCTAAAACACTCCACACTACTACAACACCCTAAAACACTCCACACTGTACTACAACACCCTAAAACACGCTGCACTGTACTACAACACCCTAAAACACTCCGCACTGTACTATAACACCCGAAAACACTCCACACTGTACTACAACGTTCTTAAAAGGCGCAGCACTGTACTACAACGCCCTAAAACACACCGCACTGTACTACAACGCCCTAAAACACACCGCACTGTACTACAACACCCTAAAACACTCCACACTGTACTACAACACCCTAAAACACACCACACTGTACTACAACGCCCTAAAACACACCGCACTGTACTACAACGCCCTAAAACACACCACACTGTACTACAACACCCTAAAACACTCCACACTGTACTACAACACCCTAAAAGGCTACACATTGTACTACAACGTCTTAAAACACACCGCACTGTACTACAACACCCTAAAACACTCCACTGTACTACAACACCCTAAAGGCACACACTGTACTACAACACCCTAAAACACTCACACACTGTACTACAACACCCTAAAAGACTCCACACTGTACTACAACACCCTAAAACACTCCACACTGTACTACAACGTCCTAAAACACTCCGCACTGTACTACAACACCCTAAAAGACTCCACACTGTACTACAACGTCCTAAAACACTCCGCACTGTACTACAACACCCTAAAACACTCCACACTGTACTACAACACCCTAAAACACACACTGTACTACAACACCCTAAAAGGCTACACACTGTACTACAACACCCTAAAAGACTACACACTGTACTACAACACCCTAAAACACACCACACTGTACTACAACACCCTAAAAGACTCCACACTGTACTACAACACCCTAAAACACTCCACACTGTAGTACAACACCCTAAAACACACCACACTGTACTACAACACCCTAAAACACTCCACACTGTACTACAACACCCTAAAACACACCCACACTGTACTACAACACCCTAAAAGACTCCACACTGTACTACAACGTCCTAAAACACTCCGCACTGTACTACAACACCCTAAAACACTCCACACTGTACTACAATGTCCTAAAACACTCCGCACTGTACTACAACACCCTAAAACACGCTGCACTGTATTACAACACCCTAAAACACTCCACACTGTACTATAACACCCTAAAACACTCCACACTGAACTACAACGTTCTTAAAACGCGCAGCACTGTACTACATCGCCCTAAAACACACCGCACTGTACTACAACACCCTAAAAGACTCCACACTGTACTACAACGTCCTAAAACACTCCACACTACTACAACACCCTAAAACACTCCACACTGTACTACAACACCCTAAAACACGCTGCACTGTATTACAACACCCTAAAACACTCCGCACTGTACTATAACACCCGAAAACACTCCACACTGTACTACAACGTTCTTAAAAGGCGCAGCACTGTACTACAACGCCCTAAAACACACCGCACTGTACTACAACGCCCTAAAACACACCGCACTGTACTACAACGCCCTAAAACACACCGCACTGTACTACAACACCCTAAAACACTCCACACTGTACTACAACACCCTAAAACACACCACACTGTACTACAACGCCCTAAAACACACCGCACTGTACTACAACGCCCTAAAACACACCGCACTGTACTACAACGCCCTAAAACACTCCACACTGTACTACAACAACCTAAAACACGCTGCACTGTACTACAACACCCTAAAACACACCGCACTGTACTACAACGCCCTAAAACACACCACACTGTACTACAACGCCCTAAAACACTCCACACTGTACTACAACACCCTAAAACACACCGCACTGTACTACAACGCCCTAAAACACTCCACACCGTACTACAACACCCTAAAATTCGCAGCACTGTACTACAACACCCTAAAACACTCCACACTGTACTACAATACCCTAAAACACACCACACTGTACTACAACGCCCTAAAACACACCGCACTGTACTACAACGCCCTAAAACACACCGCACTGTACTACAACGCCCTAAAACACTCCACACTGTACTACAACACCCTAAAACACGCTGCACTGTACTACAACACCCTAAAACACACCGCACTGTACTACAACGCCCTAAAACACACCACACTGTACTACAACGCCCTAAAACACTCCACACTGTACTACAACACCCTAAAACACACCGCACTGTACTACAACGCCCTAAAACACTCCACACCGTACTACAACACCCTAAAATTCGCAGCACTGTACTACAACACCCTAAAACATGCTGCACTGTACTACAACGTCCTATGAAACGATCAGTTTTAAAGATTTTCCCCAAAAAGGCTGAATCCTCCTCTGAGATGACCGTTATTTTTTCAGAGGATTATTTTAAAGAGTTTTAATCAAACCATATCAACAAAAGTCTCCCCAATCTGTCAAAGTCTATTAGAGTGAAAGCGGTCCCATCTCTGGAGCTCTGGAAGTTCCTGACAGGACGTGTAAGAGGAGAGGAATTATTTTGCCAAAAATGGTTACGTGAACGTATCTGGTGAACAATCTCAGGGGGAAGAGAGCGCCAGATGTGTTGTTGTTTCAGTTTTCGCTCACTGCTGGCGGTCAGACAAAATCCTTCAGTGTCATCCGGTGGAGTCGAATCCCATTTGTAACACTTTCTTCAAAAATAAACTCAGCTAAATAAATCCAGTTACTTCTAATGTGCGGCGGAGCGCCAGGAAGGTAACATCTGGTGGCATTGTTCTCCGGGAAGCTGGAATAAATAAATAGGGATATCAGTTCGGATACAGAGGCCGGGATGGCGCTCAGAAATAGAGCCAGCACGCAACACGCAGAGAAAAAACCAGCAGTTCGGATTCTGCTTTGATAACCTTTAAGGCCATTGAGGGAATGCTGGGGGGTGACACGCAACGCAGTGAGAAACCAGCCTGTCGGGCGCGGGGGGGGGGGTGGGGGCGGGGGGGGGGGGGGTCTGCTCCATGAAACATCAAAAATCTTCTTGAAATGTGAAAACTGTAAAGAAGCTTTAATGCTCTTATAGGTGGAGAAAATGGTCAAACCTGTACGGGACACACAGGTAGAGAGAAAATGTTGTTTTTCCTATGGGCGTGCTGCGGGCAACAGCAGGTTGTAGTGGATACAACTAGGTGAGACACAGGTGTGTGTTTTGATCTCCACCCCCAAATCCTTCAGACCTGAAAGGATCCCGTTAGTGCTGTGCACGGGACACGTGCACGCTCCTCGCTGCAGCCTGACTGTAAGAATCCCTACAAATACTTCTCCCTACACTTACCATATTCCTAGCAATGGTACGTTCCATTTTCAGGACGGCCTCAGGGTAAGTGCAACACTACTAACCACTCCTCCAGGACCCTCCATGGACCGGACAACCCAAAAATAAACATCCCAGTAACGCTTTGTTCATGCTGAACATCAATTTACATCAATTGACGCTTTTCATGCTTTTCCAACAATGTGTTTGTAAACTGTGTGTGGGAGGAGCTACTGTCCAAAACTACATGGAAACTGTACATCTATGGCCGACTTCTTCCTCTTTGCCTCCAATCGTTGGACGTTTGAAGCTTTAATGATTGATTTTTTTAAGTGAAAGAGGTAGCGACTCACCAAGGCTCACACTGCATCCGGAGCACTTTTTTGTCAAGTTGAGGCTACTGACGACCTAAACCGTATAAATCATGCTAGCGAGTGTGAAGAGTTTTCAAAATGTACTCGCTGTTTTCACCGTGTCGTAAATATGACATCATTGGTTAAACAACACATGCAACACAGTCAAATATCTAAGCCTATAGAGGACAAAAGTATTCATACAGTCTCATATTAATACTGAAGATGAAGACGAGTCGGGCAGAAAATGAAGTGAATATAATTCCGGGTGGAATGAGGGTTTGTTTACTAGTGCTTCTACACCGGAGCCGGACTGGATGCAGTGTGACCGACTTCCCTGCTGTACTCATCCTGTTCAGTGTGAACGCACCTTAAGGCTAGGGCTGGCCGATAAAACAATAATTATTGATATCGCGATAGAACATTTTTTCGATAGAAGAATGAGTCTATCGAGATAAACTTTTATTTTGAAGGGTCCGCAAATAACACTTGCTAGCGAACAGTTTCTCCTATTTGACGAGTAAAAGTTAGAGAGTTAGTCGCCACATGGCGAGTAAGTGTTTGTATCTAATTATTGTGTTTATTAGCTCTCATTTCGGTCATTTTTTGGACTCCACTCCGCGTCCTTCGTCTGCATGAAAGGTAAACAAACGAGCCGACTTCTACCAGCAACCCCCGCTGCAGCTGCGGACCTCGCGCCCCGCGCGCTTTATTACAATCAATCGTCTGTCCACGCCGAATGCATTCGGCGTCAAATTAATTTACTGTATACTGTATAGTTTTAACAAGCGTCAGATTTGATGCTTGTCGGTCATCAGAAAGTCTGATGCTGTGTCGGGTCAGATTTCTGTCGAAGAACTTTTCGAGAAGAGTCTAAAAAGAACTCTTCTGAAGAGACGAGAGATAAGAGATTGATTTATTTTGAAGAGCTGAATAAAAACATCGGTACACATCTCCGTGTCGGAGTTCAGGAGACCTTCCAGCGAGGAGCGGCCGCTGTCGCACTCCTGCAACCAGCTAGCAAGAGCAGACAGGGAGAGCGATGGCAAGCCGTTAGGGTAAAAAAACGCGGGTATCACCTGGATATGTACTAGGGTTAATAATACTTATTTGACATATTTAAATGTTGCCACAGTTAGTTTCAATACAATAATTAATACCAAAAATTATGAAAGTTATTTCAAAAATTGCAGTTTAAATTTGGTGGGATAACATATCAAGCATTCCTTTCTCTCTCCAGACATGTACATGTAATCAGAAAATATGTGTGAGTTAATGCTTTTAAGTACTTTTTTTTTCAAACATATATGTTTAACTCTTTAAGGAAATAATTTTAGGCTTTTTCTTATTTTTTCTTGTTTTTTTTTACTTGTTACTGATCCTAAAAATGATCCAAACTGTGACCTTAAAGCCATGACACGATCAGTGCCGTGTGTTTTGTGATCCGTTACACCCCTACTAAATACAACAAAAATGATTTGTAGTACATTAATACATTTTTGTTATGTGAACCCTGAAAACATTAGAAATTATTTGTAGACTTAATGCTTTTGTTTTTATTGGAACTGAAGAAACAGTTTAGTATCTATCTATTTCATAAACTTTTGAAACTTGAAAGCTTTTGCTTTAATTTTCAGCTTAGTTCATTTATATATATAGTCTTGGTTATTAAAAACTAGTTGCATAATTTCCATTGGATCTGTTATGCTTAGTGTGATAGGAAATAAATATTTAAATTTAAACAACCTGCTGATGAATTTACATTTCATTTTTGAGCCACAAAGTGTTCAAATGTAGTTATTTGATTTATATTGTGATCAATATCGTTATCGCGCAATATGTAAAAAGCTATATTGTGATATAAAAAATCCCATATCGCCCAGCCCTACTTAAGGCTAAAAGGAAATCACCTGAAGGACCTTCCCAAGCGTCCATTAGTGTGGGAAAAGTCCTCATCCGACCGTCTCTCTGCAGCTTCGCATCCCGACTCGCATGATAAGTTGCATAAATTCAGCAAACATGAAAGCCGTAATAGAGGCTGGCTCTGCAGATAAAAAGTCTTGTCATGCTCAATTTCCTCCTCTGCCTCTAATAGCATCCATTTAATAAAATATGTACGTTGATCTAAAGTCATTTCAGAATTGTTTGAAAGCTTTTCAAGACTTCAGCTTCACTCAAAAGCCATAAATCGTCCTGCAGTGTATCAGCGATTGTCAAGCTAAATAAGCGGCTAGCAAACACGTGGGTATAAATACACAAGAGTGACATGATTTATCGCCGGGCCGGACCGCTGGCTTTGTTATTTTCCCTCCAAGTCCTGATTGCTGCATCCTGAAGGCTATTTGGGTTGGGAAATGGTTGACTCGGCAATTAAGCCGTTTGTGTTCACTGCCGGACCACCAGCTGGCGTTTCGTTCACCGAGGGGAGACGTCTGCGAGAGGAGCAGGAGTGAAGGAGGTGGAGGAGGCGGCCATCAGGAGGAGGGAAAAAAAAAGACAGGAAACTTTATTTGGGAATTTGAAGAGGATGGGCGTGACGCCACTTTCTGGCTAACCAAAACTATGCCCGCAGGGAAAAAAAGCCGTCCAAAGATAACTGCAGAGGAGACCCTTTCCTTTTTTCTGATGCAGGAAGAGGGGGTCTCTTGGCTTGTTGAGTGGAAAATAATAGACAAAGGTTGTTTTAAAGGGGAACGCCGATCCGTCATTCTGTCATGATCTTAGACAGAGGTAGTCTTTTACGGCCGGATAAGTAGAGGACTCCACGGCAGCGCGAAGACGCCACAACAAACCGCCCTGATTGGCCCAAATAATGTTGGCAAACAAACACGGAAAAGTCCGGAGCCCATCGGAGGAAGGGAAACAACACCTCCAAGCAGGTTTCCAACCCGTACTCACCATCTTGTTCTGGAACAACTCGTGGTACGTCCACAGCACCAGCAGGAAGTGGACGGCGGCGTACGCCTGCAGAGGCAGCGACCAGCTGGGATCGTGGGGCACTTCCTTCCCGGTGACCTGCCCGTGCAAAACAAACAGCTTCAGTGCTCCAGCCCGGCAGGACTTCATCAGCATCTGCAGCGGCGAGGCGCTCAGGTGTCCAGCAGAGAAGGCCATTAACGTACGGGTCAGCGGCGAGCCGGCAACCCGACACCTCATTAAAACCTGAGTAAATCCTTTCTGCTGTAAAAGTCAGTGAGGCACAAACACGCCCTCATCACGGGAGGATGGAGCTTCACTGATACCCCGGAGGTTCATGATGGATACGTGGTTTAAAGAACAGTTCAACCACGTCTATGGAGACAAATTTATTAAAGGTCAACGGCTCCTAAAATCACTACCTATAATAAATCAATGCAAGAAAAACAAAGACGTTCATGGATCTATTAGTCTGCAGGTGGATGCATCGGAATGGGGCGGACCGTGGAGACTGAGGCCCCGCCCATCATACCATGATTTTCCCTGGTGTCTGTGGCAGACATGAAATCCCGTCCACCACATTTGTCCTGGGATGGATAACATGTCAATGTAACGCTCGGGTCATCTGGACCCCATAAGGCAGGTGTGTCAAACTCAATCATACAAGGGGCCAAAATTCAAAACACACCTTAGGCCGCGGGCCGAACAGGAGAAACTTTTATTGAACACTTTAAAACGACATTTTTAAAACTTTAAAATCTGAACTTTTAAACATAAGTATGATGATAAAATTATGATTTTGATGGCTAAAAACGTTGAAGTAGAGAGCTGAATATGCTACATTTGACAGCCAGCTAAAATTGTAGCTAAATTTTCAAATTAACCTAAAAAACTGGGTTAAGCTAAAAACAGCTAGCATGTAGATTAATATTAGCTAAACTCCTAAATAGCTATAAAATCTTAGCACTAAATGCTAAAATAGTCCAAAAAGCTAGCGGAGGCCGGATAGAGTTACCCGGAGGGCCAGATCTGGCCCCCGGGCCTTCACTTTGACACCTGTGCCATATGGTAACACAAGGGTTAAGTGTGTCAAAGTCAAGGCCCGGGGGCCGGATCCGGCCTCTGGGTAATTCTATCCAGCCCTCCAGATCATTTTATTTTATTGTTATTAACGACCCAATGTTATCTCCTGTTTTTTCTTGTATAATTTTGATAAAATCAATTTTTATAGAGAATAAAATATTAAAATGTATTTAAGGTTTAAGTTGATTTATTCTGGAATAATATTCCTGACTTTTTATTATTCATAATTATGTTAAAAAGTTACAGTTTTAAAGTTTTGCATTCTGCTCGCCTTTTGGACTATTTTGGCAATTACCAAGATTTTTTTAGGTTATTTCGGAGTTTAGCTAATACTTCAGCTACATGCTAGCAGTTCTTGCTAATACAGGCGTTATTTCATGTTTTTAAGGATATTTTAAAGTTTAGCTATTTTTTTTAGCTATATGCTAGCTTTTTCAGCTAACCTATTTTTTTAGGCTAATTTGGGATTTAGCTAATAATTTTAGCTGGCTGTCTGCTTTAACGTTTTTAGCTATTACTTTCAGCATTTTCAGCAGTCAAATTCAGCTTCCAGCATTCACGCTAGCATTATCACAGGTAATGTTTTATATCTAGTTCATAATTCAGTTTTAACGTCTTAAAAATGTCATTTAGAGTGTTCACTAAAAGTTTATTCCATTTGACCTGCGACCTCAGGTGTGTTTTGGATTTTGGCTCCTTGTGTGATTGAGTTTGACACTCCTGATTTAAGGGTACTGTAAGGCGCACCTGTGTACTGTTCCAGACAACCCAAAAACCCTCAGGTCAACCCCCCGGACAGGTGGATTTGATCCCACCTTAATCAACAGGCGTAGAATTGACAAACTCTCTACTGAAAACACAGAAAAATCTCCAACAACTCCTCAAAAAAACCTAAGCTCAATGACGAAAGAGGAGCAAAAAAAAGAAAATAAACGAATGTTTGACACCAAAAGGCTCCTATTTGTTTTAAGACCTTGGGTCTCCTTCAGGCCGAGTTTCAAAAGTGGTGAAAATGAGCTTGTTGTGTTCCGTCTACAAAGCTGCCCGGGATTTATGGGGTGTTGCGGTTCCCCCCAAACACCCAGGAATAAATGAGTCCTTCAGTAAGAATGCTGTGACTCACTGCACTGCGTCTGCCTCTGTGTCTCCGGTGACAGACGGCTGAAGGTGAGCTCTTCAGGACCAAACGTGTCAACCAATCGTAACCGTCTGATGCTCCAGAACGCCGTCAACCTTCCTCGGATATCGAGAAGAGCGCTTGCGCTCAGATTTCTGCTTTTTCCACAGCAGAATCACCGCTGGCACGGAGGAGAGCCTTTAGTCACCAAAGCATTTTTCCTTTCTTTCCTTTTTTAGCAGGAGGGCTAAAAGTGTGACCGTTTCAAAGCAAACCGCAGCTGCAGTCTGGACCGCTCAGCGCGCACATTCACACTTAACGGCGTGCGGTTTGAGCCTCGCAGCCGAAGGCGCAGCTTGTTGTGATGTCCCAACAAAGGCTTTTCGCTGCTTCGTTTTCATGTGGCTCCGTCTCGTAAAGCGCCTCCAATATATGAATTCTTCCTGCAGGAATGCTGCGCCTCATTTCGGAAGAAGAGGAGCGGTGATGCAAACCTTGGGATTGTCGACGTGGTCGCCGAGCCGAGCTTTCCCGGGCTTCCAGCTGGGCCCTTTCAGGAAGGTCCACAGTTTGTCGCTGAAGCTTCTGTAGGCTTTGGACTTCCTCCACAAGTATCTGTAGTAGTGGAACTGAAAAAGGAACAAACGAGTTCAGACATTAACCTGCAACCAAACTCAATATTTGTCTTCATTAATTTCTCATTTGAAAAGCTTCAAATCTGTTTATATATTTTCAGGGATTTGTTTTCTGGTTTCTTTTGCATAAATTACAGCTGCAGGAGAAAACATGTGAACCCTCTGGAATGACTTGATTTAATTGGACATAAAGTTGGCGTTTTAAGCAGGTAACGTTTTTCTGCATCGTTGTGATTTAGATTGAAATAAAAAATAAAAACACGTCATGTGTCCATTTCACACAGAAATTGAGGTACTCCCAAAGCGTTCACAAACTTTCTCTTGCAGCTGGATTAAAAATAAGCAACAAACTTTAAAATAATAACATATTTATATGGGGTCAAAAGTAAAGTGATTGAAAATACAGATCGAAAACTTGAAATTTTAACAAAAAAAAAGGGAAAACTTGAAAAAAGTGAAGGTACATAGATACTGTTTTTCTAATTTTCAAAAAATTTCTATTTTCAAAAAATATATTTTTCTAACTTTCATTATTATTTTAAGTTTTATTTTTTCACATTTTTTTTTTAAAGTTTTCAAATCTTTTCAGTTAAAATGTCTACTTTTCAAGTTTTGAATCTGTTTTTTTCGTTCACTTTAAGCTGATCCTGATCTGATCCCATATATTTGTTGCTTTTTTAATCAGAATTTACACACACATTTTATGTTAATCGAAAACTATGCAGTTAAATTTGTAATTTTATTTCCTCAATGCGGTGCAATGTTTTTCCTTTTTTAGAGTAAACAGAATAATTTACAATATTTACCTTTCTTCATGTTATAATGAAATTTATTTAGTGATATTTGACCTTTGAGTATTAAGCAAACTCAGAATTCGGTCCAATGACCATAAATACATGCACACCAGCGCATGCTAATCCACTAAACTGTGGATATTAACATTTAAAATACTTTCCCCAACTTTAAAAGAGGCTGAAAATGAATTTTAGTGAGAGAAAATTCAGTCACTTGCAGCAGAAAACAGTTTTAATAAAGAATAGATTAATGCAGGAACCAGAAGTCAATGAATGTGATCAGCTTCATGTGTGAGTCTTAATGTCATCAATAATCTTTTAGCTGTTTCAGTATTATAAAAGTAAAAATATACTACAAGTTTTTAGACTGAAATCACTGCAAAATCCAAATTATTTTATATTAATATGAGTGCTTAAAAGTTAAAAGTTTTTTTTTTAAAGTTAATCTGTCAGAACTTCAATACTAAAGTCTAGTTTTTTTAATCTGTAGCTACAGAAAAAAAACAAAAGAAACTTCAAATTCAATATTCAAATGAAGCTGCGAGCAGAGGCTACCCTCCCCCCCCCGCCGTCCCCTTCTGACCCTCCCCCACTGGCTGGGCGCCACTGACAAATTCACAAGAAAAAGAAACACTTGTATCCAAATATCAGCTTTTCTGTTGGTTTATCTCCATAGCAACCATAATATATTTTGGCTGCCTGAGGCCGACCAACACGACCATGTATTTTAGACGAATTGACAAAAGTAAACTTTAGGATTTCCTTAACGACGGAGGTTTTGTGCTAATTCCGTTTCTAATTTGATCATAACATATATCATATTTGGTTTTTTTTATGTTCGGGTCAATTATTGATGCGTGAAATGTTCACAATGTTCAAATGTGCAGGAACGCCAGTTTTGCGATTTCTAATTCCAACAGATTTTTTCGCCCGAGTAGCTTCCCAACGATACTCGAGGAGTTAGGAGGGGAAGGGTTGAAATCTCTTGGAGAAGAATTTTTTTTTTTTAATTCAAGACAGAAGCTGCTTCTGAGGTCAAAGGTCAAAGAACTTTTGCTGTGGTTCTAGTCGTAACCTGCCGGCGTGTTTGTATGAAGATCGCTCAAACAAGTTTACCCATATTCTGTGTTCATATTCAAATTCCTTTGACAATCTGTGAATTTGGGCCCTGAAATCATTTTTCCATTTCCTGACCTCTTGTGTCGTCGTTTTTAGGAAAAAGTGTCCGTGATGTCAATAATTCATTTTCTCTAAGTGAGCACATTTGTGTGAGAATTTGGGTCAAAGAAAGAAGAACTTTGAAAACGATCACTGCAGCTGCCAGGACAGCAAATGAGTTCTATCTACGAGTAAACCATCTGCAGTCTGAATCAAAGCGACCCGCTTCAGGAGCGGTTCTGGTGAAACGTGAAGCAGCAGATTTGTGGTGTGAAGCTTCGTTCCTCAGCAGAAGACAAACAAACATCCACCTGCTGCTGCTGCTGCTGCTGGACTCTGTTAGCAGCAATAATGTTATGCTTACAGAGTCTTCTGGCAAACGTCAGCTCATGCTTCATCTCTAATGAGGAACGACTACAACACCAGGCCCTTTGTCCTCCTCTGAAGCGAAGGTACCTGGATGAAAACAACAGAACAAAAGTTTCATTTCTGAGAAACACTAAAAACTCAAATTAAAGAGGATCTGATTCCTGCAAGAGTTCCTGGAGAACCCGAAAAGCAACAAGAGGGAAAGCTGCAGAAGCTCTGAAATCTGTGAGTGACGCAGCGCTGCAAAAGCATCTGGAGATCCAGCGGCTGCGAGCGAGCGCTAGCTCCGACCCGAGTCTCTCCTCCCGGAGTTTCCACTGAAAGAATAACAGACTCTGCCAGCTGAGAAAACCAGAAGCCCCAAACTTCCATGACACACAAAACGACGAATAAGACGGGAACAAATTACAGCTTTATGCAGAAAGGTTTCTGTTTTCAGAGCGATTATCGGGAACGCGAGAGCGCTCGCTTTCAGTAAAAACAGCAGCATTAAGAAAATACGGGCAGTAAGTAAACACCATCAAGAAAAACTCTTCAGGTTCTTACCGAATAATCTGTCCCAGATTATCAGGATCCCTCCGTAGTTTTTGTCAATGCAATAAAGGTTCCTTCCTGTTGAGAACAACATTATTACAGATCAGTTTAATAATCCGAGATGATCTAAATCCTAGTGCTTGATCTTCAGTCTGTCCAGGACAGAAGACGATCGTGCTTCAGGTGATCTCTTCTTCTGAAGCGTCTCTCACCGTGATGAACTCTGTGGTGTTTGGGGGTGTTGAAGACCCACTCCAGAGGTCCCAGGTCTCGGATCAGCTGAAAGACACATCGCTCAGACGTATTTAAGGTGGACTTGAAGACGGTTCAGGTTATAAACGTCTGACGATCTATCTTCTTCTGGTTTGGTTCCTCTTCCTCCAGTTCTGATCCTCATCTCAAAATATTTCCTCTTCCTTCACTTTTGTTTAACCACCTGGCCTTATTCTAAACTGGATTAAACCATCTTCAATGTATGTTTTAGCTTTTAATGAACCAGTGCCATAAAAACAAACTTCATGAGACAATCGATTCTGTAGTTTTAATTAACAAACACAGATTTAAACGTTTTCTGAAAAACTACATTTAATAATTTTGGAAAAACCAGATTTAATCTTTCGTCACATCCACCAGTAGAGGAGCTGAATGTGTAGAAATCTGATGGTGGAAAACACATAAACACCTGCTTAGATTTTGGACCGAACCATGAACTTAATAGTAAAAACAAAAGGGTAAAATGAGATGTTCAATTAATAACAGAGAGACTAAGAAAACTAGTATGAAAGAAAATGAATGATACTAGCAACAATAATGAGCAAAACAGAAGAAACGGCCTCCGCAGGAACGCAGACGCGTGTGCTGAGTGGATCTGGAAGTATTCATAAGGATACGTTTCACGCTCGAATGACGTTAGGTTGATGCTGGTACTGGTTCCTCACACAAACGCTGGACGTGACCGACCGCAAGAACCCGAATGATTACAAACGTTAGCTTAAATGAGCGCTACATTAGTGCTAACTCATGTCGTCATCACTTCCTGCCAATTAACGGGTGGCAACAATGGCTCCGCCCCCCTTCTTTTTATTCTACGGACCCACAACGGATGTGAGCCCTCAAGAGGTACGGGTGGGAACTGTTTAATGGGTCCATTTTGGAATGGAAACGCTCAAGGTTCTGGACCGGACCAGACTGGGCTGAGTACTGATGATCGTTTCCAAAATGGATTAGATTCAACATAAATATACAAATAATTATATTGTTAATATCATCCAGAGTTTCATGGATTCTCTGAAGGAGAAGTTCTAACCAAAATGTTCAGATTATTAACATTGTTCTGCCTCTCCTGGAGGGAGTTTCAGTTTGGCCACTAGGTGGCGATCACGCTGTAGCATTACACCTTATTCCAGAAGAAGAAAGAATGAGGAAAAAACTGTCTTTAAAAAAAGTTTGGAAAATTCCCGCCTGTGAGTTTATAAAGGTGTTAATTTAGTCAGAAATGTATGTTTACGTCGACTGAGCGTTAGCATCAAGCTAGCGGACTTTAGCTATCATGTGCTAAATCAATTTCTATTTTTGGTTTATTAATCTTAGATTAACATCTATGAATTGATTTATCATCCCTACACCGGACTGCTTAGTGGAAACGAGGCTACAACCTGTCGCCCGCAGCACACCTGTAGGAAAAAACAGGACATTTCTCTCTGCGGTTCTGTACAGGTTTAACAAACATGGGACTAAAGCTTTCTGTCCCAAAAGGGCCAAATAAAAACAATTTTTGGAGGGTAGCAGATCATCAAGCAAAATCATTATGGATCAATTCAGGTTTTCTTTCTGTAAAAAATAATGTTTTGGTCATCTGAGAATCTTTGATTTCAGATTATCAACGGTAAAATCCTTCTTTAGTTCTTTGAGGTCTGCTCTGAACATCTCCTGGCGTCTCCGATGGTTTTTCAGGCATCATGACAGCTCACGGGAGGTTCCTCTGCTCACGTCAGCGCGTGGAAGCGCCGCAGACTCGGCTGCAGGTTTCTCCTCCTGCGATTCATTACTTCATGTAATGAGCGCGTCTGGCAGGCGAGCGTGAGAGTTTTATCTGCAATCAAAGGGGTCTCCAGCACTTCTCCGCAGCTCTGAAGCTGCAGCCAATGGCACGCCAGCAAATTATACGACATCAAAAAAAAACCATAAAGGAGGCATAAATTACATCCCTCAGAAAACGGTGACTATTACGAGCGCTTTCACTAATAGTGCACTAAAAGATGGAAGGCGCTCCAAATCCATTCACTGCCTGCGCGGATTGTAAAAGTGATATTCCCAGTCACTTTAAAGGCAGACAGAGTGGTTATGCTTCTGTTTCATAAAATCTCATTATTTTTTATTGAACGCAGGTTCCACCCCCCACCCCCCATCTGATGGATTAACTCTGACGTTTCTCTGGAGAAAATTATTTATGAACTCTGCAGACGAACAGACTCCGAGCTGCACCGTCTCTTCATTCATTCACTTGAGAATAATCGTGTTCTTCATGAGAACTCTTCACTGTGGCTTCAAAACATCACATCTTCACTCTAATTGTGTTTTGTTGTCTTTGTTAGGACACGGGAACCTTTCTCATGAACTGTCATCATTATTAGTACTTTCTCACTAGATGCAAAAACTTAAGAGTATATTTACTTTTTTAACTTCATTTTCTTAAACTTTCAAATTACTTCATATTTGCTGTATGTTTTTAATTTTACTCCTTGCACATGTTTGTAGCTGACGGACCAATTTAGTGTTGTTAATTAAAAAATAAATAAATAAAAAATGCATGGAATAAAGTCAGGCTCTGCGACCAGAATGTATGCAGAATTCTGAGTTATTGAGGAATGATATCCAATAACAACAATAACAATAATAATAATAACAATAATATTAATAATAATAATAATTTTACTTTTAATAATAATAATTTTTCCATTTAGAAATTGATGCTAAACAACATTAAAGAGTAACTGGTCGGCTGCACTTGTTTTGGTTCAGTTAAATCTACTATTCTTTAGCCGCGGTGTCGCACACTCTCTGGGCTCACCAGCGCCCTCTGCTGGTGGTATGCGTACTGCGGTGAGGCAGGCGGACTGCCTGCCACAAGTGTGATTTTTATCAGATAAAAAGACTAAACGAGTCCCAAAATGGAACCAATGTCATCAGAAAGATAGTAAAAGATAAGCATATCAGGTCCATTTAAAATAAAGCGTATTTTATGATGATAGAAAGACCGAAACAACACAGGCAGGGGCGGAGCTGGGGGCGGAGCTTCCTCGCCCAGCGCTGTCTAGCGTATTTGAACAGGAAACTCGTAAATTTGCTGCTTTTTTAACCAAGAAACGTTGAAAACCCGAACAAAAATGGTAATCATAGAAAATAACGTCTAAAATATAAAATTAGACTTTTTATTTTTATTTTAATCTTATTGAATTTATGCATTTTAATTTTTAGCTATATTTAGCTCCCCTGACTGCACGCCACTGTCCAGGACTTTGGTTACAGTCCAAACTGCCACCCTGCGGCGACCAAACTGCAAGTTTCTCAGTGAATTCGGCACGTGGCGGCATCTGTAATTTGTGGGCGGTTGCCACCGTAGCGTTACTGCGGGAAGGGGTTAACCTTTGACCTCGGAAACGCAGGTGAGCAGATGCATGTTCTTGGGCGGACGGACCACGCAGAAATCCTTCAGAAATATAAAACATGAATGAAGGATTCAGTGTTCACCTCGGTGTGGATCCAGAACTGGTAAAGCAGATTCAGCTGAATGTGAACGGCGAAGATGGAAGGAGGAACAGCCAGAGCCAAAGGCAGGTAAAACACCTGAAGAGAAGCACAACAAAGACGGTTTAGGACCTGAGAGAGCCACAAAAGGTCAACAGAAAAGTTGGACTAAAATTAGAGAACAAACTCAGCATCTTTAGCGTGTCATTGACGTGTTCCACATGTTAGCTTGACTGACGGTTCCTCTTTAGAATCACATAAACTACATTCAAAGTAGTTTCAAACTGGTTTTAGAAACTCATAATGGTCATAATTATGAGCAAAGGTTCGTTTTTAAATGTTGTAAACAAAATGTGAGTGAGAGCAGCTGATGCACATTCATGAGACGTTACCATGGCGATGCAGACAGCAAACAAAAGACACAAAGTTGCAAGAATTAAGGTATTTTAGCTGAAATTGATGCTTTTTTAAATTTAACTGGTATTCCGTCTCACTTTTAGGTAAAATGTGACCAAAAAAAAACAAACAAAAAAATAGGTTTCCTACAATTTTTTACCAAGTTTTTACCAAAAATTTCTAAATGTTTGAGTTTTTCTGATTATTATTATTTATTTTTTGCTTCCATCAGTTTGGACTTTTAAATCACTGTGTTGTTATGAACAGAAGCTTCAGCAGAAACGTCTCCAGACCGGGTTCTGTAGCGAGTCTTCCTGATGGCGGAGACTCAAACAAACGCTGATCACTGCGTTCAACAGCATGACTCACTAATGCCTTTTTAATGGCCGTTGGACGAAACGGCGTCCCGCGGCACGCAACAGCGAATCCAAGCGGCTTCGCCGGTCTCCGTTTGTTTGCACTTGTTTGTGGCTCTGAACCATTAATCAGCCTCTTTAATTAGCCGGGGCAGCGCTTTAAGGGGGCGGAGAGCTTACCCATGAGGCGAACTGCTGGGTGGCGGACTGTCGGAGGGCCGTGGTCAGATTGTAGTACTCGGAACTGTGGTGGACCTGGTGGGCGGCCCCAGAGACGGCCACTTCTGCAGAGAGAAAGCAGCGAATCAGAACCTTTTCTGTTTTAACCACTTCAACAATTTAGATCAAACTTCCACGGCGAAAACTTTTCAAGAAACAAGATTTTTAACTACAGTTGCTATAACACAACTTTAAAACACCCTAACGTCTCAAATATGCGACAAACCAAATTAGCTATAAAATTAGCTAAATGTAGCATTTACTTAAAAGCAAAAACTCTAATGAAAATCTTTTTTCCTTGGCGTCAAGGGGTTAAATAATTTTCAATGGAGAAACTAATCATCTGAAGCTGCCTGGCTCCACCCACAAAAGCAGCCACCCCTCCAAACCAACAGCTCCTCCTCCTTCTTCTTCTCCTCTCCCAGCTTCTCTTTGGGCGTATCTTTGTTCTGCGTCTGCAGCTGTAGCAGGAATTTCCCCCGCGGGGTTTAAAAAAAAAAAATTCCATCTGTCTTTCCAAAAAGAGGCTTTTCACGTCTCCAGGAAATGTCTGTTTCACTCTCTCGATGCTGCATTATTTAGGATTCTGACACTCCGGAGGATTTTCTTCCATAAATGACTGTATAAGGACTTAAAACTCAATTAAAATACAACTTAGGTCCTAAAAAGAAATATATTTGTCCACTTGATTGATTGGATCTGAGTTCTGAAGCAGAACCCAAATATTCTTGAGGTCATGAATAGTTGGAGGTCAGAGATGACATCCGGGTTCCACAAACCCAGACTACAAAGCCCGAACCACTACACTACCACTCCCATGTCTTACTGTTGCTCTGAATATCTAATGCCTCATTTCCGATGAGTATTTTGGCCCGGACCGCTCCTGGCCGGTTTAGAAAGGTCTGGACAATTCAAGTGAGCGTTTCCATCGAGTATTGGACTCTCGTTCCCATGTCGGGTCACTTTTTGACAATTTGGGTGTCCCAAAGTCATCATGTTGTAAAATCAAGGATCTGCAACCGTCAGGGTGCAGTACCAAAACCGCACTGGTACCCTAACCCAGTATGGGTACCTAACCTTAACCCGGTACCGGTTCGCGTCTGGTCCGGTGTCAGGCACAACCAGCAGGTCAAAAGAATGACGAGTTAGGGACACCTAAAAAGTCAAAAAGTGACACGGAGGGGTCCTCAATCAAACGTCAATATGTGACGACTTAAGAGTCAAGATGTGTTGTCAAGGTGTCCAATTCAGCCCTCGAGGGCCGGCGTCCTGCATGTTTTCCAACTACATTTTCCAACATATTTTCTAAACACACCTGATCCAGGTAAACAGCAGTAGAAAAGGAGGCCGGGCCTTGAGGTCTAGATTTAGACAGCCCAGGTGGAGACCGATGTGGGTCATAGCGGTGCGACCACAGTGGTTCTCCGTATTTGTGGATTTGGCGTGTCTCCAGTCCCTAGGGTTAGGGTCTCCAGTCCACTGAATGCCTAGAATCGATTCTTTGCAAGACGATTGCGGGATGCAAAGAAGAGGACAAAAGTCAGGAAAAGCACCGGTCGGTCGGATGCTTGCTGTTGTTGTAAAAACTTTCCACCAATCAGTGGATTTCATTGTGTGTCGACAGTAGCTCCACCCAAACACGTCTGTTCCATTCTTCTATGGACCTAAAACCAAAAATGGTACCAATCAGTCTGGGCCTAATGGGTCCATTTTACTGTGGAAACGAGGCATTAGAGTCCAGATGTTGGAGATGTTCTCCTTCCATCAGAACTTTAGTCCAGAAGTTTAGTGGATCTCGGTGCTCCCTGGTTCCTGTGGACTCAACTGACGGCAATCTCCCATCAACATTGGACCACTATTTAAGATGGGCCGTCTCCAGTGCTCACAGTCAGTTCATTCCCTTCTCAGGTGCGATACTTTGACCACTAAGACCTTTCTGTCTCTAGGAGATTCAACTTCATATTACAAGCCGACCTGGATCCAACTCTCTACCAGAACTCCATCTCTGATCCACACAAGGACCCTCCCTCCGGTCACGTTACACACCCACCCAACTCATCTCTGGGTTCTTCATCCCACGTCTCCTACGACACTCCTGGTCACGGTTCTGATCTTGGGCTTCTTTTCCTGAAGGTTCTCCACTGTGATGTCATACAGTCCCAAAGACATACAGTAAATGTACTCGGAGCTCTTCTGTGTTCCTCACATGTTCTTGAAGTTCTTCAGGTGGTTGCTTCCAGTTTCTTTCAGAGATTTTACTTTATTCTTCTGATGGAGTTTTTCAATGCTTCAATGCTTCAGAGATGATTAAGTGCTGAAACTTTGATGCCGTTTCTGCCAGAACTTTTCTGACTGAACTGCTGAACGTCAGATCATCAGATCTCCTCCCCCCCGCCTGCAGGCTGAAAGACAACTGCAGGAGACCTGGCCGTCATAAAACCAAACGTCTCCTCTCCGCTGCACCTGAACAAACACGCCGCTGAAGAGCGAAGGTGAGCCGTCCCCCTTCGGTTGTCTGGAGGAGGTTTGTGTGACAGTGAAGCCTCTCAAAGTCAGCGAGGTTGGACTTTATTTATTGGTTTTGTCTAAAAAAGCGTCTGAGTGTGAGGGGGACGCGTGGGGAGAGACTTACTGCATCTACGGCAGCAGAGAAAACATGAAAATCACTGCAATGCTTCCGCTGGGAGCCATGAGGGATCCAGAGATGAATTGTCCCGCTACGGGACGCACCGGGAGGATAATCCAGCCTTTGTTTTCTTCCAGCGGCCTGAGGCCTTTTTTTTTTTCTCCTTCTCGCAGGAGTCATGCTCGGCAGAGTCCAGGATGAAGGGCCTTCAAGATTGATGCTTGTTGTCACTGATAGGAAGTCCGAACTGCTAAGCTCCACTGCAAGCCCATGTCCTCATCTCTGGACTCGGCAGGACATCGCATAGTTTGGCAGGGGCTATTCAGGAGGGAAGTCCCGTTAATGGTGAGAACCAATGCCACAGAGCGCGCATTCCCAGCAAGAACGCAAAAATGCTGAAGACGGCGCTTCCAGAGGGTCTCCAGTGAGCTCTAACTCATCGTTTCTCAGGAATAAAAAGGATGAGTGCACGCTGATCACGGGATGGACATCTGTAGCACCACGCCTACGCTAGACGGGATTCTGACTCTGAAAAAACAGTCTGCGAGTCCTTGAAACTTTGAAATCAAACCCTGAAAACTGGAGGACGCTGCAGCACAGCCGTCAGCATTAATCAGCTTTAATGTTTTCATGAGAGATGATCCGAGATGCTTGATGGAAGGACAGAAGTATGTTGGACCGAACCGACGCGTTCCATGAATACGCAGCTGGAAGGGAGAGTTCTGTTGGCCCCGCCCCCAATTGAAGACACATCTTGATCAGAATAGCTCAGATTTTAAATAAATTTTAAGAATAAAATAAAATAACTGTTTTTGAAACCCGGCAGAACTTGTGTTTATTTGTGGTCCTAAGTTCAACTTTCTAACATGAGTGTCAGTAAATGCTTGTTTCTGTCTCCAGTCAGTTAAGTCATGTGATCATTCTGAGTTGGCGCCATTTGTGACAGAGGATTATGGGATATCGACTGTTAGTTCATCAATCAAAAGTGTAGATGTGTATTGAAAATAATAAAATCACAAGATTCTTTTTACTAAATTGACTCCAAGTCATCAGGTCCTGAAAAAGTTTTAAATCATCCATCCATCCATCCATCCACATATCCATCCATCCATCCATCCGATCATCCATCCATTCATCCAAATATCCATCATCCATCATCCATCCACCCACATATCCATCATCCATCCATCCACATATCCATCATCCATCCACCCACATATCCATCATCCATCCATCCACATATCCATCATCCATCCATCCACCCAAATAACCATTCATCCATCCGTCATCCATCCATCATCCATCCACCCACATATCCATCCGTCATCCATCCATCTACATATCCATCATTCATCCATCCAACTAAACATCCATCCATCATCCATCCATCCATCTAAACATCCATCCATCATCCATCCATCCACCCAAATAACCATCCATCCATCTGTCATCCATCCATCCATCCATCCATCCATCCACATATCCATCATCCATCCATCCATCAATCCAAATATCCATCCAAATATCCATCTATCCATCAGTCCATCCATCCATCTAAACATCCATCAATCCACCCAAATATCCACCATCCATCCATCCATCCATTCGATCATCCATCCATCCATCCTCACCTTCTAGGTTTGGCCAAATTTCCTCTGGAAAGTATAATCCAGATTATGAGTTCAAATAAATCATCAGGTCATAAATGTTCCATCAAACAATTCTTAATGACAACATGAAAACCTAAAAAAAAAAACTCACTTCTTTTCCAGTGAGAATTTTTATTTTTTTTTAATTTGCACATTTGTTTTGAATTTTAATTATGATAGGTACCACCTTAAAACTTCAACACAAATGTGAACAAAATTTAAAGACATGTTTTTCTATGGGTATGCTGCGGGTGACAGGTCGTAGTGAACACATATACAACGCGTACGGGGCAGGTTGGTGAGATGCAGGCGTGTCTTCAAATCCCGAAGACGTCATAAGGGAGAGTAACTTCCATTATCCTTACGAATACTTCACGATACACTTGAACCATCACAATGGTACGTTCCATTCTCATGATAGCTTCTATGACCCTCCACGGACCGGACAACCCAAAAACCAGCAGAACCTGTACGGGTCCGATCAGACTTAAGCTGTGTTTTTGTTAGTGCTTTAATTATCATTAGCTACACATTCACTCCGTACATTAGAGATGTTTGCTGTTTTGTGGAGCTTTAATCTCACCGTGGACAAACACATCAGAACCCATTTGTTTGCATTTCCAGCCGGAACAAACTCAGACGGGCTTTAAAAAGCCTTGGATTGTGTGGTTTCAGAGTCCGTACAGAACAAACAGACCATCATCTACAGCAGTGTGATCCGTGATTGGACCTCTTTATGGCCAGTAAAGCGGCACTGACTGTAGTAAAACATCACGATGCTCTGCTGGAAGTTACCCATAAATCAGGTTTCATGGGAAAAGACAGCGGAGATGTTTGAGTTGTTTTGATGCTTTTTTATCTTTGTTTATGCTTTCATAAAGAAACTGGATCATTTTAACCCTTTAACACCAGAGCTCCAGCGTTTCTGCTCTTTGATTTACTGTATAATCGCCGCTTTTCTCCTTCAAAATCTACTGGAATGATCATGTTAATGGTTACAGTAAAATGATGCAACACAGCTGACCTGTTTATTGGTGTTATGCAACATGTCAAAGGTCACCATCAGACATGTATTGATGCTCCGTTAGACTTTGACTGTTTATACCCACTCAGCCTTGTTAGAAGTGATGCTTATGTAAGGTGTGAACTCCAGAAACTCGTGCGGTACCCCCCCTCTTGAGTGGTGGGGCGGCCCGTCCGTCCCGGCCTGCGAGCGGGCCCTCCACTGTTTGGATGGGAGGCTGTCGGAGAGCGGAGGGGCCGGCTCCCACACAGCGCCGGCCCTCTAACCTAAACACTCTCAGCCGTCGTCAGGCTCACTTACAGATATGATAAACACAGTTTAGAGGCTTCATACGGGATATCGCTCCTTCCAACATTTATCGTCGGAAAAACTTCGTCAGAATAGATACAATCAGAATAAAAAACAATAATTTACAAACTTTAACTGGTTCAAAATAATAAAAACCTCTTAAAATATTCTGACTAACCATTAAAATAAATAGTTTCTGTATGTTTTTTTAAACTAAATTATGTTTTACTTTATAAAAAACTTCTAAAACCTTAATCATTTCATTTTAAACCTTTGGTCAAACAAAATAAGGAATTAATTGATTCACAATATTCTGCTCAATTTATTATTCTAATCATTTATTTTTTTAATTTAACCAAAGGTTTTGTGATATTTTCCCAAATCTGTGCACAATATGAACAATACGGAACCACAAATAATCATTTTGTTTAAAACATCCCTGATTTTTAACAGAATACTAATACATCTAGAAACATTCCAAGATTATTTAGCATCAATTTTTACTCCTAAAAACTTCTTGAATTTCTGCACCATTTAAAAAGAAAAGAAAAAATCCTAAATTTAGTTTTTTTTTTCATTTAAAGATAACTTGTTGAAATCAAACCATGTCTTCATCAAATTAACCCCCCCCCACATCCTGACCACGCCACACAACCAGCAAACGGAGCGGGGGCCCGGATTCCTCCGTCAGGCGTGTGACCTGCACCCATCCAGGAACTGGCCGTCAACGGGGGGGAAGATTTATGAAGAGCCGTTCTCTGGGGGGGGGGTCAGTGTCCCGCAGCTCCTTTTCAAACAATAACTTCCACGTCGGCCGCGACCCCTCGGGGACGCGGCGCACATCTGTTTGTCCGAGCAGCTGCTGCTCCTCTGCAGGCCGGAGCGGCGAGGAAGGGCGTCGACCCGCCGGCCGCGGCCCAGCAAAAACACCCCACCCCACACGCTCAGGAAGCGGGGGTCCACCCTTATCACAACCTTTCACGGTTCGGTTTCCACAGGGGTCTGAACGCAGACCGAGCGGGCTGGAGGGGTCACGTCCCGACAAAAACAAACCCAACCAGGACACAATCGCATGAGGTCAAAGGTCGAAAGGTTATCACTTGGGACGCAGCGCGAGTCCGTCTCTGACGGCGTCCAACATGGATTTTACAGCATCCGTGTTTTCAGAGTTTTGATCTCTGCGTTTGGACTCAGTGATTGGCTGTTTTTCTTTTAGAAATTGTTGTTGATTTGAGGTATGTTCTGTTTGTTTCTGCTCCACTTGTTATAGATTTGAATGTTTTATTTAGGCTTGAATTTGATTAGGAACTGGGTTGGTGAAGGGGCGGAGCCAACCGCTTGTTAAAAAGTGATCACTGTTCAAGATGAAGGATCTCCTGTTGTATGATCTCCACTGTGCTACTGTCATATTGTTACCAAATTGATTCATTTTTACTTCATTAGTTAAATATTTGTTGTATTTTATTATTTTTACTTGATTGTTGAAATTGGAGAAACATTTAATTTGTTCTGAAAGTATCAGATCTGCAGATTCTCTAAGTCAGGTCGGCAACCTTTAACAGTAAAAGAGCCATTTGGGCTCGTTTTCTACTGATCAAAACCTAGAAAGAGCCGCATTGACTTAACGTTAGCCTTTAGAAATTTGGATTTGCAATCATAGCCTTCTTCTTTTTTTTTTTTTTTTAGATAAATGTGAATAATGTCTATTTTTGGCACGAACAAAAGCAAAACAATATATAAAAGAAACTAGCATCTCTTAAAAAGGGAATTTTTTAGACTTTAGTAGCATAAAAGCAAACTTGTTGCTTAATTACTTGCTGATTTTAAAATTAGCATAACATTTCTCTGTAAATTAAATCAGCCAAAAATTTCAGCATGTTGCTGAAATAAAAGCTAAACTCAAAATAAGCCTAAAACCCCCAATAGATAACAAATTAGCCAAAAATGTTACCATACTGCTAAAATTTTAGCTAAATTCCAAATTCGTATAAAAAACTAATTAGAGGCCATATTTGCCAGAAAAAGCTAGGTTGCTTAATTTCTTGCTGAACTCCAAAATAGCGTAAAATTCCTCAGTAAACTAACTTAGTCAAAAAATGTTAGCATGTTGCTAAAATAGAAGCTAAATTCAAAATTACAAAAAAAAAAATTCCGCCGGCAACAAATTAACTAAAAAACATCAATATTTTACTAAAATATTAGCTAAACTCCAAAGTAGCCCAGTAAACTCAGTCAAAAACGTTAGCATGTTGCCAGAATAGAAGCTAAAACTCTAAGTTAGCCTAAAAACCCCAGTAGAAAACACGATAGCCAAAAAAAACATTAGTATGTTGCTGAAATAAAAGGTAATCTCCTTTTTTTTTTTTTCTTAAATTTATCATTTTATTTTTCTACAGCCAGAGAGCCACGATGGAGAGATAAAAGAGCCACATGTGGCTCTGGAGCCGCAGGTTGCAGACCTCTGCTCTAAGTGAATGACTGAATCTGATCAGGACATCCCATTAGTTTCTTTATAAAAAAAAAACAGCTGCATCGTTTCTTTTGATGCTTTTCTTCAGATTTTAACGTTTAGTTTGTTCATCAGTTTAACCAAAACTTTCTTCATTTGTCTTAAAACGTTAAATATCTTCGTTTTCTCTGGCAAGTCGACCGGCTTACACTGAAAACATCCCAGCGGCTGCCAAAAAACACAAACCCGACCTCAAAAATGTTCACTCTTGCTTTACTAATTTCAGCTTTTACCTTTCTCTCAAATTATTTCACCGTGCGGATGTAATGACAGCATTTCGGCCGCTGCGAGCGAAGGCCGCGCAGCAGCCGATGCGGTGAGACGACGGCAGCGTTGCTGCATTACCTCACGTATAATCAGCGCTCCGACAGCTGACTGGCTGATTAATGGCTGCTCGCCGGCTGCCGTGCCTGGATTTAGACGCCGCTCAGGAGCAGAGCTGCTATTAGTGGCGCTCGCCATCTGAGGTCAGAGTAAACAGAATCAACGGGGCTGTCAACAACGGAGAGGAGGCGGCCTCCCGCTCGGCCAGAACCACGTGGTCCCGGCCCGGATCTAAATAGACGAGTCAGAGGAGCTGAACCCAACTGTTGTTGATTGTTTGTTTTGAATGCAGCCTCAAATAAAGACTCTGAGAAATACGTAAACAAACAACAAAAGATCAACATGATCAATAAAAACTGGAAGTGCTGCATTACCTGCGATAATGCTAGTGTTGATGCTTTTTTCTGTATGTGGTCACTGAATATGCTGTAACTTTCTGCTGAAGAAATTCACTGTAAGTACTGAAGGGATTTGCTGAAAATGCTAAAGTTACTAAAGGACTTAAAGTTGCAGAAAGTGCACAAAGAATTTGAAAAATGTACTCATAAATCATAAAAAAAGGCAATACATTTTTAAATGTGTGAAAGATATGATCTCAGAATTAGCCTAAAACCTCAGTAGATACCAAATTCGACATAAAAGCTAATATATTGCTAAAATACTATCTTGACTCAGTATTGGTCCCAAAAAACCTCAGTATATGCTAAATTAGCCACAAAAAAAGCTAGCATGTTGCTTAAATATTAGCTTAACTCCATAGCATTCCAAATAGACCTCAGTAGATGCCAGATTAGCCAGAAAAGCTAGCATGTAGATACTAAATTAGTCCAAAAAGCTAACATATTGCTAGAAATATTAGCTTAACTCAAAGTTGGCCCAAAAAACTTCAGTGAATGCAAAAATAGCCAAAAAAAAAAAAAAAAGCTAACACATTGCTAAAATACTAGCTTAACTCTATAGCAGCCCAAAAATGTTAGCACGTTGCTAAAATATTAGCTAAATTCAAAATTAGACCCAAAAAACCTCAGTATATGCTAAATTAGCCAAAAAAGCTAGCATGTTGCTTAAGTATTAGCTTAACTTCATAGCATTCCAAATAGACCTCAGAAGATGCCATATTAGCCAGAAAAGCTAGCATGTAGCTAAAATATTATCTTAATTCAGAATTGGCCCCAAAAACCTCATTAGATGCTAAATTAGTCTAAAAAGCTAACATATTGCTAGAAATATTAGCTTAACTCAAAGTCGGCCCAAAAAACTTCAGTGAATGCAAAAATAGCCAAAAAAAAAAAGCTAACACATTGCTAAAATACTAGCTTAACTCTATAGCAGCCCAAAAATGTTAGCACGTTGCTAAAATATTAGCTAAATTCAAAATTAGACCCCAAAAAACCTCAGTATATGCTAAATTAGCCACAAAAAAAAGCTAGCATGTTGCTTAAATACTAGCTGTACTCCATAGCATTCCAAAAAAGACCTCAGTACATGCCAAAAAAAGCCAGAAAAGCTAGCATGTAGCTAAAATATTATCTTAATTCAGAATTGGCCCCAAAAACCTCATTAGATGCTAAATTAGTCTAACAAGCTAACATATTGCTAAAAATATTAGCTTAACTCAAAATCTGCCCAAAAAAACCTCAGTAAATGCAAAAATAGCCAAAAAAGCTAACACGTTGCTAAAATACTAGCTAAACTCTATAGCAGCCCAAAAATGTTAGCACGTTGCTAAAATATTAGCTAAATTCAAAATTAGACCCAAAAAACCTCAGTATATGCTAAATTAGCCAAAAAAAAAGCTAGCATGTTGCTTAAATACTAGCTGTACTCCATAGCATTCAAAAAAAAAAACCTCAGTACATGCCTAAAAAGCCAGACAAGCTAGTATGTTGCTAAAATATTATCTTAATTCAGAATTGGCCCCAAAAACCTCATTAGATGCTAAATTAGTCTAACAAGCTAACATGTTGCTAGAAATATTATCTTAACTCAAAATCTGCCCAAAAAAACCTCAGCAAATGCAAAAATAGTCAAAAAAGCTAGCTAGATCTATAGCAGCCCAAAAACATTAGCATGTTGCTAAAATATTAACTAAATTCAAAATTAGCCCCAAAAAACCGCAGTAGATGCTAAATTAGCCAGAAAAGCTAGTATGTTGCTAAAGTACAACAAAACTACATAGTAGCTAAAACCCGTATTACATGCCAAATAAGACAAAAACGTTAGCATGGTGCTAAAATATTAACTAAACTCAAAAACCTCAGTAGCATGAATGTATCGAACATGCTAAACTTGCATAGTTTGCAGAAAATGAACAAATATTTGAGGAATTGCATTTTAAAAAATTGTCAAAATTTGCATAAAATTTCAATAATTGCATAAATAAATGTAATAGCATGAATGTCCTGAACATGCTGAGTGTTTTAATTGCATACATTTAAAACATAATTTCTATTGTCCATTTGTTTATCTTATAAACTATCATTTGTACAATTAAAGCAAAAAGTAACAAGCAATAATGTCCTTAAATCATTGAACGTTCGATTGACTTTTTACAGATCGTGAAAAAACGTAAGAAAAAATAAATAAAGAATAATGAATAGAAAAGTTGCTTTACCTGCAATAATGCTAGTGTGAATGCTTTTTGCTGAAAGTAGTTGCTGAAGCTTTTTGCTGAAAATAGCTTTAACTGATGCAGGGATTCACTGAAAATGCAGAAGCTATTCGCAAAATGTTAAATTTACTAAAAGACTGAAAAAGAACTACGAAAAAGCGCTGAAGTTCAACTAAATTTCTGGAAAAAATTAGGAGTGAAATTGCTTAAAAATCCCTAATACATGCCAATTTTACAAAAAAATATTTAGTGTGTTGCTTAGATAGAAGCTAATGGTCAAATAAGACAAAAAAAAAGCTAGCTTATTGCTTAAATACTAGCTAAACCTCAAAGTAGCCTAAAATTCTTCAGTACACTAAATTAGTCAAAAACGTTAGCATGTTGCTAAAATAGATGCTAAATTCTACATTAGCCAAAAAATACCATTAGATAACAAATAAGCAAAACTGTTAGCATGTTGCTAAAATAGAAGCTAAACTTCAAATTAGGATAAAAAACTCCGGTAGATAACAAATTAGCCAAAAATGTTAGCATGTTGCTAAAATAGATCCTAAATTCTACATTAGCAAAAAAATGCCATTAGATAATAAATTAGCAAAATTGTTAGCATGTTGCTAAAATAGAAGCTAAACTTTAAATTAGCCTAAAAAACCCAGAAAACAACAAATTAGCAACAAACGTTAGCCTGTTGCCAAAATAGAAGCTAAACGTGAAATTAAAATAAATTCTGGTAGATAACAAATTAGCCAAAACTGTTAGCATGTTGCTAAAATAGAAGCTAAACTTCAAATTTGGATAAAAAACTCCGGTAGATAACAAATTAGCCAAAAATGTTAGCATGTTGCTAAAATAGATCCTAAATTCTACATTAGCAAAAAAATGCCATTAGATAATAAATTAGCAAAACTGTTAGCATGTTGCTAAAATAGAAGCTAAACTTTAAATTAGCCTAAAAAACCCAGAAAATAACAAATTAGCAACAAACGTTAGCCTGTTGCCAAAATAGAAGCTAAACATGAAATTAAAATAAACTCTGGTAGACACCAAATTAGCCAAAAACGTTAGCATGTTGCTAAAATATTAGCTAAACTCCATATTTTTGAAAATTACTTCAAAAGATGAAAACACACACTAGGAATATATTTAAAGGTTTGTTGTTAATCCACATAAAATGTTTTAATTTGAAGACTTTCTCATTTATTTCCATATTTTGTTCAATATTTCAAAAACTATAAAGTTTATAAATACCAAAAATACAACCAGCAATGATACCAAGATTGTTGCGTTTACGTGCTGAAAACGTACAGAAAGGAGCAGGAGAATGCTGACTAAGCAATCACACCATTACAGTAAATCAAAGAACCTCAACACTGGAGCTCCGGCGTTAAACGGTTAGCCTGTGACTATCTCAGATCTGGTCCTGGAGCAGCTTCGTCTCCTCGCTGGAGATGTCATCGGCGATCGCCGCTGCCAAGAACTTTCCGCTTAATTATGCCGGAGCTGTCTTTTCATGTAGGAATAATGAGAAGGAAACTATGAAAACGGCCATAAAAGCGGTTGAACTGAAAAAGGCATTTTATGCTGAGGTAATGCCGCCTCATATTTCCCCAGCAGAAAATCATTTGCTGCCTCTTCTTGGACGTTTATGTTCTAATCTTTCCCTCACTGCTAATAAGAAGATTTATTGCTCTATTATTGTGAAGAAAAATAAAAGTCCAGACCGAACGTTCCTTCTGTTTGGAGGCCTAAAGCGTCCCTCACATCCGTCCAGAGTAAGAGGAGAAGACTGTGGGGGGGTCGGATATCCACTTTGAGACGGCTCAGCTTTTACACCACGACCCCACAAAGCTCCACCGAGCTGGGAGAGGAGGAAACGGAAAGTTCTGTCAGACGTGAAGCCGACCCGAGCTCCGTTAACGTGAACGCCGAGGCGGAGCTCAGAAGACCGGTTCCTCGGCCCGCCACACGTTTTTCAAACCAACCCAACAGAAACGTTTGGACACTTTTTTACAGAAATGATCCCTCTAATAATGCAAAAATATCCTCTGACTGACCTGAGCAGATATTTACTGTACGTTTGTGATTGTGTGTCTAAGCATGTTCAGATGTGGCACTAATGAATAACTGCAGCAAAGCTTTGATCTTTGTCCTACATTATGATTTATGATGTGAAGTTTATGGTTTGGATCTAAAATGGATCCATCAGTTTTTGTTTTGACTCCAGTCTTACATATTAACACAACAATCAAATGGTTTAACCCTTAAACGGGTTAAACCACTGTCGACCTTCTTTGAGTTTCCGTAACTTTTCAACCCTCTCATCCAGGCCTCTTATTGGCTGAAAACACCTGAGACAAGTAATCAGCAACAGGTGAGACTGGGTTTCTGGAAAACCAGCGAGAGGCCGGCCCTCGAGGCCTGGATTTAGAAACAATTAACAGAAATCCTCTGAAAAGCAGGTTTGGGCCGGTATGCTACACTTTATGTTAGCATATCGGAACAACTAGCATGTCTTGCATGTCATTCTTGCACAAAGACGCTTTTCTCCACCTCAGAATCTGCTTAAGTTGATCAAAATTTCTGAAAATGTTGAAGTAAAATTGCTTAAAAATCCCTAATACATGCCAATTTTAACAAAAATATTTAGTGTGTTGCTTAAATATGAGCTAAACTCAAAATTAGCCCCAAAAAACTTAGCAAAACAAGCTAGCTAGTTGCTTAAATACTAGCTAAACTCCAAAATAGCCTAAAATTCCTTAATAAACTAAATTAGTTAAAAACGTTAGCATGTTGCTGAAATAGAAGCTAAACTCTAAAGTAGCACATATTAACCACAGTAGATAACAAATTAGCCAAAAAGCTAACACATTCTTTAAACAGAGGCTAAATACTAAAATAGCCTTAAATCGATCAGAAAACTAAATTAGTCAAAAATGTTAGCATGTTGCTAAAATAGAAGCTAAACTCTAAATTAGCCTTTATACACCTCAGTGGATGACAAATTAGACAAAATTTGTTTTGGCTCATTTGCAGAATGAAATCATGTTAACTGCAGTTGAAGAGTGATAGTCATTTAAAGAACGTGTGTTAAAGGGCTAACGGTTTAAATACAAAACTTTTATACAAAAGTTTTCTGAGTACGACTTCACAGTTTCTGTTTTGCCCGTTCCAGTACCAGTGTTTACTGTGCAAGTACACAGTACCTGTATCAATAAAAACAGCAGGAGTGACATGATGCGTTAAAAGCTAGGGCATAAAAATGAGTCTTTAGATGGGTTTTAAAAGCAGAAAGAATTCCAGAGACTTGGACCCCCAACCATCAAGGCTCTGTCCCCTTTGAGCTTTCGCCTGAACCTCAGTGTCTCCAGAAGGAGCTGATCTGAGGCACCGTGCCGGCGGATAAAGAGAAAGTAGCTCAGAGAAAAGTGGGGTAAGACAGTGTAAAGACTTAAAAACAAATAAAAGAATCTTTAAATGAACTTAAAATAGACACGTTGGAGATGTGATGGAGATCTCTGGTTAAGTCTAAGGTAAAGAGAGTTGCAGAAATCCAGCCGAGACGTGATTAAAAAGTGGATTACTGTCTAAAAATGTGCAGGAAAATGGTTTCATCCTGGAGAATTGCTGAGGATTAAAGAAGATCATTTTCACCACTGAGCTGATCTGGTGATCAAGTTTATAACGACTATTCAATTTAAAACCCAAGTTTAAAACTAGTGACTTTAAGAATTTACTCTCCAGATCAACTGATCCTCTGAGATCATTTGGTCCAAACACTAGTGATTCTGATATTTTCATTAAAGCTCAAGAAACTCAGGGACAACCAGTCCTTAATATCAGAAAGTCATGATAAAAGCGTGTTAGCAGAAAATCCATCTTTGCTTTTCAGTGGCAGATAGATCAGGCTATCATCAGCATATGGGTGAAAGGAAACAGTGTCTTCTTAAAATGGACCTCAAGCAGATACAAGGAACACAGGAGTGGCTCTGAAACTAAACCTTGTGGGACTCCAAAAGACACCCCAGCTGTTCTAGATTTATAACCATCAAGATTAACACACTTAGTCCGTCCTGTTAGGCATGACCTAAACCAGTCCAGTGTGGTACCTCGAATCCCCACCAGGTTCTGGAGCCTAGACTACTGTGTCAAAAGCTGCTGATAGATCTAGTAGAACCAGAACCACATGATCTCCAGCATCAGGAGCCCGAAAGCGTGTAATTACTGACCCTCAGTACCATGGCGGGCTCTAAAACCAGACAGGAAGACTTCAAAGAAACTCCTCCAGCTGATGGTGGACCACTTTCTCCAAGATTTTTGATCTGAAAGGCATCCTGGAGATGAGTCTGACAATAGTCCAGACTTGATCCCGGTTCCATCCAGCGGTGCAAACACACTCCACTCTGCTGCAGATCTCTGGCACCAACCACCAAGAGCAATGTTCAAGAACAATTGGACCGCTGGTCGGGAAGGGTAGGAACCGAACCTGCGATCGGAGGCTGACCGCTCCACCTCGGACACCCTAAACCAGGTTTTCAAAATTGTTCCAACAGTCTCCTTCAGATCAAAGAAACATTTCAGTATTTTATCTGTAATACGAGTCTTCTGTTCTCAGATTTAATGTTTTTAGACTTGCAGGGTTCACAGAGGGGGATCATTTCTATTTTCAGAGTTCTGGGGGAAGCGGACCGCCTGACAGTTCCAACAGAAGCTGATTTGGGGGCGGGGTTAACTGACCAGGAAGGAAAACAAAGAATAGAAAGAAGAAAAGTAGGAAGTCCTTCAGTAGATGGTCTAATGACTATCGACGAGCGTCTTTACCTTCAGACTCGTCCTCACGTTTTCAGTATTTATGCTGGTTTTCTTTTCCCACTTTTATCTAGTTTATGTGTCCACAACAAAACTAACTAGTAATAGAGCGTACACTCACAAAAGTAGAGCTTTTACTTTGAAAAACAAAAAAACGGAGTGAAATGAAAGTGAAGATAAAGATGTCCAGCTGCATTCCTCTGAGATGTTCTCACCTCTAAAGCCTGCTGGCTGCTCCTGCTGAGCTGGGCTCATGTTATATAAGCTCAGCTTCTGTTTAGTCAAATCCTGACATCAACACAGCGGGCTGGACTTTACTCCAGAACCACACAGGCTGACACAAATAACCCCCTCTGCACCTTAGAAGGTGCATAACGGAGATGCTGCAGAGGTTCTGGTGTGTAGCGGCCGTTGCTGTGGCAGCGGCGAGCTCGGACCGCAGCCCGTCCGCCCGCCCGCCGCAGAGCGAGGCCCCTCACATCTGCGCAGCTGGATGTAACTCAAAAATAATTGCTTCCTCTGCAGTGTCCAGGAAAACATGATGCGAGTGCCATGTTCACAGCTCCGCCCAGCAGGGACGGAAACTAAATCAACATTTCAGAGCCATTTATCATCGGCTAACTTTGTAGTCTCCGTGCTGTTAGACGGCAGCGTGCGCGTTGAAGAAGGTTTGATGCCGGCGGGCCGTTTTGGAAACCTCGAAGGAAAGGACCGACCGTTTCAAATGTGCAAACCGGCTCGATAAGAGAGTTTAGAACACAGCTTATTGGTACCATGAGCGAAGCGGTGGACCCAGTAGTAGCCAAAGTCGACTCCGATCAGGGTGAACCACCAGGTCCAGGCAGAGTCCCAGGGCAGCTCCAGCAGGCGGAAACGCTCCCAGACGTACATGTAGGCGGACAGCTCGCAGCCTCTCAGCAGCAGCCTGAGGGACGCACAAGAGGTTCAGCCCACAGCAGACATCTGCTTCGACCTTTGACTGCATCTGAGAAACGCTGTTCTTCATTCAGTCGCCATGTTGGAACGTCTCTATGGCAACCAACCCGGCCAATCAGGAGTTGTTAGGACGCAGGCTGCACCAAATCTGTCAAATGGGTCGAACGCTGGGGCTAGCAGGCTCCGCCCACTTTTAATTAACCCTTCCGCTCTCCTTGGGGTCCAGTTGGCTCCAACCACATATTGTTATGCGATTTCTTCCATGACAAATGTGGACGAAGGGGGACAGGGTTTTATGTCTGCCATGGACATTAGTGAAACTCCGAAATCAGTGAAAAAAAAAAGTTCAGCGCACTGTCCTGTGGTGTCCAGATGACCCCACTTTTAATGTAAACAAGCTAAGGAGAGCGGAAGGGTTACGCCATCCGATTGGTCAGTTTATAACTTCAATAACTTGGACTACAGAAATTTAAGGATGTTAAAAAGGTTTCAGATCCAGAATGGTTATTGTGACCAATAGAATGGCTGTTGATTTATCATTTAAGTCCAATCGGATTTAAGAAAGCAAGGGGGCGGGGTCACTCATTCCAGTTTCCAGGTGCAGTCAATGGTTTTGACACTAATTAAAAGAAAATAGATGTATAATTTATATCTATATATATAGATATATAAGCTACCAATAAAACACTTAAAGCAAAGAAGTTTACCACATAACATACAAAAGAAGTTTGAAAAAAGAAAGAGCAATTATAACCTAAAAGGGCATGAAATTTTTAAAACCAATACATTTAGAACCAAAATGAAGGAAAAAAGTGTCTCAGTGCAGGGTATTAGATTATGGAATACCTTAGAAAAATCTATAAAAGAATCTCATTCAATTATTACTTTTAAAAAAAACTGTGAAAAAACAAATGCTCACATCATACGAATCAAACAGTCATTAAAAACGGTAAAAACGGGCTTAACGCTTAATGGGAAAAGAGAAAGGGAAGGGAAAAAAAAGGAAAATACTATTACTTTTTTCCCTACTATTTTTGGTGTTTGATTCTCTTACTACTTGCTTATTCTGTTGCATAATTTTGTTGTTGACTGAAATTATTTACTGACTTGGTTAAATAGGGCAGAGATAAGTTTTCTTCTTTCTGTCCCTTTTCATTTTCATTTTTTCAAAAACCAAGATTATTGTAAAACTCCTTTTGTGTGCTTTGAAAATGAAATAAATAAAATAAATGAAAAATAAAAATGAATGATAAAATTCACAGTAGGAAGTATAAAGAACTATGTCTTGTTTCCACAGAGTGGTCCGGTCCAGTCCAGTCCAGTCCAGTCCAGTCCAGTCCAGTTCAGTCCCAACGTTTTCACTCAGTTAATTAAGCCTCACTCCCACTGAGTTGACCGCTACCGCATCATTGCATCAAAGGCTGCATTTCCATTTGAATTCAGACACGGAGGACTTTCCATCATGATCGACTGTTAGAGGGTTCTGACTTGCGCTGGGTTCACACTGGACGCGGAGGCGCCGCGGAGCATCAATTCACACCAGACCCGCATTTTTCACGACGGTCGACGTGTTCTGACAAAGCTTTTTTTGTTTATTTTTGTTTTTGCCATAATGGGTAAATTAATAAACTAAAATATGACCCAATTGCGATTGTTTATTTTCATCTCTACAGTCTGTTTGAGCCATATGTGGCTCTTTTATCTCTCCATAGTGGTTCTCTGGCTGAAGATTAGCTGTTATTTTAGCAACATGCTAACGTTTTTGGCTAATTCGTTTTCTAGTGGGGTCTTTAGGATAATTTAGAGTTTAGCTAATATTTTAGTAAAATGTGGATGTTTTCAGCTATTTTTTTTATCTACTGAATATTTTTTTTAATAATTTATAATTTAGCTTCTATTTTAGCAACATGCTAATGTTTTTGACTAAGTTAGTTTACTGAGGAATTTTAGGCTATTTTGGAGTTCAGCTAGTGTAACAAACTAGCTTTTTTTTTTTTTTTGCAGATTTGGCCTCTAATTTGCTTTTATGCAAATTTAGAGTTGAGCTAATATTTTACCAGTATGCTAAAATTTTTAGCTAATTTGTTATCTACTGGAGGTTTTAGGCTAATTTTGAGTTTAGCTTTTATTTCAGCAACATGCTAAAATTTCTGGCTGATTTAATTTACAGAGAAATGTTATGTTCATTTAAAGATCAGCTAGCAATTACGCAACAAGCTAGCTTTTTTGCTGCTAAAGTTAAAAATGTAAAAAAAAAAGATTTTTTTAAGAGATGCTAGTTTGTTTTTATGTATTTTTTTGCTTTGTTCGTTACAAAACTAGACATTCACATTTATTATAAAAAAAAAAAAGGTTATAAAAGTAAATCCAGATTCCTTAAAGGCTAACGTAAGTCAATGCGGTTCCTTTTTGATCAGTAGAAAACCAGCCCAAATGGCTCTTCTACTATTAAAGGTCGCCGACCTCTGGTTTAGATGCAAAAACACGATTACATCAATCAATTGCTGTATTTTATTGTGAAAAATGTGTCATATTTTGAAAATAAACTGTATTTCCTCATGTATCTTGATGAAACTTCCTGCCAGAATTTACCCGGATCGCTCACGGCTCAAACATAAAATACACCAGACGGCGAAACGATCCGCTGCACGGCGCCAGCCTTCCACGGAGGACCGCGGGGAGAACCACACCATAGGTTAACAAGAGCGCCAAACGAATTCGTTCTCAGCGCTTCCGCGTTCTTTGTGAACCAGCCACAGTCCTTCGCTGATCCAGCTCTAGTCGGATCGTTTCTATGCTGAAACACACGAGTGTTCTGGAGACTAACGGTATAACACAGACTCTACCTGCACCAGGCTCATCTCTGAAAGTTCCTCAGAACCTCAGACCAGAAGTTCTCTGGACCTTCTCTCCTTCTGCTCTGATGAGCTCCTGGAGAACTTCTGTGGTTCCAGGTGTTCTCCATGTGTGGAAGATGGATTCTCTGTGGTTCTCTGGAGTCTCAAAGCTGCAGGAACGACTTTGTGATCTTCTCAGACTCAAACACTTTGTTCCTCCTCTGGTTTATAATTTCCTTTGAATCACTTTTTCACTCGAGACATTTGACCCGGCAGTTCTTAAATAAACCGCTTTAATAGTACTTATTTTTTCACCAAGCACCAGGCAGGTTTTGACAACTATTTCCTTCAAGAAACCAAAGTTTGTCTAGGAAGTTATCTATCTTGTCATTTCTGGGATTATCTGAATGACTGGAGTAGGTAGTTAGTAGATAGTTAGTAGGTAGTGACAGGTGTGAGATTTAAAGCTCATAAAGTTTATCTGAATCTCTATTTTCTGCACCTTTCTATTTTGTTCTTTCATAAAATGTCAGAACTGATGCAGTTTGTTGGTGAATAAATGTTTCCCGCCTCCAGTAGAATCCTGCAGACGTAAACCCGACTCACAGTGGAAGCCTGGAGACCATTCCGGCCGCGATGGAGGTGAGTCCGTCACTGATGGTGACCACGGAGCGCCCCGTCTTCACCAGGCCCACCACCACCTCCAGCACCATCAGCCCCACGAAGAAAGGCGTGGCCTGCAGACACAGAGAGGCGTGACAGCGTCATGCCCGAGAAAACAAGGCGGCGTCTGCGCCGCGCCGCTCCGGCCGGCCGGCTGGCGCGGCGTTTGCTTTGGCAGATGAGCTGAGAGTTTGCAGGACTTTCATGTTTTGTGGTCCTTGACGTTTGCTTCGGCATTCCAGGCCGGAGCGGCGATTTGGCAGATTGAAAAACACAAACGTTTGCTTGGACGGCGCGGGCGGAAATGACCTCGGCGTGCAGCGACACGGGCAAACGGCATGAGATCCGCAGCTTTTCACATTCATTATGAAACCTTTTAGAGTCTGCATTTGGAAGAAATGTGTTCACATTAAAGTAAAGTCCAACAAGGAACACTTTTACAATCATCTAAGCTCCAATTCTCAGAGTTGGACCGCTAATATTTTCTTTTTCTGAGATTTTTTCTGTAAGGACTGTCCAGATCAAGCCCCCCAGGTTAAAGCTCCCCAGCTCTGATGAATTTCAAGGAATTTTTCTAATGAACGGTGAACCAAACCAGCAGGAACCATTGAGCTGGACGCTTTCACACAATGTTTTACTCAAACCCAGACAGGAAATAAAAACACAAATGAAAAACTGAAACGTTTGTACCACCAGTCTAACCGGACTCTGAAAAATCACTAAATTCATTTTTTAAATATTGGTTTATCAATTGACTGTATATAAAAACTGGACTCAGTGTGACGTCATCGATGGAAAATGGTTCATTCCACCTCCAACCAAATCAAGTCAATCAGTTGACATTCTTCTGCAATACGGACGCCGTCATGTTGGAACCAGACGTCCACAGTGAGCACCGATTGGTCCGACTCACTCTGAGTCGACGTTTCTATGGCAACCACTCCCATCAATCAGAAGTGAGCTTGTAGGAAAGCCACACCCCCATTCCCCTGAAAGGAGGCTACACAAAATCGGTCAAACTTTTTGAGTGTTGAACGTGGCAGCCAGCAGTCTCCGCCTACTTTTACTGAGGCATCTGATTGGTTCGTTTATCAGGAAAATGTTTTTTAAAAAAGGTATCAGAGGCAGAATGGTTATTCTGACCAATAAAAGCTGATATTTCTCTATAGAAATCTAAGGGATTTGGGCTTCTTAGAGCCACTTCCTGTTTGGAACTCCAGGGGGGAGGAGCCACTCACTCCAGTTCTCTGATACAGTCAAAGGTTTTACTACCAATAGCGCCACACTTAAGTCAACAGTAAAGGAATTTCAAATGAAATCTTTGGGTTTCACGCTTATCTCATGACCTTAAATAAATAAAAATAGCTTTTAGGCCAACCTTAAACTCCCCATTAAATATAACAGCTTCTTTTATTGACATTTTTAATTGATGCTTTTAGCAGAAACAAATTTAGTAAATGGTGTTAATTGTTTCATTCATTTTTGATTCTTTGAAGTATTTTAGTGAATGTATTGATTAGGTGATTGATTGAAATGTTTTTGTTTTTCATTCCAACCAGGTCTTTTATTGTGAAAGTCCAGCAGTTGTCATCTGTATTTTGACCAGCCCTGACTGAAGCCTTCAAGCTTCTTATTCTTATTTCTTTTCTTAAAGGATATCTTATAATCTCTGTTGACCTTTGAACCCTCACCATGTTCAATACCATCGAATATGGCGAAGCTTAGTAAGTTTCAAAGATCTTATGACTCAAAAACATCAGCTCAGGTTTGAAACTTAAGGTGGAATGCCTTCGAAGCCTTCTGGTTTTGCTCTGCAGACCGGATCGACCGCAGACACTCGAGCCGGTGCGGAGTCACATGCCGCTTCCCCAATCCGTCATCGTGATGAAACCAGGGCTCCTTCCCGTGACCTTCAGGAGGGTTGGGGTCTCCCGTCTGAAGGTCTTCAAAGCGCTGTCAGCACCTGAGTAGTGAGGTGTGCTGACGATGAGGAGGTCAGCGGCGAAGAAGACACAGACCTGCCCCGAGACAGGTTCTGCTCATTCGTCAAGAGCTGCGGGTCCGACCGGGTCACGTTCCGGACAGGCAGGATGGATGCTTTCTAATCTTTCAGGAACATGAAGTTCACGCGGTTCAGCAAAGACAAAACAGAAGGTGGGGGGGGGGTCTTAGTCTGGCCATCAATTCTGTAAAATATGTTATTTGGAAATACTGGTAAAAATTAATAAATTATTTATAAGCAAATATTTTAGTTTCATTTTATTCCCATTCATTATTTTTCCACTTTATTTTCTTCTCCACTCAAACCATTTTCTTTTCTATTCTTCCCAGTGATCGTTTAATTATAATTATGAAGTTTTTAGCTAGAATCAAAAACCCTTTGTCAGATTTTTAATACAATTCTGGTTTGTGGGCGGGACTTCCCATCACAGAGCTCGGTTTGCTCGCTCACGCATAAACTTATAGCATCAAGCTAACATTAGCGGAGTGAAAATAATAAGACTGGTTCCATCCAGTCGTACAGTTTTAACCAGAATCACAAGTCATTACAGTAAGAGTGTCGAACGCTCATCACGTCTCGCACAAGTGTGAGCGGACCAGGTGTGCAGCAGGGGGAGGGGAGACTCTGGCCACGCCCATTTCAGTAGCTGTGTTATTAGTCTGAGCATTTTCAAGCATCCAGTTTTCTGATCTCAGCGATTTGGATGAAGAAAAACTCAGAACTGCAGTTTAATCGTAAATTATTTGAGAATAATACAACAAGAACATGTTAATGACACAGAAAAGATTAAAAAAAAAAAGATTAGTGAAGAGTATTTATGTTGTAAAAACCAGACGTCGAGTGTTAAAAATATAATAATTATATATATAATATATAATGTTATAAGATCATTATAATCTGGAGCAGGAAAAAACTCTTTATGTTGATCAATACTCCAATGTTCTACAATAAATATTTAAGTGTTTTTGATGAGTATGGATCGGTAACGGACATTAATCAGTCGCGGGGGTGAGACTGAAACGGAGGGGTGAGACAGATAAGGGGGGTGGGGTAAGACAGGCACGGGGGTGGGGTGAAACTGCAATAGGAGGGTGAGACAGATACGGGGGTGGGGTGAGACAGAAACGGGGGGTGGGGTAAGAAAGATAAGGGGGGTGGGGTAAGACTCCAATAGGAGGGTGAGACAGATACGGGGGTGGGGTGAGACTGAAACGGGGGTGGGGCAAGACAGAAACAGGGGGTGGGGTCATGGTATTCATGGATTTGAAGCGTCCCCAGCCCTGCGAATAAGGAGGAATACTGTGAAGAATTTATTATCAAGAGTTCTGCGGTCGGTCCGGTCCGGTTCGGTCCGGACCGCTGAGTGGAAATGAGGTATTAGTATCTCCAGCTGTCCCGGCCCACAAACACCAAAAGTTGTAGTTTCTTTAAACGTCCACTGGAAGCAGATTCAGCTCCAACTCTATACTATCTTTTTAAGTCAGCCGGACTTAAATTTAAGATCAATCAGAGGAGAGTCCGTGACCGTCACCCACATCAAAAACTCTCTTAACTTTCTTATAATCGACTGAACGCTTTTAACTATTGATGACTAGTGGGGGTGGGGGGGTGAACTGTCCGACCTGCTTCACGTTTCAGGATCTCATCAGATATGATCCATCAGATTAATCCCTAAAAATCTGTCGCCGGTGGCAGGAAGAAGAAACGCGCTCTTCCAACCACCGTTTACGCCGTCTACGTAATCCCAACAAATTCTAAAGCCACTTTTCCCCGTATCAGAATCCGTTGGAATTAATTGGATAAAAGTTGAAAGATGGATTCCACAGAAAAGACGCTGCGCGACTCTGATGAACCAAAACAAACATCAAACTGAACTGAAGAAAATTGTTTTACAGCCGCTCTCATCCAATTTTACGTTTGCTCCCATTTCAGAGTCTTTGGAATGACTGGTGGTTTTTCCAGATTAATTCATTATTCCGGGGGAGATGGTCAAACGGGACCGATTACACGCATGTCGGATTCAGGAAGTCAGACGACTGGATGTGAGGCGGGAACGCTGGCGTGACTGTCAGAGCGCTCGTTGCTTCCCGAGGCTGAGGAGCGAGTCTGATCGACTCAATGAGTCCAAATATGAATGCAGAACACGTTCGATCCCCGTGAGACGGCTGGACCGGAACCAGGACACTCAGAATTCAGAATGGAGTCAACATTCCAAGCTGAGGACAGCTTTAGTTTCTCAGATTAGAGCAGCTCACAGACGGATGTTTGGATTCTTATTTGTAAAAGACGTCAAAGATTTGTATTTATTTGTCAACTTTAAAAGTTGCTTTTCTTCATTCCTCCAGTTTCTGAACATATCTTCATCTCACATTCGTGAACGCATTGATAGAAGACGACGTTTTGTTCTCAAAAGTTCAGTGAAAAATCATCAGAAAATCAAACTTTTTCTTTGAGCAAAACTAAAAGTAAATAAATGTATGCAAACTTTTCCTGACAAACTTCATAAACATCAACTTCACTCTGTAGATTTTAGTTTTTCTTCTATAAGAAATTTGCCTTCATTAAGATTTACCAGCTCAGTGGTCTTGTGGTAGAGTGTCCACCCAGAGACTGAAAGGTTGTGAGTTCAAATCCAGGCATACCTAGCTTCAGAGACATGATCGCATTAGTGGATCGCGGGGTTTTATTGTGAAAAATTGGCTATATTTTGAAAATAAACCGGATTTTCTCATGGATCTCGATGAAACTTGAGGCAGATCGCTCACGCATTAAATAGACTAGACGCCAAAACGATCCGCTGCACGGCGCGAGCCTTCCGGAGGACCGCGGCGCTCTGCAGCTGCTTTGAACCATGGGGGCGCCGAACGGAAGCGGCCTGTCAAGAATCAGTCTGGTTCCCCCTCAGACCACAAGAGGGAGCCATAAGCTGGGTTCTGAATCTCTCCTGAGCCAGGTCTTCACTACATTTCCCATAAGCCTTTGCCTGCTGTTCCCAGACCTCACCAGCTGTTCCTCATTTAAGCCATCACCACATTATAAGGAGGCTTCTGACTGTGCTCGGGTGCGAAGTCTTGTTCTGGTTTTTCCTGCAATTCTGAGCGTTACCTCAATCAGGCCTGTTCCTGTTGAAGCCTGCCTCGACCCCGGCCTGTCTTTGACCACCGATCTGCCCCAGCCTAAACTCCTCGTCATGCCTGACCTCTGCCAAGTTCACCACGTCTAACCCAAGCTTCTCAAATAAAAGACTGCATATGGATCGATCTGACTCGTCGTTACACCGCCTCCGTTCCTCTGCGCTTCCCCGTCCAGTCTGAATCGGGTGTTAGCTGTTGGATTGGGGTGGGGTTCCCCGAGTACGGCTGTGTCTGCAGCTCACCGCTCCCCCAGGAGAGGGGTCAAATGTGGGGCAGGAATTTCACATACATTAAAAGTTTTATGACATGAACAATCGTTATGGAAACAGAGAAGGTTCAGTTTGAGAATCTGCTGTCAGAACAGCAAATACTGTTAGAATTTGGTGTTTTTAACAAGTTCTCGAGTCATTTTCTGATGATGGAGGACATGTCCAAAGAAAATTAGGCTTTAAACTTCATTTATGAGTATAGACTATCGTTGGGAATCAGGATCAGACGAGAAAATATTGTTTGAAAAAGATGGTATTTGTGACATAGAAACTACTATGGGCGGGGCCACAAATTGGATTTCTGGGTAATACTTTATTCAAATGAATCAGGAGCAGAAAAATAAAAGTGGTTTAAATATTGATTGCATTTGGGATGCAGGAAATGCGCCTGGCTCCGCCCCATTCTGATGCCTCCACTTTCAGATCAATAGATCCATGAACGTCTTTGTTTTCCTCGTCTCAGCTGGAATCCGGATCTAAACCGTATGGATAGAAACGATGTTGATGACTGATTTTGTTGCAGGCTGGGGGTGTGACAAGAGATGATGGGAAGTAGTGGCAGGCTTACTTCCCGCCCTCAACTCTGAGGTGGATTTCTAACGAACTCGTCTGTCTCTGCAGGAATTATACTCTAGAAAAGAACATTTTATTTAGTATAAAAACGATATAATTATCATTAAAAGAGTGACTGGGGACGCTTTGAAAACAGATCATAGGAAGCCTGTGATGTGATGGTCAGACCGGGACTTGAAAGGTTCTCGCTGGCGTCAGAATCCTTAAATGTTGAGTTTTTGCAGAACGACCCAAAAACTGATGGATTTCTTTTGCTAACCGGTTCTGACTGAGCGAATGGGGGCGGGCTTTTGTTCCTGAAAACGCCTAATAACCTCTTAACGGGTCAGTCAAACATGGAACTAATTAGCGAGGGAGGGGGGGGTCAGCCAGCAGGTCACAACTGCGACTTCAAGCGGCGTGGCGAGGCGGGGGGGGGGGGGGGGGCTACACATGCGAGCGCATATCCCCCTGTGGACGGACGCACAGGTGTGCGGGCGCCCGCCGTCACACGCAACCCTCCAACATCTGGCGGCCTCCTCCAGACCCGCCGAGGGAGCGGAGGAGATCCTTCTGAGGCTGAAGCGTTCCCTCCTCCTCCTCCTCGCTGCCGCGGCGGCGGGGGACGGAGGTATTCAAGCGGGCGGGAGCTCAAACTGAAGCTGACATGAAGCCTTTTCACACATGACAACAGCATCGTATTCACTCCGGGATTCAGCCCGACTCGGAGCGGGACATTTGCGGCGCAGATGTTTTCCCAGGCAGCGTTTTCATGAGGTCACAGATGACTGATGCCGGCTGAACGCGGAGGCTGACAGCTCACTCGTATCAGAGAAAAACTGTTTGTTTTTGGATTGCTGCACCGCTGAGAGATCTGGGAAAAACCCCACCAGCAGGTTAAAAAGTTCTGGTTATCGGAGCGGGTCGGAGGACGGCAGCAGCAGCAGCAGAACTATTAACAACAGAGTGTAAACAGAGCAGAGCCCCTAAACCGCTCCGGCACACCCAAACCGTTACCACCAACAAGCCTGCAGCAAAAAACTAATTGACTTGTTGGAGCTGCTGCTGCTGCTGGAAGACATGGACGCCTGCTGGGGGGGGCACTGGTTCTCTCCCCCCACGTGCCATAAAAGCTCATAACAAACATGTGTGGGTAAACCTGCTGCAGACATCTGCCACAATAAAATGTAATTGAGACGCTGGAAAATGACAGATGTTAGGAAAAAAAAAAAGCTTTTTATGAACAGTGAAGTCAATTGAAGTAATTATGTTAATTCAGCAGCAGGTGGATTTGTTGCTGCAGCACGACGAGCCGATTGGAGCTCAGAGTCTCGCTTTTTCCTTAAACGGTCAGTTATGAAAATAAATGGAGAAAGATTTCCTGCGTCACTCACGGACGTCCCGATCTAAAATCCGGCCTGATCACAAAGTTTCAGGCTGGATTCTCTTTAAACCACGTGTAAAAGTCAAGGCCCGGGGGCCGGATCCGGCCCTCCAGATCATTTTATTATTAATGACTCGATGTTATCTTGTCCTCATCTCCAACTTGTATAATTTTTGAAAAAATATGTTTTTATGGAGAGTAAAATATTGAAAGTTATTCAATGTTTAAGTTGATTTATTCTGGAATATACTCCTGCGTTTTTATTATTCAGAATTAAGTTGAAAAGTTACAGTTATAAAAATTTAAATTCTGCTGTCTTTGGACTATTTTGCTATTTACAAATATTTTTTTTTAGGCTATTTTAGATTAGATAATATGTGTGCTAAACGCTAACTGTTTTAGCTAATTTAGGCTTTTTTCAGTTTTTTGGGACATTTTGAAGTTTAGCTATTTTTTCAGCTACATATTTTGGCTAACCTAAGTAATTTTTTCTTGTTAGTTTTTTAGGCTAGTTTGGCATTTAGCTAATATTTTAGCTGCTTCAGGATTTTCAGCTATCAGCTTCAGTGTTTTTAGCAAACAAAGTCACCATCTTCAGCTATCAGCACTAGCATTTTCAGTAGCCAAACTCAGCTTCCAGCATTCACACTAACATTATCGCAGGAAATGCTATATATCGAGTTCATAATTGTGTTAAAAAGTTACAATTTAAAAAAAATTGTTTTAGGGTGTCCAATAAATGTTTATCCTGTTCGGACTGCGACCTGAGGTGAGTTTTGGAATTTTGGCCCTTGTGCGATTGACTTTGACACCCCTAGCTTAAAGCATTTGTCTCTAGCGTCGTTAGCTCCTGTCGTTTCACAGGACACGCTGATATTGCTCAGTAGAACATAGGCATAAACAAATGTTCAATAAACTTGTTCAGTGGACCAAAGACATAGACAGTGGACGCAAAAACATATTTTTGGCACAAATGGAACCCCATACAGCCTCAGCCAGACTCCGCCTTCAGGCTGATTGAGTTTGAGAACCCTATTTTAAAGTTAATTTCCCCCGATAATCCAGAACAAATGTCCAGTCTAAATACATCCAAGTGGACCCTGTTCCGGGACCAGGACCCGCTCCCAGACTCATCTTTCCAGGGGGTCTCTGTTTGTTTCCAGTCAGACTGAACTTCAGTTCGTTCTGAGTTTCCTCAGTCTGAATAGACTCTGAGCTTGGAGTGGAACAATTGGACCAAAAATGCCACCGTAGCATGGAATTATGGGATGTAAACAGAGTAGTGGAGCAACGCTGAGACACAGAAACTCATTGAAATGTGGTGGAATGAATGCAAGCTCATTAAAAGAACGTTTAACGTGATCCACATTGCTTTGCACGGTTTTCTCAACAATCTGTCAGATAAGAACACTTATCAGAGTACTTCTTGGCGCCTCCTCGATAACGGTCTTGCAGCCTTCGCCACACCAAAAAGTAACAGACGTTGTTGCAGACGCTCAGAATTGTCAACGAAATATAAAGTTTGAATCAGAAGAATAACCCGACAAGAACTGCAAAGCATAGTACTTCCATTATCCTCTCTCTCCTCGCCTTTCCCGCCATCATCATTCCTGGACAATGACTGGAGAGATCTTTAGTCTTGTGGGTTTTTTTTTTTTTTTTTTAAAGCTTTAGTTCGAAAATGCCAAAGCAAACATTTTACAACCATGAACTTGGAAAGACTTAAAGTTGATTAGAAAGCAAGTCTGATGGCAATAAAACTTTACTGATAAACGTAACAACAAACGACAGGACATGAAGACCAAATCAGAAAGGTGTTGAAGGTCATTCACTCTTTAATAACAGAACCTTGACTCCACTGTTTACATTATTTTCATTACTTTAACCCTTTTATCGCCTCACAATTAACATAATTCCAGCGGATTCTGACACGGGAAAGAAGCTTTGTACTGATATGTGTGTCCGCTGTTGGAATTACATTAATTGTGTAAACAGCTACAGTAATTAAAAAAAAAATGTTTGCAGTAATTTAACTTCATAGTATTTATTTCCTCAAAAATAATGTTGCATTGGAAAAAAATAACAAAAACAAATGTGTTGTTTGTGCATCGCTGACATAAAAAAGGAAAATATTATAATATAATATCTAAAGTGATTTTACTGCTGCATAAAAACCCTCCAAAGCAATTAATTCTTTAAAAAAAACCTTGAATGTATTTGTATTATGCATTTATATATATTTATTTATACAGATTATATCCAAAACCTTTACAGAGTAAACCCCATAGAACGTCAGTACACACCACACAAAACAACATTTTTTTTTAACAACATTTACTAGTCTTGACTTCTTAGTTTTGCCATATTCCAATTGCAACCATCAAAACGACTGGATTATCCATCAAATATTTTTGTCGTAGTAGTTTTTGGGAGACTTCTTTGAAACTTGACATTTTTTACATAAATTCAAACAGAAAGCTTTCTTTTCATCTTGATGACAGAGGTTGTTCTGCAAACATTTTAATTCATTCCATTGTGTTTTTTTTCCTCTTTAGGAGCCATAAGAAGAGAATTGTTTTACCAAGTGAGTAAAAATATTATGCTCTTTTAGTATTAATATGCCTTAAATAGATTTTAGGTTATGTTTTTAACCATTAGGGTGAATTTAAGTAATTTCCTTTTTAATTGTTTGCTAAATATTAGCTAAGTTGGTAAGAATTTAGCAGTTATACATGGATTATTAGCTACCTTGTTTACATTTAATATTTAGTTGTTACACATTAATTAGCTTTTATTGAACTTTTATTAAAATTATCAGTTTTAATAAAGAACATGCCATAATTTGCCCGTGAATAACTTCCAGGAATATTTTATTTTTTCCGATCTATTTTACATTTTTGGCACAAACGGCTTTCCATACCTGGCGGAGCGTACCATTAGGTGTAAATGAAAGGAGGCTCGCACCTGTTGGACGTACGGAGGGACTTCTTCCACTCGCTCAAACGAGGACTCGTTCGGTGTTAGCATAGAAAACATGGCTCGGAGGCCAACCGACACCGAACCGGACCCCATGTCTGCAGTCAGCGCCTCGGTCCCCGCCGGTCTACCTGCGCAGGTGTCACGGGCTCTCCTGTGGAGGGAAGTGGAGCGGCCGAGTGTTCCGCTAACTTTTCAAAGTTCCGGAGTTTTATTTTGTCGGGAAAGTAGGTCAGCTGCAAGGCGGAGCGTGACTCAGCAGATGAGCAAACTCGTGACGAGCAGAAAAGCGAATTAGTCTCGATTGGAAGCGTCCACATGGGCTCTACACTGCCAACATTCACTCCAACCATTCCTGAGTTTCGGGTCGAGAGGTTACCTTTGACCATAACGCCAAAGTCTCGTTTTATCTCGCGAGACCTTGCGGAGTGTTTGTATCTTCGTGTGTGAAGGCTGATCTGAGCCTAAAGCAGTTCTTTCACGTGTTTTGATGCTTTTTTTTTTGTATTACAAAACCATTCACATAATAAATGTTTATTTTTTTAATCAAATGGTTACAGAAAAGAGTAACTTGACTGCAAAAGATATTTTGATAAAACTTTCTACAGTTTTGTTCCACATTTTAACTTTTCTGTGAAATGAATCAAACAAACAAATAAAATATATTTTAATTTGAAAACAGAAATGCTTTGAAAAACCAGAATCTATATATTACATGCAATTTCTTACATAGTTTTTGTCCATTAAGGCAATGTAATCATTTCTTTTAGGAACACGAGGATGGTTATGCATGTTTAAAAAAATGTAAATATATAAAATACATAATTTTGTCATGGTTCAGTGTTTTTTTTTTTTCATTTTTACACTGCTGCAGGGATTTTCCATTATATGCATTACTTATTGACAATCTTTCTATTCTATGATGTGCCTTAATTTTATTTGATTACCTGGAATATCTGCGCTTACATAAGACACAATCTTTGGCCTCAAGCTTCCGTTTCCTTACCTGGACGGCCCGGCCGGTGTCGTAACCGCAGATGTCAAACAGCGGTCTCCTCCGGCCGCCTGGCTTACTGTCTTTTGGCTGCAGGCCCAAATTTAATGGATGCACTTAAAGAGTGGCTCCACTTCTCTTATCTAACCCCGCGACACAGGGAATACTGTTAGGCTGACCTTTAGCTTCATGTTGTAGTTTGTAAATTCTTTAAGTATGAGATGTGTGAAGTTCAACGTCTTGAATACTTTCCTTCATGACGAATGAATGCAGACCTTTGAAGCATTATATGCAGGAATACGGCAGAAAAAGTTCCGTTTATTTTTGACTCCCTATGAAGCGTAAAATCTTTGTGAAAAACATTTTAAAATTTAAGTATTCTCAGCTATAAAACGGAATTATGAACTTGTTTTCATCCTAAATTGAACTTTGGGTGTGAATGATTTCTCAAGTTTGAGCGGTTATGCAACTAGCTTAAGCTTTTAGGTAAATGTACAGCTACAGGATCTTCTCTGGTTAAATGTTTACCTTAAATCAGGGGTGTCAAACCAGAACACACCTTAGATCGCGGGCCGAACAGGAAAGAGATGTATTGAACACCCTAAGACTACATTTTAAAACCTTAACTTTTTATAATAATTATGAACTAGCTATATAGCATTACCTGTTATAATTCTAGTGTGAATGCTATAAGAATTTCAATTCTTGTAAGAATTTGGGCTCTAAAGATGAAGGCTGAAATCACTGAAGCTATTAGCCAGCTAAAATATTAGCTAAATACCAAATTAGCTTAAAAAATGTTTTTAAAAAAACCTAGGTTAGCTAAAACAGCTAGCATGTAGCAGAAATATTAGCTAAACTCCAAAATAGCCTTTTCTTAGTAAATGCCAAAACAGTCCAAAAAGCTAACGACAATTTTTAAAGTAATATAATAGAATCAATGATAAAAAGGCAGGAATATTAATCCAGAATAAATCAATTTAAACCTTAAATAACGTTCAATATTTTACTCTCCATAAAAATATATTTAGTTACAAGTTAGAAATGAGCAGAAGATAACATCGGGTCATTAATGACAATAAAACAAAATGATCTGGAGGGCCGGATCCGGCCCCCCGGCCCCCCGGCCTGGACTTTGACACATCTGCCTTAAATGTTTCATAAATCCCTGTTGGTGTTATATTTTCTGGTTGTTTAAAGTTTAAACTTTTTGTCCCGTAAACATTTACCTGTTGGTCATTTATTAAGTAACTCATGTCCCAGATTCTTGGAATGAAACAGGATTAATGGAAGTTTTCGCATTCTGACCATGAAGACGTTTAAAGTAAAAAAAATTCAATTAATGTAAGAAAAAAAATCCATAAACATATTTAATGTTTGTGTTAATATTCGGCATCCAACGGTCAAACAAATACACGAGGATGATTTCATTGACTCTCCTGTGAATTTCACATAAACATTCCAACATGTCCTCTTCCTGTACGCTGGTGTTTACTCTGTATGTTTTTCCAGTGTTCCGTCTGTGCTGTCCTGCTGTTACATGTGGGGAATTTCCCTTCCGTGCAGCACAAAGGCCCGACTCAACCCCGATAGGTTGGAGGCTCAATCTGCCCCTTTGTGGGCTCCCCGCCGATGCCACGGGGGGAGCGGGGACACGCAAAGCCACATTCAGCTCAAAGACCGGCCTTGCAACTGTAGATTTACACGCAGGGTCATGTGACCCCACGGTTTACATCGCCTCGATTTTCAGCTCCGTTGTTTTTTTATGGTTGGTTGTAAAGTTTCTGAACTCTGAACTTTCCCGCCAGAAGGGGGTCACTTGAGTTTTCAGGACCAAGAACAATTTTCCTTTTCGTGAATTCGTTGCGAAACCAGCCTGGAATTACGTTGAATTCAGTGGTGCATTATGGGTAACCAGACGAATCGCAGGATCTCTGTGAACCGAGTCGTCTCTAGATCCTTTCTTACCTTCAGATCCACATTTAAGAGATTCACAACTGGATTTAAGTAACCAACTTCAAATTATGGACCAGAAACCTAAAACACTTTAGAAATAAAATTATATATTTTTATATCTATGGCTGTGATGCAGAGGTAGAGCGGTTGACCCCCGATCAGAGGGTAACAGGTTCAATTCCCACCCTCCCTGTTCTTGTGTCAAAGTGTGAACAATGCTCCTGGTAGTCACTGGTGCCTTGAATGGCAACCATTGACTGTATATGAGAATTGGACTGAGTGGCCCTGCCCACCTTCCAAACAGGAAGTGGCTCCAAGAAGCCAAAATTCTATTCATCAGAATAAACATTTTTTCTATGATCCTTTTTTTTTTGTCTTATTGATAATTTCATTTTTTTTTCCTGTAATTTTTCAAGTTATAAACTGACCAATCAGATGCCTTAATAAAAGTAGGTGGAGCCTGCCGGCCCCCAACGCAAACGTTTAACAGATTTAAATGTAGCTGGATTTCAAGTGGAAGGGGTGTGGCCTTCCAACAAGCTAACTCCTGATTGGTGAGAGTGGTTACCATGGAAACAGTGGATATTCCTTCCCTACTCATTATACTAGTTCTGTCTGAATCTACAAATTTCCCAGAAGTCTTGTTTGTTTATGGGTGACTGTGACTGTAAAGCCCTTTCGGTCTTCATTTAGTTTAAAAAGCTCTGAATAAATAAAGGATAATTACCATTTTCCTCCTTTGACCAGGAATTAAAGTTTAAAGACATTTTAGCTGCTTTAATTATTTCTATATTTTCTTCCAACAATAGAATAAAATCTTGAAATCACATTTGGAACCAAGAATCATCAACAGAATGTCCTTTTCTGTGTCACAGACGTGTTGTGTCAGCAGAAGAACTCAGCGTGACAAACAGATCAGATCAAACTCACACAACTTCTTTGAAATTAGGAGGATTTTTAAGATAAAATATTCTTTTCTAAAGTGATGATACTTATGAAGTATGATAAATAAAGTAGATATGATTCATAAAACATTTTCAAGCTTCAAACCTCGATTTGGTTTCACACTCCGCTTTCAGGAGTGAACCAGACCAAAAGGTCCAGCAGTTACAGCCAGAGCTCATGTGGGGGCGCTGTTGCATGAAACGAGCTCTGACTAAAGAGCAGAAGAAGCAGGTAGTCCCTCTCTATCGTGGAGTAGAAAGCAGCGTGATGCACGAGACATCCTTTCATCAACTTTAATAAAGTCTCTCGTTTGCACTTGGATTTGAGCGAAGGAAAATGAAAAACATGGAGCCGAGCCGGACTGAGAAGTGAAAGGAAGTCCACAAAAGAAAAAGTCTTTTCAAAATAAACCAGCTTGTCTTTCAAACAATTAAAATCTGACGTTTGCTGCGGGACATCGAGACGCTCCTGAGATTTCAACATCTCTTCAAACGATGGTCTCCTTTCATCGATTTACTGTCAGAAGCGGTTATTTTCTGCTCACGTTTAAAGAAACAAACCTTTCTCGTTGGTTTTCAGAAACACATTTATTCTCCTGCAAACGCTGCACAGGATTAAAGAGTCTCTCAGGACTGTAGTGGCTGTGCTGCAGCGGGCTGCAGTTGTTCTTCTCGCCTCTGGGGGAGTAAGTGAGGGCTGACGAGCCGCATCGACCAATAGAAAAGCACAATGGGCTCCGTCCACCAAACTGTGACACATTGCTGCACATTTACAAAAGCAGAACATGGATCTGGGTGTTCATTGGGTTTTTTACACTTTATGCTAGTTTGACACCAAAAAGAAACTTCCAAAAAAAAAAAGAGAGGAGCTTCTTCTGGTTATGACATCAGGTTTATCATTGACTGTATATGAGAACTGGACCGCCCCTGGTACTCCAAAAAGGAAGTGGCTCCAAGAAGCCAAAATTCTATAGAATTCTATGTAAACAGCTATCAGTCATTCTATTGGTCGGAATGATGATTCAACATCTTCTCTTTACCTTATTCAAGATGTGAACTGACCAATCAGATGTCTCAATAAAAGTAGGTGGAGCCTCTCGTTGAATGTTCAAAACATTTGATTGACCTGCTTCCAGTGGAAGGGGTGTGGCCTCCTAACAGGCTCACTCCTGATAGGTTGCCGTAGAAATGCAGACCCAAACTGACATGGACCAATCACAGCTTCCCGAGGACGTCTGGCTCCAACACGGTTCCAGAAAAATGGCGACTGAATTGACATCACACTCGCTCAGTCCAGTTCTCAGATACAGTCAATGGGTTTTATTTAAGGTTAGCCGTTGAGGTTTAACTTTACAGAAACGATTAGCATTAGCACAGTATGCTAACTGCTAACATCAGCATCTGATGGCAAAAACAAACAGAAAATGGTCTTAAAGAGAGAGAACTGCAGTAAATAAATACTTTTTATAGAGATGTTGAAGTTTTCTAGACAGTATTTTCTAGATATCCCAAAAGGCTGGATGAGTTTCTGTTGGCTAACCTGAACACTGCATTATCTGTCCTGATCTCAGGTTTGGATGTTCTGCTCACCTGATGTCCTCCTGGAGCCAGAATTCATTTACTGTGACTTTAAGAGAAAACATGGAGTAAGCATCTGAAAACTCAGCTGATACTCTCCAAACCAGAAACGACTGAGCGCTCCGACGTCCAGGAAGATCAAACCACCACAGATCAGATCAGGCCTTGACGTGACCCCCGACCCCCCCCTCCACAGACTTTAATCCACTTCAGCACCAGGCTGGACCTGCAGGACGAAGGTTTCTGCATCCAGAGAGTCCAGACTTCAGGGTCAGAGGAAGTCACAAACACCCCCCCGTCAGCCGTCGGTGTTTATTAACCACACATAAGACAGACGATCATCAACGTAAGGCGGAGAAATATGTACAGATGGCTAACGCCGGGCGCGAGTTCGATTCCGTTGAAAGTGACCCTTTGTACAGCAGGACGCCATCGGGGGTTCCGCAGTGCAAATCGAAGCTGCTTCTCCAAACACAGCGTGGAATGTTAACGGGATTACCCATAATGCATTTGACGCGTTAATATTTAAGACAAGCTCTCGGCGAGTTCTGGGCTGTACACTTGTTTAGCATCGCGGTGCGACGATGGCGGCGAGCAGCAGCCCCTGTGAGGGGGGGTCCGGGGGTCGGGCATCATAAGTGGGCGTGCTCGGAGCTCTGGTCGCTGTCCTGACTGTCCTCATTGGCTAAGGAGTCCGTGGAGTGGTGCAGCGCGGCGATGCCGGAGAACTCCGACGGCAGCAGAGTCCCCTTCTTCACGTTCACCAGTTCTTTCTAGCGAGCCGCCGCCCCCTGCTGGCCGCCCTTCACCCTCTTCCACTTCATCCTCCGGTTCTGGAACCACACCTTCACCTGCGGGGGTCAAGCAGAGACATGTTGGGAAGGTGCTGCTGCTCCTGCAACCCGACCCCCCCCCCGATCTGGACTCGACAGTTTCAGGCCGGACTGATGAGCGAGCGCTGACTAAAACCCATCTCGAGTGGCAGCAGGGACCCTCTGATGGGGGGTTATTTTTGGAGGGTGTCCTTCTGAGAGCCAGGAAGTTTCTAAACCCAAACAAGTTCTCGGTGGGCCCCTTCCTGAGAGACTCATTCCACCTTAAACTGAACCTTCAGCAATAAGCCCAAAAAAAGCATTTTTAACAGAAACTAGAAAAGTGACATCACCTGCAGTAATGCTAGCGTGAATGCTTTTGGCTGAAAGTAGTTGCTAAAGATGGTGAAGCTTTTTTCTGAAAATAGCAATTTACTGTAGCTGCTGAAGGGATTCGATGAAAATGAAAAAAAAACTGTTAAATTTGCTAAAATACTGGAAATTTCGGTAACACTTTATAATAAGATTCCTTCACAAGGTTTATTAACACATTAAAAAACATTATTTATATGTTTATAGGATGTTTATAAGACATGTATTAGCATGATAAGCCAAGTAAGATTTATTGACATACTTAGTAAAGTCTAAAGTGAGACCATTACTTACAAAAGCTAAATTAATAAACTGTTTACAAGCTTAACAAATGTGTTAACAATCTTTGTCAACATTATTCTGAGTGTTTTGCAGCACCTAATCTAAAGTGTTACCGAAATTTCATTAAAGAACTATGAAAAAGCGAATGAATTTGTAGTAAAACTGCTTAAAAATTCCTAATAAATGCCAATTTTCCAAAAATATTTATTGTAACTTAAATATGAGCTAATCTCCAAATTAGCCCAAATAAACCTCAGTAGAAGCCAAATTGACCAAAAAGATGCAAAAAAGCTAGCTCATTGCTTAAATGCTAGCTAATCTCCAAATTAGCCTAAAATTCCTCAGTAAACTAGATTAGTCTAAAATGTTAGCATGTTGCTAAAATAGATGCTAAACTCTCAATTAGCCTAAAACAAAACCCAGTAGAAAACAAATTAGCCAAAAATGTTAGCATGTTGCTAAAATAGAAGCTAAACTCTCAATTAGAATAAAAAATCCCAGTAGATAAAAAATTAGCCAAAAATGTTAGCATGTTACTAAAATAGAAGTTAAACTCTAAAATAGCCTAAAAAAAACAGTTGAGAACAAATTAACCAAAAATGTTAGCATGTTGCTAAAATTTTAGCTAAACTCCCAAATAGCATAAAAATACCTCAGTAGAGGTCAAATTAGCCAATTGAGTTAGCATAAAGTTAATGTATTTTTTTGAAAATTGCTGTAAAAGTTAAAAACATCCAGGAAACATAACTAAAGGTTTGTCGCTAATCTACTCAAAAATAATACATTTGAAGACTTTCTTATGAATTTCCTATGGGGAAATATTTTGTAGATATTTTGACGTTTAAGCTGTAATGTCCTGAACGAGCTGAAAGTTTTGATACCAAGATTACTGAAATCACTGAAAGCGTGATCGAGTTTTATGTCCAGAAAGGATCAGGAGAATCACTCCAGCTCACGATGAAACAATGAAATTCCTGACATTCGTCTTCTTAAAGAAACTCTGATGAAAGCATGTCAGTGTTTGTAACATAAATTTCATGCATTTCTGAGTATTATTGTTGTGAATCAGGAACAGACAAAAACATGCATCTTGAAAAAGATTGTATATAAAGTATAAGTAAAGTGGGCGGGGCCACAGGCTACTTGCTCCGCCCCATTCTGATGCATCCAGTTACAGACAAACCCCCAATGTGAATTCTCCCCTTCTCCCCTCAAAGGGCGGGGGCAAATCTGACCCCCAAACGGATGCTGAAGCCCTCCATCGAGAGGGTGAGGCGCGTCCCGCTGAAGCGCGTCCCGCTTAGCGCGTTCCCGCTTGAAAAGCGCCGTTACCCGCTAATCGCGTGCCCAGCTGAGGCGTTCCCGCTGAAGCGCGTCCCGCGGAAAGCGCGTCCCGCTGAAGCGCGTCCCGCTGAAGCGCGTCCTGAAGCGCGTTCTAAAGCGCGTCCCGCTGAAGCCAAGCTAGCGCGTATTAGCGTCCCCGCTGAAGCGCGTCCCGCGAAGCGCGTCCGCTGAAGCGCGTCCCGCTGCTGAGCGCGTCCCGCTGCGCGTACTAAAGCGCGTCCCGCTGAAGCGCGTCCCGCTGAAGCGCGTCCCACTGAAGCGCGTCCCGCTGAAGCGCGTCCCACTGAAGCGCCCACTGAAGCGCGTGTCCCACTGTAAGCGCGTCCCAACTGAAGCGCGTTCCCACTGAAGCGCGTCCCACTGAAGCGCAGTCCCACTGAAGCGCGTCCCTGAACTGAACGCTCCCCACTGAAGCGCGTTGAAGCGCGTCCCACTGAAGCGCGTCCCACTGAAGCGCGTCCCACTGAAGCGCGTCCCACTGAAGCGCGTCCAGCTGAAGCGCGTCCGCTGAAGCGCGTCCCACTGAAGGCGTCCCGCTTAAAGCGCGTCCCGCTGAAGCCGCGTCCCGCCTAAAGCGCGTCCCACTGAAGCGCGTTCCCACTGAACAAAGCGCGTCCCACTGTAAGCGCGTCCACTGAAAAGCGCGTCCGCTGAAGCGCGCCTCCCCACTAAAGCGCGTCCCACTGAACCGCTAGCCTCCCGCTGAAGCGCGCGTCCCGCTGGAAGCGCGTCCAGCTGAAGCGCGTCCCACTGAAGCGCGTCCCGCTGAAGCGCGTCCCGCTGAAGCGCGTCCCGCTGAAGCGCGTCCCGCTGAAGCGCGTCCCGCTGAAGCGCGTCCCACTGAAGCGCGTCCCACTAAAGCGCGTCCCGCTGAAGCGCGTCCCACTGAAGCCCCTTTCTTCACGCAGGTGCGCTCTGAACCACAGACGTTTACATTTGAATGTAAGTAAAGACTTTTGTTGTGACATGACCTTTATAACGTTATAAAACAGCTGTTGTTATGTATATTTGAGCGCTGGAAGCTCCGCGCTAACGCTAGCGGACCGGTGATTGTCGGTGACGTCTGAAAAACGAGACGCTAGTTTTCATAACTCTCCGTTTGGAGGGCACCAGGCACCAGGTAGCCCTCAAGGACCCCACAAGGTGCCCTCAGGGCTCTTTTAAAAATAGTGAAACTCACTTGTGAGCTGCATCTAAAATTAAATAATATTTTGTTGCATTTTTTTAAAATTACACTTTAATTACATAGATTTAAAAATGAAAAGGTCTTAAAAATATGTTCATGATTCGTGAACTTTAGATAGATTTAGTGACCTTCTGACCATCCACTTCAAAGATCATTCATCTTGTTAAAAAATACTAAAGATTTGGTCATTAGTTCATATTTGAAAAGATTGTTTTAAAAATGTCTAAGTTGATTTTTCTTTAACCTTACATAATTGATAAAACATTGAACAACGTAGTGAAAATAGGGAAACTTTTTTTGTCTGCAGAAACTATGACCTAAAAACTACTTTTTAAAAATCATTTTAGCTAAAAGACGACTGGAACGCTTTGAAAGCTGATTGGAGTTGAGTTTTTCTTCATGAGTCGCCTTCAGACTTTACCTCTTAAAGTTCCTCAGTCGACCTGAAATCCTTCAGGGACAGAAATAAACCAGTTTAAAGCAAAGAGCGACGGGTTTGTGAAGTTTCTGCTGCTCGCACATCCGCCGCCGCCGCCAGATCGTTATGTGGCCAATATTTACCTCACAATAGACCTGCTGTATATTTTTGCTGACAAACGGAGGTCACACACGTGCGCCGGCGGCCCTTTACGCGCTCGCCGAGGCCGCAGAGAGATTAATTGCGAGTCTGGGAGTGGATTTAAGGTGGCAGGCGGGGTCGGCGGTGGCCACGTGCACGCCTGTAATTGAAACCAAAGGCAGAGCGCCACTGCGAGGCTTTATGGAGCCGCGGTTTACAGGTGCGTTCAGGGCTTTGAACAGCACACCTGTGAGCCTTTTTCATCTGAACATCTGGACCTCCTTAAGGCGGTCTGGACATTTCTCCACTCGTTTCAAAAAAGGCAGAACCTGAAGTTCGTGTTCAGACCTGAAGTCTGAACACGACGGTTTTGCATTTTGCTCAGAAACACCGAATTATTCCTGAGTTAAAGTGAGTATTTAGATGTTTCAAAAAAGTTTTAGCTTCAACATGTTTGTTTAAAACAAACAATCTGATCCTGGATCAATGCAAACTCAGTAGTTTAGTGGAGCTTTTTTTATTTTTTCACCTCTTTTGAGTTAATCTTTACATTTTTTCTTGTCTGAACTTTTTGTTCTAAAACATAAAAAACAGTTTTAATTCCATTTTTTTTTTTTGCTGTAAAAAAAAGACGAATTTCATTACTTGGAATTTAGTTTTTTAGACACTTTCAGGATCATTATAGAATTACTGTTTAACAAAATGAAAAATATCAGTAAAAACAAATCTGGACATTGAGAATTGGAACAAAAACAGTTTTATTTTATTAATTATTAGTGCAAACTGTAAAGTAGAGAAAAAAAATACCTCAGAATACTAAAGATTAATACATTTGGTTGAATGTTTTGTATGTAATCTGATTACTACCCATAGAGTTGAAAAACATTCTTGTTTGTATTTACATAATAAGTAAATATTAAATCAGTTTTTAGTCCTTTAATCTTCTTTTTCTTAAAAGTGGACTTCTGGCTCGTCGTCATAGTAACACGACAACGCGTCGCTGAGCCTCGACTGGAATAGACATGAACTCTGATGGTCATGACGGGTTAAAGAAAGCATCAGTTCAGACCTCACTGATCTCTTTTTGAGGTCTGTAAGTTTGTTTTCTTCCAGCTGTATTTCACCATCATGAAAGCATGTATGTTTACATACAGTAGATGACATGTTGTTTCTATAGATTAATTCAGAGTTCTGCTCATCTTCCTGTTGATGTTCTTTGTTTACACTTTCAGGTTGAAACTTGACAGAGTTTAAGATTTCAGAAAATAAAAATAAAGGAAACATTTGTTTTAGTTCAAATGTCGAATATTGTCGTTTGAAATACACCTAGTAAAACGTTGGGATTAATTGTGATTATACCTCCGGGTAAATACTTTATACTGATTGGCTGCTGGGTTTGGATTTAATAAAGGATAATCCCTGACGACGTGTTCATAATAAGAAAATAACGGTTCCTTCAGTGAAGCATTCTCATAATGCAGACTTTGAAGGGTATTATCCCGCTTACACCATAGTCACTACAAAAGAAACAAATATTCAATCAATATTTAGTATTTTCTTCTAGTTGTCTTTTTTCTCCTGGTATTAATCACAACACAAAAGTGTGAATTATTTGCTCATTGAAATCATTAATTAAAAATAAACAATGTAAATGTACATTAATATGTGTGATTTCATTCTGTGATTAACCGTAGAAAATAAGAAAATAAGTGGTCGGCAAAAAGTATAACTAAAATTATCTGTGATTAATAACGATTAATATATACATATATACATACACACATATATGTTAGGGCCGGGAATCGAATCAAATTAATTAACTAATTAATTGCAAACAAAGTAAAAATATAATTGTGATTTTAATTAACTTTTTTTGTGTTACAGTATTTGACAACTACTTATTATCTGTCAATAAAATTACAAACAAAATTAAATCAAACACAAAACTATACACTTAAAGAAATCAGATTAATCACTTAATCAATTAATTAATCACTTTTGTATTGTGATTAATCACAATGTTTTTTAAGGCCTATTTTATTACAATATGTCGCTGTTGAACATAAAAAGATCAGAGAGAAAGTTCTCTTTATTTTTTATGAAAAGAGATCCAAACAAAAACAAATAATACTTAAAAACTATTCGATTATTTATTTCTTTTGTACGTGACCGCGGTGTAAGTGGGATAATACCTGAAAAAGGGTTTTAATGCACGTCACGGAAGCTGAATAAGAGTTAAAAACTGCCGCTCCGCGAGGTGTAAATAATTTGCATTAATGGATATTAGCGGGTTCATTCTTGTTTGATTAATCGTGTGTATTAACGCATTAATGTTCACAGTCGTCTCTCTCTCTCTCTATATATATATTTATAACTTTCTCCATCAGGATGATGTCGACTTGGGTCTGTTTCAAGAAAAGCAGACACTGATAAAAACATCCGGTTCCTGCACGTTTTAGAAATGGATCATGTTAGAAAAAAAACAGATTCTTGAATCTCCTTTGTAGAAAAATGTCTCTGCTGTTTGTTCACAGCTCACAACAAGTTGAAAAACATATAAGAACTTTAAAAACATTTCCTTGAAGTTTTCTGAGGATCAAACCTAAAAACAACTCAAGAGAAATAAAATAAAAATCTCCCAGTGAAGAAAATGTGATTTCAGCTCCAAAATCTCTTCAAATGTAAACCCTTTGGAGTTTGGTGGATATTTCGGGGAGCGTTTCTGGCTCTCTTTGTGCCGCATCAGAATGAACGGCGAGGCGTCGCCTCTGTGAGTTTCAGCTCCTCACAGGTTGTGGAACAACAACAGGTCTCGCGCCGCGTCCTTCCTGTCTGCCGTTCTTTGTGAGGAGGCTCCCCTCAGCCTGAAGGAACATCTGGAGCTCCAGCGGCCCTCCTCCGCTCTCAGAACGCGCTAACGGAGGCTCCTGCCGCGTCGCAGACACTTACTTGTCTCTCAGTCAGGTCCAGGTTGACGGCGATCTCGTAGCGCCTTAGTCTGGTTAGGTAGTTGTGGTGGGCGAACTCGGCCTCCAGCTCGCGGATCTGCTCCTTGGTGAAGGCCGTCCTCTCCTTCCGGGGTTTGCTGCTGCCGTCAGACTTGAAGTTCCCATCCTGGGACTCTGAAAGCAAAGAGGGGCGGATGAGGCCGGTGGGAGGCAGTGGGGAAAAGCAGGAGCCTCCGGGACAAATCCCAACATGGATTCGATTTGTTCTGGAGAAATCTGCAGCTTCATCGACGGATGAAGATGACAAACCGGAGGATCCCGCTCCCTCTCCGTTGTGGATTTTTCCCACATCTTTCCAAAGAAAACACATTTGGCTTCCAGAACTTTCCAGTTGTGAGCTGCGGTTTGTCTGCTGGACAAACACGGCAGCAGTGACTGCAGGCGGATTCATGGACCTGCAGCTTCCAGAAGGTTCTTCCTCCTCCGACCGGGTTTTCTGCCAGATCTTTCTGCAAACTAAACCCGTGACTTCCTGGCCTGCAGCTGGCGTTCGGATGGCCTTTGACCTCCACTCTCAAACTTCTGCTCTCCCCGGTTCCCCCAGACACCACCTCAAACTTAAAACAAAATAAGGCAGCCGCCGAGCCGGGCTGGACTTGAAACCAGCAGAGGGTTTTTATGGCGCAGCCGCTACACCACAGCAATTAGGTCTCTGCTCCAACTTTCATCTCTCCACAAAAAAGCAGGAATAATATGAGAAAAACATGGGAAACCCAGACGGGGCACGCCGTCTGAGTGAAGCATGCGCCGCTCCAGTCGTGGAACGAACTTTCTGTCTTTCTTCTCTGACTTTTTTTTTGTTTTCATTCCAACGAGAAACGTCTGACACGTTCCCGCTCTTTTACAGCGATGCCTCCACAAAATGAGACTTCAAGCACCTTTTATTGTTCCACAAAAAATCTGGTGACTTTTTAAGAGCAGCACCACTCCCCTGACAGCTCCATAAACGGGGCAGAGCCGCCCTGCCCCTGCGAGGCCCGAGCCGCCCCGCAGAAACGGGGGGGAAAGAGGGGCAGGGTCCCTGAAACCAGACACCCCGCGGCTCGTCCGCTCGCGCCGCCGCGGCACGGCGGGAAACGGGTTCAGCGTGAAGGCTCCTCTCAGGTTCTGCTGCATCTAAATTCAGGTTTCACTCCGGGTTCTGGCCCGGACGCTGAAACCTGATGTGAGCCGAGTCTCGTGCGAAGGGTTCTGATATTTAGACGGCCGACTGAGTCAGCAGTCAGCTCTGAGCGGCGGCGGCGGCGCGGGGAGGTGGGAGCGGATCAGGAACGGGATTGCATGCGAGCGATGGAAGACTAAACAGAAATGTGTCATCCCGGCGCCGGCTGACTCTCATCTGGACTTTCCTGCAGAATAAATGATCACGTGGGACAGAAACCAGAAACAGTCATTTCTATCATGTTTAGGAACAAAGATCTCAGTCAGAAACATATTATGGAGAGGAAGAAAACGAGGGATTTTCAGTTCAATAAACGGAAAATTTCAGATTTATTTGTACTTTTCTAGTAGTTGCAGTGATGCTGTTGATCCAGATTATCACTAAATGAAATGAAGGTTTAATAAATAATAATAAACGATCTGCAAACATCCAAGATCACAAAGAGCTGAGAAGAAAACATCCTGACACGAATCGGATCCGGTTCTGATGGATTACAGTGGAACCGTTCCAAAGATCAGCAGATCCAGAAATGACAGTTTTACAAAACAGTTCCAACTAGAAGTTTTTGCATTTTTAATTTAAATTAATTTTTAAATATATTTTTAAATGACAAAAATAATTTTAGTTTTTAAAGTGATTTAAAAAATGCTAATTTAAATGAATTATTTAAAGCAATTTTCAGTTGTATAAAATGACTTTTAAAGTTGAACCTCTAAATGTCATTTCTTGTGAATTTGGGGTGTTTTGGGGGCGTCCGCTCCTTCCTGTTGACAGGAAGTCTGTCCTCGGATGGGATTTCCACGCCGGCGTCAGATGAGCGCTCATTGTCATCATGTGGCCGTCCACTTCACGCCTCGGTCACGCCGTTGACTGACCGGAGGCGGCGTGCGCATACGGAGCTCTGTTTATTTGACTTTAGCAGAGCGGGTCTGGCGGCGCCGCCCGCCTCTCGTCTTACCTGAACTGTCACTCTTCCTCTTGCCGTTCCTCTTCTCCGCCTCGGCGGGGGACAGAGTCTGCCTGCCGAAGTCGGCCGGCACGCAGGAGGCCCCCGAGGGGGTGCTGCTGCCACCCAAACTGGGGGTGCTGGCGCACAGGTGGGCGCCCCCGGGTGGCCCAGGTCGGAGGGCGCCGGCCCGCCGTCGTGGGGCGCGTGCGAGTGCGGGTGGCAGAGGCCGTGGCGCGCGCCGCCGCCGGGCGACGGCATCTGCGGGACGTGCCACGAGGTGTGGTGCTGAGGCGGGGGGTGATGCTGCTGCTGGGACGTCAGGTGGGCCCGGTGGGGGTGGTGGGGGTGCTGCCCGGGGAACAGGCCGTCGTCGGCCGGGTAGCTGGAGATGACGCACGGCGAGGGCGAGGAGGTGGAGGAGGAGGACGAGGAGGAGGCCAGGTCGGGGTAGGAGATGTGGTCCGAGCGTCCGTGCAGCGTCAGCGGCGACTGGGTGAAGGCGGGATGCAGGGCCGGCGCCGGGGCGTGGGGGCTCCGCAGGCAGCTGAACAGAGCGTGATCCATGGCGCTCCAGCAGAGGAAGGAGGTGAAGAAGAAAAACAAACGTATATCCAGATGCTGCTCCTTTTCCTCCAACTCTCCCCAAACTTCTCCTTCAGTCAAAGCTTTGAAGCGCGGCGTCCTGCGGTAATCCGGTTGCCAGGCTCCGCTGGATAAACAGTTATCCCGGGACGGCTGCAGCTGAGCCTCTCAGATGTCAGGAGGAGCAGGGGGCCGGAGCTCCAGCCTGGGAGCACGAGGAGGTTCGGAGGAACTGCAGAACGAGGGGAGCCGGCGGAGGGGACGTTATAAATAGGGTGTAACGTGAGAGGGAGGCTGGGTCTGCAAACGCTCCCGACCACATACGAGCCGTCACCCTCCGAAACGCAAAGCACAAGAAATGTGTGGCGTTAAAGCGGCCCGGCCTCCGCGGAGACGGCGCTTCGCTCTGGATCTGACCCCCAGAAAACGGCCCCGATGGTGTGTGTGGGCGGAGCCGAGGGGAGGTCACACGGGGGGAAAGTGGGACACCGTACAGAGGTGGAGAGGGGTCCTTTGAGACCCCCCCCCCTCGTCTTTGTCAGCTTTTTTAAGGTGTGGAGGACGGAGGAGATGCTTGTTGTCTCCATTAACCGCTTCCTCTGAGCATTGTTCTGAGGGACGGCGGCGCTCCAAACACCGCCGTCCCAGAAGGAAGTTGCTGAAACATCAGCAAAGGTCAACTAAAACATCTTCTGCTTCTGATCAAACCTCCACCGGTCACTCAGAAATACACCAGCTGACCAACTGGGGAGGCGTCTAATGAAACCTCCAGAAAACGGCGTGGCGGTGGCGGTGACACACCCACGTCTGCCGCACCCCGACTCTGTCCCGGTTAGATGAACCACAGAGCCTACACCTCAGAAACTCACAAACTACTCAGCAAAAACACAACACAAAGAAGTGTTTGTGTCTAGCTTCTGGGAGAACTTTTAGACTTTTGGGCCACAAACGCTTCTCAAATTTGACAGAAGGGCCGGACCAGAACCAGATGTGCGGCGAGTTTTGGTAATCCGCCTCACAAGAGAAAGTAGTAACTTGGAATTTGGACAAATACACGCTGATTCTGATTATATATCAACATATTTCAAGACAGAACATTTTAGAGTTTATATTTTTTAAAACTGTGACTTTTTGTTCTCATTTTAGAGCCAACAGCAGCAATGAGAGGAAAAACCCAAACCTGAAGAAATGCAGAATAACTTATGAGGTCAATGTTTCTATGCTGCCCCATCGATGGGGAAACGCCGGAAATACAGAGAAAAAAACTAAATCATTATAATCTGTTAAGGTTTGGCGGACCAGATTAAGTGGTTCTAGAATCTCCTTACTGTCAAATTAAGACCAAAAATAACTTCTTAGTACCGTATTTTCCAGAGTTTAAGTCGCAGTTTTTTCTTAGTTTAGCCAGGAGTGCGACTTATACTCAGGAATGACTTATTTATGTGTTTTTTTAAGACATAAATAAGCTCATATGTTAGTTATTTTCCCAGTTAACACCAGTTGTCCTTTACCAGTTGTGTCCTCTAAAACCACTAGAGGGCGCTGCGTCTGAGTATAAGTATTTTCTTTTGACAGCAGCAGCAGAAGAAGAAGAAGTGTCGTTCAAAACAAACATGGAAGAGAATCTGATTGTTTTCCTCTAAAACTTTGATATTTTTCTTATACAGATCAAAAGATTAGTATTCTTGTATTTATTTTATTTTGGCAGATTTGTTCTGAAACATCAGAATTTTCTCCCAAAAGTGCGACTTATACTCCAGAGCGATTTATATGTGATTTTCTTCTTCCTGACTTGACATTTTTGAGGGTACACTTTTATTGTGAAAAATCTAGTTTCAAGAAACAGATTTGTTGATTTAAGTGAAATATGAAAGTCTTATTTATTAAGTTTCAAGTCAAATTCATCTTTAAGTGGGTAATTGTCATTATTAGAGTAAAACAGATAAATATTGGTGTTTACTGATAATATTAAAGGTTTAATTCAGTCTAAAAGGGGCAGGGCATCACAACTTAAAAAGACGACTCATTCTGTTGGTAGATTTTCACTTCTAACAAAGTTAAACCTTCTGTGTCCGTCATTTTTATCCCTTTTTGAGAAAAACATTTCTTCCAGTTCATGTATTTAATACCATCATTTCTTTCAGCTGAAAGACTCATTTATACAAAATAAAAGTCCTGAAGCTCCAATTTTAGAGAAAAACATAGAAACAAAACCAGATTCAGAAACGACACTGTACAAAGTTGGATCAGTTATCCAAAGTTACATTTAAATTTTCCAAAATTTAAGTTGAGTAAACCTTCAACTAATAATCTTAATTGTAACATATTACAGAGATTTGGTTATTTGAATCTGGATTTGGAGGGTGCTCTGTGTTGACCTTCATCAAACAGCTGTTTTTCATAACGGTAAAGTCTCCAAACTCTGGTCCACCAGCCGGAGAGGGGCGGGGCCTCTGTATCGGTTGAGGACTTATCTGACAGATGGATCCCTCTTTCTGAGCACAGACCTATTTAAGGTCGGCGTCCGTGACCTGCGGTGCACCTCAGGAATCCGGATTAGGTCCTCTTCCTGTTTCACTTCTTTAATTAACATCAAAATTACAACAAAATCTATATATATGCAGATGACGCTGAGATATATTTTATCACCTATATCTTCAGCTCATTCTATGGAAATAAAACTCTACATTTCCAATGTTTTGTATTGACTTAACCTTTCTGGAAAACCACACGGAGAAACAGGTGTTATTCTTTTATTACTTTAGACTTACTGCTTCTATCTGCGCTCCACATCAGCTTTTATCGATGGAGAATGTTAGAAAATACTCCACCCCGTCGTTTTAAGGTCACTCCTCGTTTTTTCTTTTAACCTCAGACCGGATCACTGCGTCTCTGAATGACCCAGAATCAGAATCACAGAAGCGGTTCATCCAAAACAAAGACTTTAGACCGGTGGTTAGGAGTTTAGTTAACACTTTAACACCAACGAGAGGCGTCGCTGGTGACGCGCAAAATCATGAACATACTGTAACTTTTCAATAACTCGGTTGGAAAGTTACTGTAAATTCATTTATAACATACATTAATATATAGAAATACATTTATGTGAACAGACAAATATATTGTTGTTCACACAAAATCCTGTCAACGCAAACTGAAACACAAACAGGAACACAAACCGCGCCCCATCTCAGCAAAAACATTAAAAAAAAAAGATTTTTGTCAAAACTAATAAAACTGACATCAGACACTAAAATGAAGTATGAAGTATATTGTTTTTAAGTCATGACTTTAATTTAGGGGAAAAAAGTCGTGACGGTTAAATTACGAGAACAAAGTTGCACTTTTATTACTTCAACAAGTAAGCTAAATTTATGACGTTTTTATGTGCTAGAATACGTATCATTTTATTTGTTTTAAAGTTGTAAATTTATTACTTAAATCTTGTAAATTTACAAGAAAAAAAGTTGTAAGTTTATGAGAAAAAAAGTTGTAAATTTATGTGTTTTAAAGTCGTAACATTACAAAATTTAACTACTAAATTTACAAAAAAAAAGTTTTAAATTCACAAGAGTAAAAGATGTACATAATTTCGTTTTGTAGTTTTAAATTTACGGCCTAAATCTTGTAAAGTTACATGAAAATTTTTACAATTGTACCTGTAAAAAGTTGCAAATTTACAAAAAAAAGTCGCAAATATATGTGGATTAAAGTCGTGACATTACAAAATAGAACTCGTAAATTTACGAAAAAAAACTTCAAATTTCACGAGATTAAAAGTTGTTCATTTATGTGTTTTTAAGATGTTAATTTATGACTTAAATCTTGTAAATTTACAAGAACAATGTACCAAATTTGTAAATACTTGAAAAGTTCTTCTTCTGTAATGTCTTTGGCGGTTTTGCAAACAACTTACAGGTGCATTACTGCCCCCTACTGGAATAGTGTAGACAGCAATAATTATTAGTCCTATATCTGTCCCAATGAAAGCTTTCACCGTATAGATTCAACTCATTAAATCTGATCTTATACTTCTAAGAAACTTCATAAAATATTCACAACTTAAATTATCCGCTAATTGTAGCCATCTACCATTTTGTTTCTAAAATTTTCAATTTGATTTTGAAGGATTTCCTACTTGAAAAGCTCAAATGTTCGTCTCAAACCAACTCAGGTTTTATTATTAATAATTTAAATATTTTTCTCTAAAGTTTTTAAGATTTTCTAAACTGACTGCTGACATTTTCAAGTGGAACTTTTCAATAAAAATCTTCTAGTGAAACAGTTTTCTCAGCATTTGCTGTTTAGCTGTGATTTACTAATAAAACTGCTTCATCTAAACACTCATTTAAAGTTATTTTAAGCATTTTTAAGTTATAAACTGTCTAAAAAGAGGAGGATTACAAAAAATTTGGAATTAATTTCCATTATTTTCATTAAAACTAATGCTATCTTTTGGAAAATAATCTTTGATGACCGTGAAAATAATAAAAATAAATATTTTAGGACGTTAGTTTGGCCCTAAAACTCTTGTGGGTCGGAACAGAACCCAATCGGACCCGCATTTGAATCAGAAACGACAGTAAAATCCAGTGAATTCTTCCTGGGAAACAAACAGCGTCTGTCCCCGCCCTTCCTCTGGGCGCTCTGCGTAAATCAAAGGCATTTACTTTACAAATTAGCCTCAAAGAATAGATAAAAAACAAATAAAATTGATGGCGGTTTCGGAGAACTCGTAGCTCAGAGGTTTTACGGGGGAGCGCTCACAATAACTGCACGCTCTGGGGAAGGACTTGGCCGGCCCGCAGACTCTGTGGGCCGCCTGAGAAAGGAAATTAATTCCTCTTTGAGAGAAAATGACTTTAACAGATCGCTCGCTCGACGGCGGAGGCAGGCGGTAACTCTGCTCGCCGTGCCCCCCCCACAGACGGCAGCAGAGGAAAGGCACCTTAGGTGAGTGAGTGTCGAGCTCTTCTACTGTTTATCTTACAAATAAAGGCTATTAGCGGGTTAGTGCGGGCAATAACTCTGCCGGTCTGAGCAGGTAGGGCCGCACACGTGTTTCCAATCCCGCCGCCGCCGTACGGCCTACGGCTGCAGCGGCTTCGGGCCTTCAGGCTAAACACATCCACCGAGAAGCAGCGACAGAACCGGCAGACGACCACAAAACAATCTGTTTCTCCAGCTTTTCACGCAAAACGACACGAGAAATGAAAGGGGGGGGGCACGGAGGTGAAGGGCTGGAGGGCAGGAGAGGTGACGGAGGGCATGTGAGGATGTTTTTGAAGGTAGACCTGCTGCTAAACCTGTGGCTGTCACTCACAGCGAGCGGAGGTCACGGCTGCAGCGCCGCCGTCTCCAGATCCTCCCATCAGGCAAAACGCCGCTCCAAAGCTTTATTTAAACCAAACATACGACGGTTACAAACTGACACTTTCAAAATGATGTTTTTATGGACTAATACTGTGGTTTTTATAACATAGATTAAAATATATAAATAGCAGAAACACAAACCCCGCCCCTTCGGTAAAAACATTAAAGAAATGAGAACAAAAATGTTTTGTCAAAATTAGTAAAAATGACGACATCAGGCACTACGACGGAGTCATAGGGCTAGTTTACAAACAATACATTTTATGTTTTTAATTATGACTTTAAATCTCGTAAATTAACGAGAAAAAAGTCGTAACTGTTAAATTACAAGAATAAAGTCGTATATTTATGACTTATAAAGTCATAGGTATATTTATGACTTTTTTTCTTGTAGATTTATGTCGTACATTTTTTAGATTAAAAGTCTCACAATTATGAGATTAAAAGTTGTAAATTTACAAATTAAAAATAGTAAATTTATGTGTTTTAAAGTTGCAAATTTATTACCAAAATCTTGTACATTTTCAAGAAAAATGTCATAAATTTACAACATGAAAAGGTAATAAGTTTACGTGTTTAAAGTCGTATGTTTTTCCCCAAAAAACTTGTAAATTTACAAGAATAAAGTCGTAAACTTATGACTTAAAAAATCATGGATACATTTTATGACTTTCTTTCTCGTAAATTTATGTGCTTCACAGTCAGAAATTTTCAAGATTAAACTTTAAAAGTTTTAAATTCAGGATATTAAAAGTCGAACATTTACACGTTTCAATGTTGTAAATTTATTACTTCAATCTTGTAAATTTACAAGAAAAATGTCATAAGTTTCAAGAAAAAAAGTTTCAAATTTACAAGAAAAAAGTTGTGACAAATTATGAGAATAAAGTAATATGTTGATGACTTAAAAGTCACAAGCTAAATTTATGACCACGTGTTTTAAAGTCATACATTTTCTAAATTGAATATTGTAAATTTACAAGTTTGACAGACGTAAATTACCTGATTTAAAGTTGATCATTTATGGCTTTAAATCTTGTACATTTATAAGAACAAAGTAAAACATGAATAAGAAAAAAAGTCGTAACTGTTAAATTATGAGAATAAAGACGTAAATTTATGACTTAAAAAGTCAAAGCCTAAATTTTTGACTTTTTTCTAGTAAATTTCCTTTTATCAAATTCAATACATTTACGAGTAAAAAACTCATAACTTTACGAGGGTAAAAGTCATAAGTTTACGTGATTTAAAGTTATTTATTTCTTTATTTTCCAAAAAAAGACATAAATTTAAGAAATTTAAAGTCGGAAATTTACCAGGAAAAACTTGTAATATCCTTTTTTTTGCCTAAATACTCCTTCATAAGACACACAAGCAAAATTTAAAAAATACAATTTTGTAAAATTTGCTCATAGAAATCTCTAGTGGCGAGAGATCTTTGTTTTTTTTATCAATCAGGGTCAGGCAGGTAGAGGTCAAACACGAACATGAGAGCATCAGAGAACAACCAGAGAGATCAGGGTCCAACGAGGGTCGGGGCAGGCGGCAAACAGTCAGAGGGGACGATAAAGCAGAAGATCAGGTCTGGATGAGATCAGATCAGGATAAGATCAGTTCAGGATGAGATCAGGTCTGGATGAGATCAGATCAGGATGAGATCAGGTCAGGATGAGATCAGGTCTGGATGAGATCAGATCAGGATGAGATCAGATCAGGATGAGATCAGGTCAGGATGAGATCAGATCAGGATGAGATCAGGTCTGGATGAGATCAGGTCAGGATGAGATCAGATCAGGATGAGATCAGATCAGGATGAGATCAGGTCAGGATGAGATCAGATCAGGATGAGATCAGATCTGGATGAGATCAGATCTGGATGAGATCAGATCTGGATGAGATCAGATCAGGATGAGATCAGATCAGGATGAGATCAGATCTGGATGAGATCAGATCAGGATGAGATCAGGTCAGGATGAGATCAGGTCTGGATGAGATCAGATCAGGATGAGATCAGGTCAGGATGAGATCAGATCAGGATGAGATCAGATCAGGATGAGATCAGATCAGGATGAGATCAGGTCAGGATGAGATCAGGTCTGGATGAGATCAGATCAGGATGAGATCAGGTCAGGATGAGATCAGATCTGGATGAGATCAGATCAGGATGAGATCAGGTCTGGATGAGATCAGATCTGGATGAGATCAGATCAGGATGAGATCAGATCATGATGAGGTCAGATCAGAATGAGATCAGATCAGATCAGGATGAGATCAGATCAGGATGAGATCAGATCAGGATGAGCTCAGATCACAATGAGATCAGATCAGTGATGCAGGCAGAGTAGCACAAACAAGACTTCGCACTGAGCTGGTACTGCTTGGAGTGATTGCAGATGGAAAACAGTTGTGGGGCTTCTGGGAGTGACAGCAGGGGCTGATGGGAAGTGTAGTGTGGAGTCCCAGGAAGTGCTAGAACTCAGATGATGGATCCTGCTGATGGCCAAAGGGGAGAGACAGGACCGATTCAAATGTGAACTTCAGGCTTCTGCTGCCAAATCTATTGCATTCATGCGTCGCAACAAACTTTCTTGTTCAGTTTCGGACTCATTGGACACGGATCGAAGGTTAGAGGCGCCGTCCCAAAGATCGTCCCCCACCTGGAGATTCATTATTTAAATGACATGAATAATATTCATTATAAAATGAACATCATAAACAGTTTATTCGGTTTTTCAAGAAGTTCACTTTGATCTTTGCGAGCATGACGATGGAAAACGACAGTTTCTAAAGAAGGATCATTTATCTCTAAAATCATACTGCATATTCTATTAATAATAATAATTTGCTTAAATGTATTAAAATCAGATTCCCGCTCTCTTTGATGCAGATTTACTGTTTAATGACCTGTAATGAGACGAAATCATTAGATTTACGCCTAAAGTTGATATATTAGATCATTTAGTTCAGTTGTACAGGATTCCTTCTGGAGCCGCAGTAGATCTGAAACATTTGGACTGGATTAAAGAAACGGAGCAACTGTCTTCATGTTAGTTAAAGAAATAATTAAATTCATCTAAAATGTAGAATAAATTTCACCAAAATGTGTAGCTGACTGCGGAGGGACGCCGCCGTCGCAGATTAACAGCAGATGACGAGGCGAGCGGCGGCGATGACGGGAGGACAGAAAGCCGCTCAGATGCCTGCAGAGGCGTGCGGCGTCCTCTGCAGAGGCGAGCGGCGTCCTCTGCACAGCACACGGCCTTCAGAGCGTTTATCATTTCAGTGTGGATCACAAAAGTCATCCACATGCATCACCTGGTTTCATTTAAGTCATCTCTGACGGTTACAGTTTGAGACTAAATTAAAAATCCATTTTATAAACAATCTTATTAACTGTTATTATATAAAGTGAATTTTTATGATTATTTTTAGTATTATTGTGTGAATGTTTTGTAAGCACTCACACTATAGCGATCCTCCTGTCTTTATTATTATTTCATTTTTTTAATCATAAAAACTCAATCACACTTTCAGCAATTTCTTCATATCAAAACATTCATGACTGCTTGTACTTTTAGTATTCTCACATTTTACAGTTTTTAAGATTTTACAAAATTTATGGGATTTTTCAGATCAATAGCAAATTAATGAGAATTTTTCAAATTAAAACATTCGGCAGGTTCAGGACATTCATGCTTTTACTTTAACTCAAGCAGTTTTTATCATTTTTAAGGATTTATTTTAGAATTTTACACAATTGTTGAAATTTAACAGAAATTCTTTCTCACGTAATTCTTCAAACATTCGTCCACTTTTATCAAGTTTAGCATCAAAACTTTCAGCATATTAAGAACATTCATGCTGCTGAGATTTTAAGGCTAATTTTGAGTTGAGTTAATATTTTATGAACATGGTAACGTCTTTGGCTAATTTAGCATCAACTGAGGTTTTTGGGGGAATTTGGGGTTAAGCTAATATTTCAGCAACGTTGCAATTTTTAAAATAAAATTCTTTCGATTCTTTGTTCACTTTCTACAATTTTCATGAAATTATTCAAAATAAATCTTTACAGCCTCATCGATCACATTTAGTAAAAAGCATTATCACAGGTCATGCTTTTTTTCTAGCGTGAATAAACTCTTAAAACTCACATTTTCATCTGTTCTAAAACTTTCAGGTAAAAAGATTTTTCTCTGTTTGAACTTGAAAGTTTGAACAAACTTTTAGAAGTTTTTTCTGCAGAATTAATAACACGAAAAAACATTTGTTTGGTCATTTATTACCAACACAACTTTATCCATGAAAAAAATAAAAATTTAACATTTTCAGGATTTGTTTGATTTCACAAAATCATTTCTTATATAAAACTATCTCATTTATTTGTCAAATCCATGAAAATGAGGCTGTAGAGTGATGAGGCGTCCGGACTGTTTTGCTGTTTGAAAGGTGTTACTAAGCACACTCGCTGCTCATGCTGCAGTAACAGCCGCAGACAGCTGAGGTGATGTCATCATCTATAACGGGGGGGTGGTTGGCGCTCCGTCCTCCCGCCGTCTCCGGCCTGGTAGATGTGCGTGATGCTGTGCAGGGCCCCCGCACACGCAGACCACACCTCAAACAGCCCGGGGTCGCCGCTCTCAAAGCTGCGCTTAAATCTGGACCGGGTCGAACGAACCGAGCGACTCCGGGAACGCCCCCAGACTGCATCTGCGGGCCCTCCGCCGCCGCCGCCGCCGCGCCATCAGGCGGGCGGCTGGGACAAGGTGCCAGGCGGGGAACCGCTCCAGACCATTAGTGCCTTTTATTTGCTGGATGGGACGGCCCACCTCCCAACCAAAAGCCTCAGCTTCCTGCCCCGTGAGGCGCTGCGAGGAGCCCCGCCACGCTGCGCCGGTCCTCGCCGGTCCAGCTCCCACATGCTGTTCCAATAAGAGAAGTGAAGTCAACGTTTTCTCCTCGGCGCTTCCATCTCCTCTGGTTCCTGGAGGATTCTGGAGGACGTCCAGACTCTGCTCTGCTACCCGGTGATCGGCTGGTGAATCTCATTAGCACCTAATTTGACTTTCTGCCATCATTCGACGTTCTGACATCATTAGACGCTGTCTCCCAGAAATGACCTGAATGCGGCTCTAGTGCAAAAGGCCCCCAAAGGAAAGGCTTCCATTAACATCATCAGAATGTCAGGAGCTCCTAAAACGTGGAGATTAAC